>OX451219.1:94442955-94788955 GCA_949628195.1 Phasia obesa
ACTACTACACACAGAAAAAGCAGTGTCTAAATACCTAATAAAATAGAACAAAATTTATAAGATATCTCTATGTTATTTTTTTTTTTTCAAGAAGAAAGTCTTGTTATTTTAAAAAGGAATACTTTTTTCAAAAAATCAAGAAGATAACTTAGGGTTTTTATTAGGTATTCTTCTTGTTTTTTTTTCAAAAAGGTTTTCTTCTTGATTTTATTAGGCTACCTTGTTTTTTTATAAAAACAAAAAAAATTCACAAAAAATTTTTAAATTAAAAAACTGAAAACAATTGGTTATTGCTTTTTTGGCATCTCCTTTGAAATTTTTTGCTGACATTTTATTTTCCTTCATCTTATCCTATATTTTTAAAGGGGCTATAAGGTCAAGGAAACTTCATCTGATGTATTGTCTAGAGGGGTTGAAGCCACATAATTTATAAAACCCTGCCTCTGCCAGGAATCGAACCTGGTGTGCTTCGTTTTGTAGGCACGCACTTAGCCACTACACCAAATGTATATTATAAGTTTTAACAAACCTTTTCTATGATTTATATAAACGAAATACCAAGAAAGCTAATATAATCAAGAAGATATACTTACTAAAAAAATTAAAAAGATGATTAACACACGATCATATAGTAGGTTCCTATATGATCGTGAAATCAATCAAAAAAACCTTTTTGAAAAAATCAATTAGGTAGGCTAAAAAAATCAATAAGAAATCCATTTTTTTATAATTCCGAAAAAATCCTAATAGAATCAAAATGTTTTTCTCTATGGATTGTTTTTTTGTACTTTTCTTATTGATTTAATGGAATTTCCTTATTGATAAAATTAAAAAGGTTCACCACATGAAAATAATAAGGAATCTCTTCGAAAAAACTTCCCTTCTTTCTGCTTGAATACCCCTTAGGCTAAAAACATTTCATAGAGAAAATCTTTTTGTTTCTATTAGGCATTTGTAGCTCTGTGTAACTTAAAATGGAAGAAAAAGTCGAATAAATATTGATTCATGTATTTTTGTTAGATATTAGTTCTTGCCACTGTCCAACTTTGGCGAGGTGATCTTAAATAAAAATATCACATCAATGTCCCTTCTTTAAGGATCTCATTAATGACAAAGATATTGCTCTGGGTTATGTTATTAGCTTTATAAGTTCCACTATGGCATTATAATCGGTCAATCGGGCTAATTATGTAACGTTTTGACTCTGACTGTTACTTATCCAACCTTAACCAGGGAAAGGAGACAAAATCTCATATGCATCAATTTTTATTGCAGTCGGATAATATCATAGTTATCTATATTCCGCTTTACTATTTAAAAGCTTCTTGAACACAATCTAAATTTGCCATAGGCACCTGTCCTATACCACCGTTTTAGAGGTGCACATTCCAATACAAGACCTTAACAACTGCTTTACCCTAACCACTTTGCTTTTTTATACAGTTCTTTAAAAGGTTACGGTTTTACAGCATCGTTTCAATAATTTTTATCTTTTATGGTTTTACCTATTTCCCGATCATTACATTTTTGGAGGAACAAAATTTCTTGAGTGGTTGAAAAATAGGTTTTGTTTGATTCATTCTACCTAACACCGGTATTTCTATCCTGAGGTGCACCGGTATATATAGTGAATATTGTACTTTGAATTATGTACTCTGTCACCACAAGAGCATGTGACAATTAAAATACGTAGAAGAGTGTCTCCGTAGACTGATTAGTAGAGCATTAGTGTATCAGTCTGGGGCTTGCGGGTTCGATTCCGCCCCCCCCCCCCAAAGACTGGGTGTTTTTCGCAGGCAAGCGAAAAGCTTTCTCAGATAGTGTTGTCTTTTAAAAAATAAAATAACTACATGCTGTCTACACAAAGGACCTTATAGCTGATAGCTTTATGCGCACCTTAGATTAAATATCGCCACTCATATTCATAAGGTAACTGGTCTTTGGAACTCATGTGTCACCTTGTATAGAAAACATACGAATTACATATCGTGCATTTTATCACACCATGTCTACAAATAGTATTCTCCAGATTGTTGTTTCAGGATTACTTCAAAATTGTACTTTGTCGCGCTGCAGATCTCATATTTATTCCAATTTTAGCCAGTTTCGCAATGTGTAAACAGCAAACAATTTACGTCAAACAAAAGCTAGACGTGATATGGTAACAAATGCGTGAGTTTGAATATATTAACGGCTACAAGCAAACGCAAGCGAAACTCCTTAATATTCACTCCAAAACTGAGACAATTTGTTTTAAAATTCTTTACTTCCTTGTTTGAGTGTAGAAACTATAAAACAACAAATTTTCGTATTCTTATTACGCATACATTGAAAAAATGAAGAACTAAAGCACACGTACAAAGTTTCAAGCAACCACGAAACATAAACATTTTTTTTTTAAACTTTTGTTATTAAACCAAAGAACGTCTAAAACTAACCCTCTCTTATCAACTTACTTTTGTCCTTCTTTGTGCTTAAACTGTTGTGTGAAAACTAGAACTTGTTTCTCGACGTCAGCTTCATTAAGAAAATGCACAACTATCTGGTCATTAACATGCACTGCATTTTTATGGTAAAAATATAAGTAGTTTTTTTTTTCTTTTAGGCAGTGTCAGTAAGATTGTGAAGAGTATCGTGCTAATTGTTTCGCCTTCTTATAAAAAGTAAATGCGTAAGGAAGGTTTTGTATTAAAAAACAACTAGCCAAAATAGAAATCACTTGATCATGTTTTCTTAACCCCCTACAATGAGTAAGAGGTAAGTGACTGCAAAGGATTTTCAAATAGGGAAAAATTGGCTTTAATTGTCCTCTGTAGAGATAGACTTGATTGCTTAATCTTAATTTTTTTATATTAACATAATTATATTAAAATAAACGACAACAATTTATTTGTAAAATAAATCTTCTCCTCTCCAATTTCTCGTGATCACCTTATCAAATTATCCAGATCTATTGTTACCCGCTCTCCTAAGGAATCTTAATCACAATTTCTACACTGGATGTTGCTTTAAACGCCAATCTCAAATGGCAACAATGAAAACTGTTCACTGGTTCTTAAGTTCTTAAATTATTTTTACTTAGCGAGACCTTTAAAGTGTTTTTCGCTATACATCCAAATTACCAGCTTCAGCATGTCTTAGTCTTAATTCTGGTCTTGGTCTCCATTCGAATTATATTTGCTCCAAATCCGCGAAATGGTTTAGGTCCAATCATGGGTATAATTGCTTCCATTCTGGCCAGTCTATCTGCATATTTGGGAAACCAATTGGTGCTATCTAACTGATTTAGCCAGGCTAGTGTGAGGATAACAGTTCGCTGTAAAAAGTAATAACGCATGAATTGAGTTTAAAGACCGTGATTTGTTTTATTTTTTAGTGCTCCGCAATTAGAGCCACTAAGTTGCAGCTTGTTGGTCTTAAAAAAGTTTTTTGCTTATATATATACTATATAAGTGTTTTTTTCCAAATTACACTCAACCTCTAAATTATTTTTTTAGCCTAATTAGTCTATTTGTTTGTTTGTTTGTTTGTTTCGCCACTTGAATATTTTAAGGATATTTGATATTTATTTTTCGTGCCCAAATGTGTTGGCAATTAAGACTGTTTGTTGCTGTACTTGTGTGATGGCAATAGTAAACGATTAGTCACACTACATATTTTGCCTTCGATAATACTGAATTGAGCACATATTTCAGTGGCATAAATCTTCGCTTAAAAGTGGTGATTTTTCCCATAGACTCACAGTAGCTCATTCAAGGACCTACTACCCCAGCGCGATTTGGCGAAGTGTACACTGATGAATCCAGAACTATTACGGTCCCAGATCTCTTAAAACACTAGCAAAGAGGATAGCTATACTACTTCACGATCCTACTATCCCAGAGCCGGGTCTGTTAGGGTAAAATGGAGAACACAGAATACTTTTAAACAGAATATAAAATTTTGGAACAATATTTCCAACTATTATGGGGATTGAGAAGGTATAAATATTTACCAAAATTATCTATTACTCAAAGTTGCTTTTGCAAAATAATAAAGTAAGATTTTCATTCTTTGTTATAATAAAGTAGGTCTTATGAAACCAGTTGCCTTTGGAAATGATCAAATGAAGTATACACGTTTCACTTAAATACGACTTAAATAAAGCTTTTTTATTACCTACGCTTAAGTTCTATTATTCAAAAAAGAAACGACAACCAACTCAAATTTTTATGCATCATGTTACTTGTAAATATATTGATGTAGAAAATTATTTTTAAGCTTTAAATCTACTTGTTAATTTTTATTAATATTTTCTTTTGAAATGAGTCGTCATTCTAATTAATTTAATCAAGAAAAATACACTTTTATACATTATTTTTACATGGTTACTATCTCTTTTTGCTTTCCTTTTTTACTATTGATCTTATTCTGTTTTTTTTTTTATCTTTTATTTTTTACTTGCGTTTTTAGTTGTCTCCGTGATTCGAAAAAAACACTTCAAAATAATTGACGTGTAAACACTTCATGCGAAGATACTACAAGCATCATAAATTTTTTGTATGTGTGTGCATGTCTAGGCAAAATTTGTTGCTATAACTTTTGTGTTTGTTTATATACCATGTGTTAGAATTTTTCATATATTTTTTTTCCAGTTTGCAAAAAATGGAAAAAATGTGTTTTAAGTGCTTTGGCGTGTAAAGGATGTTTTCACTTACAAAACCTTAAGCAGTCAAATACATAAACATGCACACCTGCATGTGCAACCAAAACTGTTGTTATTCATATGTATAAGTTTATATGTATTCGTGTGTGTCTTCTTGCCTATTATCTCTTCTTTTTTAGCTTTGATTGTTGAAGATTTTTTGCTAATTCCCCCGTTGCATTTAATTTTATCTTCTCATCATTTTCATTTATCTTCTCTTAAAAGGAAATGAAAATGGATTTGACACATCGAGAGCACTTTTAGTTTATTGGAAAAATTGCCGTGTGTGATTGTTAAACATGTTAAATAATACTAATACTAATGCAACCATAAAGTTACTGTGTATGCGTTTATTCAAAAATTGTTGCAAACAGTCCAAAGTGTGAAGGAGAAAAATCATTGTGTTCCCTGATATTTTTGAAAACAAATATTGAGAAAAAATCTATATAATTAATAGGCAAACATGTTTTTTTAATCCCTTTTACGTCCGTAGTACTGCATCGATTTTGGAAAGACTTATAGAGTTTTAAAGCTTTTTCTTGACAGTTGTGCTCAATCTTAATTTTATTTAAATCGATTCAGTACTTTAGGAGTAATACGTCTATAAAATTATTACTAACACCAATAAACAAATATGTATGTATGTACATGTTGTTCTCGTAGCTGCAAGTCGTAAACACAAGTAAATTTTAAGAGAAACACGTGCGTTTTCGTGTTTATATATATATTTTTTTTTTAAGGGGCAGCAAAGCGCACCATGATATCTAGTAATATTAAGAAGACGACCTCTATTTATGGGCAGTTATTTAAGTAAATTAATTTGACTCCCAATAATTATTTTTATTGTTAAAATTATGAATTACTTGTTTGTCTAAAATATAAAGACTTCAAATCATCAAAAGCATTCTCAATAATAGTATAGAGTCGAAATTAACTTGGCACATTGCTGTAGTAATAACTTAGAGATTTTGAATAATTCATTGCTTGTCATCTATTGAAATCCATTTGTATTGCTTTAGAAATGCATTACGTGCGTGTGTCAATCAAGTTAAGATTAATGCCAAAGATTCCAATTGATTTCATACAACAAATACATACATGTACATAAATTTTGAAGAAATTCCATTTGATGAAATGAGATCATGTTACTGCATTGAACAAACAATTTTTTCTTAATTTACTTTATACAAACAGATGCATTTCAATTTTTTTTACCTCAATACTGTAGCTGTAGTCAATTAATATAAAAGCACTCTGTCACTTTGCAGTAATAATAATTACGTTACAATAAAAAATAAATTTAACCCCGTTTATCTCTATTATATTTATTTAGAGAGCGTATGTAAAAAGCATTTTTTCCATGTTTTACTATTTGCGAGTTTATTTTTTCCAAAATATTTATTTACATTGAATTAATTAATTTTTTTAACGCGTATATAAACGTAATACAAATTAAATTTTATTAGGAATAAAATTTAATTTTAAATCACATTTATTTAATATTTTATTTATTACTTTGAAATAAAAATATCTAAATACATAAATTATTAGATAATTTATTTACACAGATAAATCCACACTAGTCTTTATTATAACCAATAATCAAATACATGCATACATAGATTCACAAATACCATTATTTTTTATTTTTGTGGACACAAATATATAAGATGGTATCAAATTTAATTAAAAAACAAACAGTGCTATATTCGACCGTCCCGAATCTTCTATACCCTTCACCACGGTGATTTTATTTATACAGACATGTACAGCATTATCCAAATTGTTGACTCTTTACTTAAATTAAGTCGTATGAGAAAAAACTCATTATTCATCCTTGAAAGAAAAAGAAGACAACAGCTACGCAGCTAAATGAAAAAAACCAAAATTTGGATACAATTGTTGCCGTGTATTCAGCTACTTAGTAATATTGAAGACGACAGCTATGGCGCTAACTTTGACATCGTTGTAGAAATACCTATGTTGCTTTTATAGAATTAAATCACTTTTTCAAAAAACAATAAATATTTCCTATTTTTGTATGCGACAATTTTATTTTATTTATCAACAAAAAAAAATGTCATAAAATTATAATTTACAAATTCATATACAAAGAAAAAGTTTTGGTTCTTTGTATATGAATTTGTAAATTCATATACGCGGTGGTCGTGTAGCCATGTAGCTTTGCTGGGTTCAAATAATCGTTCACCTATAAACATGTGTATTTTATTTTTGACAGTTTGTAGTCGGTATCCTGATGTTGTCTTTTTTGTGTAATGTCACTAGGTTTTAAAACAGCGATCTCATCGTTTTTAAGAATCAAACGCATTTAACAAAATATGTAACTGTATAAATAGATATTCTTACTATTACAAATATTTTATGTTACACTCACGATTTTAATTTTCAAGGATATATTAAACATTTTTTTATAAATATTTCGAAAATTGTCTGTAAAAATTTGTTGTAATTTTTTTGGAACTTTTTGTGAAATTTTATTCAAAAATTTTTTGGAAAATTTTTTAAAATTTTTTTTTGAAAAATTTTCTAAAAAATATTGTTTCGAAAATGTTTTGTAAATTTTTTAAATTTTTGTTTTTAATTTTTTTTAAATTTTAATGAATTTTTTTTTAATTTATGACCTGTCAGTAATCTATATTGAGTTAGAATGAATGGTAAGACTAATTCAAATAAAAATCCTTAAAAAAGTTCCTCATATTGATCCCCCATGTGCCTTTTATGTGCTCCTGGTTAACAGTGGGCACCCTGTAGGTCTTTTGACTACCTCTATATGTATTGCTTTCTATTAAGGTCTCTAATACAAATCGAAGCAAAATATCCTTACCAACCCAAAAATACAAAACACAAAATCGTCCTTGGCATTTAGTTGATCCCCCGATATCTGTATGCATTCCTTGCGATCTACCTGTCAAAATTTCTTAACGTTAATTAAAAAAAAAAATAAAAAAAAGAAGTTCTTTTTTCAAATAAAACGTTGGGGTACAAAATAAATAATGAACTGTTAGAAAAGCATTTAAGTGTAATATTTTATTAAAAAAATTAATTGTATTAATTGTAATTAATTGTAATTATAAAAATTGTATTGACGTAAAGCTGTAGACTAATATCGCTTTCGTCGTTTACGTGTTTACGTTTAAAGACAAATGATAAGAAATATTAAATTTGCTTGAAAACCGCCTCAACTATCTGTCATTATTTCGTCTACTTTTAGTTTGTTTAAGCTTCTTGACAAATAAATCACTAAACCTCATTATTGTTGATGTTATTTGCTTTGCATAAAAGTTGTCACTACCTCTGTGACCGCCCTACTTATTATTCTTAAAATAAATTACATAAATAAAAATCTTTCTAATTTTCTTCCTAATTTTATTTATTTATATAAGTTTATATTTTATCAATTAGTACGACTATTAATTCCACGAAGTACGACTATCAAAAAAACTATATAGCACAAACTAAACTGTAGCATAGATATATGGATAGATATATGAACACGTATGATTAATATTATTAGACAAAACAATACTTATCAAACATACGCCTCCAATATCAAAGCATAATATGCTCGCAATAAAGTTTTTTTTTAATTTTTAAAATTTTTTAAATTAAAAATTTAAAATAAATAATAAGAAACGAATTAATAATTCCGTGACTTTTTGGACAAACGACGTATTTTGAGGCATAAAAGCGTTTTAAATCTCTAAATCGTTTCCCATAAGTTCGCTACATTTTGTTTAGCGTCTTTATGGTTTCTTAGTAGCTTTAAGATTTCTAATAATTACCTCCTCGTTCAATCCAGATCCACCATCCAGCCTTGCCTTAAAATTCATCCTTGTTAACTGATATATGAATCACGTATGATTAATATTATTACACATAAAAAAAATACTTATCAAACATACGCCTCCAATATCAAAGTATGTATAATATGCTCGCATTAAAGTCTTTTTAAAAATTAAACTATTTGTTTTAAAATAAATAGCAAGAAACGAATTAATAATAAAATTCGATATTAGTTTACGCTAACAATTTAATAATTGCGTGACTTTTTGGAAAAACTACGTTTTTAAAGCATAAAAGCGTTTTAAATCTCTAAATAGTTTAACAGCATGCGGTTTCAATTAAAAAGTACTACACATCATACAGCATAGAATTTAATTATTGCATTGGAGAATTCTTGGTCGTAAGCTAGAGCAGATCGCTTGGTTTAATAATATTCAATTCTATTTATGGTGTTTTTTAGGTCAAAGTTCCAGCTAAGCCGCTAAATTCATTTTTCAAATGTACTATGTATTTATCGACTTATTTTAAACCTTGTTATAACAGGAATTCAGCTTATTATCGTCAAGTTAAATCACGTTTTGTCCACTTTAATTCAAAGTCGGAAGAGAAAATTGCAAACAGTAAGATAAGAATAGGATTATTTTTATTCAAGTGAACAAAACACAACAGAAGCAGCGTAAAAATATAATAACAAACTTTTAAGAATGTTGCTTATGAACTCCAATGTTGTTGACCAGTGTTATTTTACTTCATCTGGAATATAGTGCTATATGGTAATAAAGGACACTAAAGGAGGGCGCTATGAATAATACATATATATATATACATATACATTAATACATATAGGAAAAATAGATGTTACCACGAGTGGGTATCGAACTTATGACCATATGCTTTAGTAGACAAAAAAAAAGGACTATACAACATACTCTGCAACGCGTCAACCATTCGACTTACTAAGGAATACATTTCAAGAGCAAATTACTTTTCAAAACGGTTCGGATAGTTAGCCAACATGATCGTATGATTTAACACTTTAGATTATCTTCTCTGCGGTTATGTAAAGTCAATGGTTTATGCAAACTAAAAAGCAATTTTGAAAGAATTGAAAGACAACATTGTGCGTACCGTTGCCGAAATATCAAAAACCGAATTTTAAGACATTACAATACAGCTGATCTAGCCACAGTGCACAGTATATTAACAGATATATGAGCAACAATTCCCTGAAATTTCAGCCTCATAACTTCATTACTTTTTGGTCTAGGACAAGTCAAAGTTGATGTATGCCAACGCGCTTGAAATATGTTAGTTCAATATGTAATATTCAAAAGCTTATCAATAACAAAATACATAAAATATATAACTATTATATGAATTTTATTTGAACTATTTTTGAATTAATAAATTAATTATTTAGGCTTTAGTTCTTAATGATAAAAAGATAAAGAAAAGTTAGATACCAGCAAAGCAGAATGCATTTTCTAGACAGGTACGTCCGTCATCAGTACTCTTTGTATCTGAGAAATTAAAATTTCTCAGATTCTATTTCTTTGATAAGTTTGTTTAAATAGAAAATTAATAACAATTGAAACTACCGGGTAGATTGATACAAAGAGTACTGATGACGGACGTAGCTGTCTAGAAAATGCATTCTGCTTTGCTGGTATCTAACTTTTCTATATCTCTTTATCATTAAGAACTTAAGCCTAAATAATTAATTTATTAAAAAATATATCTTTAAAGTAATTTTTTAATTAATTCAGTTGTTGTAGAATGAGTAGATGAAAAAATAAATTTAAAAAACAAACACAAAAAAAATGTCTTAGCAACAGAATAGTGGTTTAAAAATTGAACATTTTGTATTTTCAATGGACTAGGAAATATAGAGCAGCCCCTCGCCCTAGGTGCAGACTTATATCAAATTAAAGATTGAAGTCTCAGCTTTCATTTTATGTAAAGGACATATAGCAAAAGTTTGCAAAAGTACCTTAAACATACAAAAAAATACAAAAAATATGCAACGCGCGCACATTCTGTCGCTATACGTATGTTAGCATGGAATAGCATGTTTACAACTTTTTACTTTTATTTTTTTTAATTGTTTACAACTATTCACTTATTGGGTAATTCCAAGTCAAATCAACCAAAAAAAAAAAAATGTTTTCAAATTTACCACTCCCGATTTTATTGAATTTTTTTTATATTCGTTGACTCCCTGAATCCAAATATGAAGTTATATTAAAAAAAACTTCATTTTGACTCATTATAAACTGAAAAAACAAAAATTTTTTAATAAACTGGGTAATAAAGGTAAGAAATATTCCTTAAAACTGAAAAATATGTAGTTTTTTTAACATAACTTCTGATCCCACCATGGTCCCACTCTGAAATTTTTATGGCCACGTTAAAAAACATATGTAAATTTTTTAAATATAAGAAAAAAATTTGTTAAAAAATTTCATGATTCATGATTGATACCAAATTATAGCGTATAAAATAAATAAAGCGCATAAATAAAAAAAGTTTCAATAAAATCTGAAGTAGTCATTTTGAATGCCTTGTTGATTTGACGTGGAATTACCCTATTGTTTATTATTATTTTATTTACATTATTCATTTGGTTGATAATTTTTTTGAAGGTCATTGACTTCGGGTTAGATAGTTGCATAATTTTTAATTTAAATTGATAGTGCAAGCTGTTGTTCTTATCTAAGTTGTGTTATGCTCACTTTCTAATGTGGTTAGTTTAATTGTTGTAGGCAATTCCATTCCCGCAAATATTCACGTATTTCTACGAATGAAGATGTAATGCACAATTTGCAAATATCATCAGATCCTTATATTAATTCATTTAGAATGAGAATGAAATTGAAAAAATTAGAATACCATGATGATGTTAAAAAATTATTGATAGAATAAAAAAAATGGTTCTTTTTTGTTGCATTTCAATGGGAGGTGGGCGTTATAGTGGGCATGTTATTCTAATTTTTGGGCGAATTTTCTTAATTTTTTTTTAAACTGGAATTTTCTCAAAAATTACTTGTCCAAAATTTCAGAGCTCAACAATGACTCCTTGTATTTAATGCCGGCGTTGTCTTACTGTGCAGCGTCGGCTCACCTGATACCTCATATCTATCATATTCAAACACTAATGCTATAAAATTAATCTTCATGATTAATTTTGCATGAAATTATGCGTTTTATTTTTATTTTTTATTTAAAGTTTTTAAACTGAAACATCCAGAGCTATTGGGTGGGAATCAAACCCACCATCCCCCGACTAATGGACTAACCTACTGGATCACCCTTAAGATTAAGCAAATTTTAAGATATTATTTCAATTTAAAATTTTAAATCCTAACAAAAACATCCTTGCTCACAATGTTCTGCCTAATAAAAACTAATTATACAATCTCGTCAAATATTTGTTCAATCTGTAGGTGTGTAGGTATGTGTTTTGTTGTAATACTTTGCAAAACTTATTTGAAAGTAAATCTTTTAAAAAAAAATCCATAAAAAAAACTGCAATTAAAATACAAAATCCTTTGAGCTTTCTAATGACTGACCGCAGGAATAAAATCAAATACAAATGAAAAACAAATCAAGAAATTATTCTAGTCTTCTTGATTTGTTGCACTCTACTTAATTGCAGGCAAGACTAATTATAGCCTAAATAAGTTATAATCATTAGAAAAATAAATTGGTGTTATTTACAGCATAACAAATTGGCTTGCATAAAAAATTTAAATTTTAGATAAAAATAAATAAAAATATATTTTTTACTCAATCATCGCCACAATACAGCCTTCTCTTAGAGTGCCATTTACCCTGTGTATTCCCAATTATCATTTATCATTTTGTAAACTTGTAAAGGTTTCTCAAGAATTCATTTCACTTCTTAACGCATAACGACTTGAGATATGAACTCAAACAAAAATATAGTTTCAAAAAAGTAATTGGAAAAAGTCAATTAATTAGTATTCTACAAGTGCTTACTCGCAAAAGAACGGATTTCCAATTGATTTTCCCACTGGTGTTTGTTTTGCGTTTATTTAATGAGGTCTTTGACTTTAACAAACGACAAGAAAACTCAACATAACAATAATGTAATGGGAAGAGAGTTCGATGATTGGGTTCAATGAGTGTTTGGTAAATTAGAAAGATATTTAGCAATGAAACAGGGTGTAGAAGGAAAAAAATAGAAATTTTAAACCTAAATAATGGATGCATTTAAAGGATTCTTTGGAAAGAAGTTAAATACAAAATTAAATTATTTTTATACCCTTCACCATAAGTGGAAAGGGTATACATATGTATATAAGTTTGTCATTCCGTATGTAATTTCTACAATATTTATTTCCGACACCATAAAGTATATATATTCTGAATTCTTATACATAGAGAAGTTGATTGAGCGATGTCCACCTATCCGTCTATCCGTCTGTCCGTGTTGACGTTGAAATATCGTTTGCCAAGTCACCAGAAGAGATACAAAAACTTTCAGCACACCAATCTGTCAGGCATAGTTGCGAAAATTTTGGTATTGGAATTCAGCAACATCGAATCATTACTTTGGAGGCTGAGGGCCAAAAACCACGCCCACCTATTTTTCACGTTTTTTTAATTTTTTTCGGCTTTACTGATTCTCATTTGAATTTTGTTGTCAAATAAATATTAGACCGCGACAGGTAGATCGCAATGAGTGCATTGAGATCTCGGGGTATCAATAACCCCTGGGGCGATTTTTGTTTGTTTTTAGGATGATAGGGTTTTTCTTCTTTGATTTGTATTAAACACCTTTATAAAAAGCAATACACATAGAGGTAGCCAATGAACCCACAGGCTGCCTACTGGTAAACAGGAGCAGTTAAAAGGCACATGGGGGGGTCAATATAAGGAAATTTTTTTTAGGATTTTTTTTTTTTTTTTGATTTAGCCTGACCATTCTAACTCAAAATAAAAGGATTTACAACTGTATTGAGAATACATTTAATACTCGAGCGCATATGCAAAAAAGCGAAATTTTTCAATTTTGAAAACTGTGTAGCGAAAAAACTGTAAGAGATAGAATTTCAATAAAAGTTTCAATAAAATCGGGAGTGGTAAATTTGAAAACATTTTTTTTTTTTTTTTTTTTGGTTGATTTGGCTTGGAAAATTACCCATGTATATAAAATTTTACAAAGGAAAATAAATAGAAAAATAAATACCAAATATCGACTTTTGAAATGAATCTATTTTCTTAGAAAATATGAACTTTAACTTTAAAAATAATTTTTGTTATTTTCCACATTTTGTTCCTGAGACAATTATATCAAGAAAATTTTTCAAGATCTTTAAAGAAGAAACGTTTCTGCAAAAAAATAATTTTTACTGCATGACAAAATTTCCCTCCCTAACAAAATTTCATAGAGTTGCATAAATCTTACTTACGCGTGTGGTGTGACTGATCGGTTAGTGCAACGATTACACAAGTATTGCAACAAACAGTCTTAATTGCCAACACATTAGGGCACGATAAATAAATATCAAATATCATAAATGTTCAAGCGGCGAAAAAAACAAACAAACATTGTTGTTGTTGCTCCCGCTATAATAAAATGAAAGGTAAGACTCCATACTATCAATTAAAAACAAAAAGAGTTTAAATAACTAATAATCTTTTATAAAATCATAAAATTTGTCTCCAAATACATGAAATTTTTAATTTTAAAAAATTACAAAATTAAATTACAATTTGAAAATAGCAAATAGAGAAGTGAAAAAGGTATTATTAAAATGAGTTTATTTTCTGTTTTATATAGTGAACTGAGTTACGAACTCACTAATTGCAATGAATAATCTTAAATTAGTTTCAAGTAAAGCTATTGATGGTGAAGCACCAAAATGGGTGTTTCCTTTTTACATGCTCGCATAAAATTTATGGAGTGCATACTTCACATTGCCTACAACAAACCATTTGAAAGATGGCCAGCGCTCAAGGAAGAACACAAAAGTCTAAAACTGGAAAATAAACTTCGAATTCAGAAGGCCTTAAAGGAACAGATGGATCTACGAGTGGATGCAGTTCAACAACGAACTGGGTCTACTAACGATGGAAATACGTCCAGGCGTTTCTTTTCTAACCCCGCACTTGTTGGCGATGTGACTGGTGTAGTGGAGCATCTAATTAATCGATTTCGCATTATACTACAAATAATAACTTGTGACAAAAAAGTTAATTCCTTGAGTTTCAAGAATTTTGCTCAATATACAGCAAAACTTTTTGTTGAAAAATATAGTTGGTATTATATCCCAGTAACAGTACACAAAATACTGATACACGGATGCGGCAATACTTCCTATCGGAATGCTTTCTGAAGAAGCCAGAAATAAAGATATCCTCATATCCTTTTATTAGCATTAGATGTCAACCCCGTTAACAGGTTCTGGAACTTGATGAAATGATAGATGATGAATAAAAGTCTATATTTAAATGCATGTATTGAAATTTATTTATAAAATAATTAGTTTTGGTAAAGAAACAAAAAGTTGTGGGAAAAAATATAATATGGGTTGTATAGGCGGTGGGTAGTGGATGTAGCCAATTTTGATGAAACTTTATTTTATTCTTAATTGAGGTAATAAAAGGCTCCATGCCAAATTTCAAAAACTTTGGACCAAAAATTAATTTTGAGTTCTATGAGCGGTGGGTAGTGGGCGTGGCAAATTTTGATGAAACTTTATTTTGTTCTTAATTGAGGTAATAAAAGGTTCTGTGCCAAATTTCAAAAACTTTGGGCCAAAAATAAATTTTGGGTTCTACGGGCGGTGGGTAGTGGGCGTGGCCAATTTTGATGAAACTTTACATTTTTCTTAATTGAGCTAACCAAAGGCTCAGAACAAAATTTCAACATTCTACGGGCACTCCTTATATTTTTTGCCAAACATTGTATGAACAAATCCCACTGTGCGTTGCTTTGACATAGTTTAGGCACTCAATACTCATATTAATGGTCTAAATATTGTCTTATTATTTGATGAATACGTTTTTTAGTCACATTTAGAACAAGTTCGACTTTTATTTACCGACAACTCATGTGACTATTAGTTCCTAACTGCTGTATGCCCCGTTTTCTCCTGTCATCAATAGTGCATATCCGGCCGCTACTTGTATTAATACCGTAGTCATCTGGATTTTTCAGAAAAATTTTTTCGTGTTACGGTTTCTTTTTACAGAAACAGCAATTTGGCCAACTTTTATGCCGGTTTGACTCGTTCCCTTGATTAATCCACTTTCTTCATCTGTTAATTCAGTTTCACGTGGCATTTTCCTAAAAATTCCAAAAATATGATTTGTTTTCAATATTTTGCATTTGCTTATCCACTATACTAACTTATAGAGCGACTTATATAGAGCTCTATATGCTAATACGTTGAATTGGCTCCAAATAATTCATTTTGCACATATAAATATTTCGCACGGGATTTTCGACATGCTTGATTAAAAATAACGGTATTACGAATGATGTGCGAAGATAAACTTAAGAAACAATAACAAAAGATAAAGTAATTATTAAAGAATGTGTATGCCAAAAACAACAACTCTACCGTTAGTATAACATAAGGTCCAAAGAAAAGAAATTTTGCACATATAATTATTTGACTGGGAGTATAAGCAAAAGATTTTTGTAAGAACGACAAGCAGAAAATAATAAACTATTTAGTATCCCTAACTGCGCAGCACTAAAGAAAACAATAATAAAATTTAAATAAAATTTAAATCATTTTTATTCCACGTTATACTTACGTACCCTCTACTTAAACTATAGAAAAAACTTCACTTCAATTTCATTAATTTTTCTTATTCAAATTTCTCACTCAGATGTAAAAACTAGTGAACTAAAGATTTTATTAAGTTTAATTTTAAAACTTTTTTGTGGCTTAAATTCACAAACTGTTAAACGAAAATGAAAAATGCAGAGTGGAAATTTTTTTTTAGCAAAGAAAATATTGGGGTTTTTGTGTTACAAACCATACTCACACCATCACTATCCTCTGTATAAAAAGAACAACGAATTTGTAAACTGCACCATGTATGCATGCTATTCATCTTTAAAAAATTAATTAAATGATTTAGTTTCCTTTTTTCATATTCCTCATCATTCTTTTTTTGCGAGTTTTGAAATATTTTGTAACCTATTTTCAGGTTCCTTCTTACTCAAGTACACAAATGTGTCTGTATAGATTTTTTCTCACACCATCCGTTAAAATGAAATCTTATTTCGCTAGAATGGAAATGAATAATTGAAAAGAAAAAAAATAACTGAACTCACTCGTTAGCTTTGCAATTTCTAACGTTTTCAATTTTTGAAAACGTAATTTTTTAACTTCTGCAGCTTCAACACAAAATTTGGCAGAATGAAAGTAGAATCCAATTAATATTGTTAAAAGTGGTAGTAGAAGTTAGAGTGGTTTTATGCAAACGCTTTAGTTTTTCAGGTGAAATATAATAAAGAGAACTTTAAATTAACGTTGCTAGAAAAATCCCAAGGCCGTCAATTTGAACAGCTTACTAGATTTCACACTTGAAAAAGGGGGCAAATGAAGGCAAACGAGATTACAGTAAAGGAAAATAAAAAACGTGTTTATGTCTTTGTTTGGAGTAGATAAAAGTAATTTCCAATGTTTCGAATTGGCATGGCTTTGCCCATACACATTTTCTGTGACCAATTTTCATCATAAAATACTTACGGCATCCAAACAATAGGTGTGGCAACTTTTTATTAATTTAAGTAATATCAACAGAAAGTTTAATCATTTAACCAGTATTACTACCATCTGCAAGTTTTATGTGAGTAAATTTGTGAAAAAATTGTAAGATTCATCTGCCAACATGGCATCCCTCATACAAAGTAAACATTTATCATTGTAAATCTGAAGACGTTAATTAGCCTGGGAGAATTCATGCTATTTATGAATAACTACATTCTAAAAGGTACGTAGTTGGCTTATAGTCAGAATGGAAACAGTAGGCATAACATGCAAAGAGAATTTTGTACGTATAATCCTCTTGCATTAGCGTAGGGGAACAAATTTTCCAGGTGGGTGGGGGTGCACAACCACTTTTATGAGATAATAATATTCAGAAAATAAATAATTAATACAATTTCGAGTGGTATTGCATCTCCCAGAATGGCCTTTCTACGCCAATGCCCTCTTATCAGTGCTCACAGTTAAACCAAAACAAAAGTGGATATAGAAAGTAAGCATGGCACTATCCTCCTTTAAAAAGTTAATATTGAGTAACTTAAGAACTATAATAGATGAAGTCCTTGATTTTTTTAGGAGAAATTTCTATATCGATGAGCGTAGTTGATTGGACCAATATAAGGGAGGATAGGAACAGTATGCTCTCACATATAGCATTATTATTATTATTATTAATTTAGAGAGATATCGAAGCGGACCGCTTTCTTAATGGGTCTCTTTCGGCCCCTTTGCGTCCTTAATAATTAGAGGCAACAAATTTGTAATTTATGTCAACATTACTTCTATGTGACACGTGCTACCTGGACTTTAAAGATTTCCGACTGTCGTCTGCCAACTGTCGGCCTTTATTCACATCTGGGAGTCTCTAGTAATTGCTGGCATTTTTCCAAGGTTTAGATCCCCATGGCATCCACATTTAACAAGTTTCTGTCCGTGATTTTTTTGTCTTATGCTAGCCAGTGCTGGCCATTCACTCACAATGTGCGCTAATCTCTGAATCTCATACAAATGCAACTGATTTTCATCTTGGCTAAATGATAATTGATGTTTCCATGACCTGTCACTAAAGCAGTTATTCAACTTAAGATACTTATATTGTTCGCATTTGCTATAGATTGTATAGTTCCAAAAAATTTTCTAGAGCTGCAGTAAGTTTAAATTATATAAGTAAAAAAATCATACCACCTTCTTGGGTAAAATCTTGGAAAAAAACTCTGTTTTTTTACATTTTCCCAATTCGTTAAAAGGTTACAACTTTTAATGAAAACCGCTATCAGAAAGAACTTGAAACTAATTTATTTTAAATTTTATCAAGAATATGTCCAATGTCTTAAAATAATAATTATAGGCAACCAATCATTAGTAAATACACCACGCCAAAAATACTAAGTAAAATACTAGCTTGGAGCACACGTTTACTTTCCTCGTACTTTTTATAACCGTCTGGTTGTCACGAGCAATGCTAACCTTTCTTCCATGCACCCGACTTTACAGCAGGTGATCCAATGCATACAGCAACCCATGCAATTCTGCCGGGTAAACAAAGACGTACTCCCCAAACGAAGACTACAGGATAGTTCCAACTTAGCTAAGATTATACTTGCTTCTGCTCTACCGTCCATAAGAGAACCACCAGTAAAAAAGCTGATGTCGTTGTCCATACACTCATGTGTACCGAACGACACAATAAGTATTCGAAGCGCTGCAATAAGTATCA
Organism: Phasia obesa; assembly: GCA_949628195.1. Classification (NCBI taxonomy): domain Eukaryota; kingdom Metazoa; phylum Arthropoda; class Insecta; order Diptera; family Tachinidae; genus Phasia; species Phasia obesa. The sequence continues at coordinate 94,461,914 of OX451219.1, forward strand.
AAGCACTGATTTAGTAATGATTTTAAAATTGTATGTGAATGGCTAGAAAAGGAGAGGTTGGGCTAGTGTTAAAGTAAATATGTATCATCGTACATTTAGAAAGTTTTAAAACTAATAGTTTTGAAACTGTCTATGAATAACTTTGCTATCGTTGTGTAGTCAACCCATAAATTATTGAAAACAGTAAGGCTATCATGGCAAAGCTTTAGATTTTAGCAACATTAAACAAAATTTCCTAACGATATAATAATAAAGATTTTTTCAAATTTCTGACAAAGAATGGTGGGTTGCTTTACATTTTTTTTATATTTCATTGATAATATGATAGTTCATTTGCTATTAATATTTTTACTTTAATTTCTAAGAATTATTTTTATAAACATTTAGGGATGGCTTCTATAATAAAAAGGAACAGAAAATAGCTTTATTAACATCCCTTCAGCTTAATTTAAATACAACTTTTTGTTAACATTTCTTAAATTATGATTTTAATTTGAAATGAAAAAGATTGCCAACATTTCTACTATCATTTTATGAAGTCACCATAAGACAAGTCTTGAACTAATTTAAAAAAATTGTCAAAAAACTTTGTTAAAGGACACAAGACACCTTGACTTAACTATGAAGAATACTAAACTCTTAAGTGAAGTGTTATAAAGAAAAACACATTCAAGTGTTTACAAGCAATAGAATGTGAGAAAGAATATAAAAGTCTACACAGGTAAGAATATTAACAAACACATGCATACTAAACTATTACATACACATGTGTCTATTATGCATAAATATTCATATTAAGAGCACATATCGCTCTTTCAATACAACAAAGTCATATCATAACAAATCTAAATTTGTATGTTATTTAAGAAAAAGTGTTTCTTTGTATCTGTTCCTTTATCTGTATAACAATTTCAGAATTATATCTTCAGCTAAATCGAAGTTATACATAAATATTTGTTATTTATGCGCATTATAAAGCATACATTTCAAAAAGTTCACCAGCATTTTTTAATTTAAATATTTTTGAGATATAACTTTTTTGCACTAAAGGAGCAATATATCCTGTTCTGCATTCTGTATACACATGTCAAACTTTAAGTTAAAAAGTATGTAAAAGTTTTTACCTTAAAAGAAGAGAAAAAAACAAAAAAATATCAACACATTGAAAAGCCCAAACAATGTACATGATGACACATTTCAAAGAAAAATTAAAAAGTTTAAAAACACTAGAGTTTTTTCTGAAAAAATATAGAAATGTTTTAGTGGATTTTATTATTTAATCTTACAATTTATATATGTATTTTAAATTAATATATCGAGTCCAAATTTTTTTTGTTTAACCTGTACTATTGATTTATTCAAGTAAAGATAAATGAAACCGATTTTCTAAAAAATTTTGGAAACTTCCAACTCCCTAATTGTGGATCATCAACCTAACCATGGCCATAGAATCGCGAGCTGTGTGGCATGTAGCGCCATCTTGTTGAAACCACATGTCAACCAAGTTCAGTTGTTCCATTTTTGGCAACAAAAAGTTTGTTAGCATCGAACGATAGCGATCGCCATTCACCGTAACGTTGCGTCCAACAGCATCTTTGAAAAAATACGGTCCAATGATTCCACCAGCGTACAAACCACACCAAACAGTGCATTTTTCGGGATGCATGGGCAGTTCTTGAACGGCTTCTGGTTGCTCTTCACTCCAAATGCGGCAATTTTGCTTATTTACGTAGCCATTCAACCAGAAATGAGCCTCATCGCTGAACAAAATTTGTCGATAAAAAAGCGGATTTTCTGCCAACTTTCCTAGGGCCCATTCACTGAAAATTCGACGTTGTGGCAGATCGTTCGGCTTCAGTTCTTGCACGAGCTGTATTTTATACGGTTTTACACCAAGATCTTTGCGTAAAATCTTCCATGTGGTCGAATAACACAAACCCAATTGCTGCGAACGGCGACGAATCGACATTTCACGGTCTTCAGCAACACTCTCAGAAACAGACGCAATATTCTCTTCTGTACGCACTGTACGCATTCGTGTGGTTGGTTTAATGTCCAATAAAGTAAACTGAGTGCGAAACTTGGTCACAATCGCATTAATTGTTTGCTCACTTGGTCGATTATGTAGACCATAAATCGGACGTAAAGCGCGAAACACATTTCGAACCGAACACTGATTTTGGTAATAAAATTCAATGATTTGCAAGCGTTGCTCGTTAGTAAGTCTATTCATGATGAAATGTCAAAGCATACTGAGCATCTTTCTCTTTGGCACCATGTCTGAAATCTCACGTGATCTGTCAAATACTAATGCATGAAAATCCTAACCTCAAAAAAATCACCCGTTATTATCAACGTTTTAAATATGGTTCATATAAGTTAATGTTTGCGTATGAGTAATATTTATATAAAAAAGAACCACGTTACTCATACTCCACATAATATGTAGAGTTTTGTTTTAAGATTTTGCTTGCATTAACAATAATTTTAAAAAAAAATATAAATAATATTTAGCTCATCATTAGCACCAAACCATGGTGCGACGAACAGGCACTAACCATCTATAAATGCTAGCTAATCGGACGCTATACTCTTTACTCAAAGGAGAAAAGTTATAAAGGTCCTTAATGCAGTCGCAATGCGTACTGCTCCAACACAGGCAAAGTTGGAATTGCTGCCATTGGACTTCTTCATTAGGTCAATGTCTGCAATGTCAGATTCGCATATAAAGAGCGATGGCATTTGGCATAGCTTTGGGCCGAAAACGGGCATAAGAGCATCCTGGACCTAGTTACGAGTAGTAAGGATGTTAGAGAAGCTCAAATGCCGATGATGGGCATGAGTAGAAGAAAGATAGTCGAAAGACTGCATCGGACACTCATTGTGGAAGACGTTTAACATAATAAGTGTATGGACAACGTCATCAGCATTTTTACTGATGGTTTTATATTGGACGGTAGAGCAAGAGCAGATGTATACTCATCTGAGCTGAACTTGTCCTGTAGTCTCCGTTTGGAGAAGTATGTCTCTGCTTACCAGGCAGACTTGCTTGGGCTGCTGCATGCGTTTCATCACCGGCTGGAATGTCGGGTACAGGGGAAAAGGATTGCACTCGATTATAAAACACATGAGGCAGGTGCACGTGTACTCCAAACTAGTGCCGGAATGTGTTTTAAAACTTAACAGATATGCCTCGGTCAACAGGGTAACATTAATGTCGGTTAAGGGACACATAGTCAGAGTCGTGAATTAAGCAGCGGACCAACTTTTAAAAGGAGGATATGCTGTGAATTTCTGTGCATCAGAACCCAGTGTAATAGTGGACGGAAGGGGGTCGAAAAGGGACCCATTCTGAAAGTGGTATGCTTTGATATTCCCCATATATTATTATAAGTATGTAGCTCATCAAATGAAATAGGTCATCAAAGAAAGTACGGCCTACGTACTCAACGAATAATCTGCTATCATACTTTGGTCCTACAATGGGTTTTCACAATACCAAAACCGAAGTGCTGTATCTCTAGCACGTTGACTACTAAAGCAATGTCACGAGTTCAGTACTCAGCCGTAGCAACATCAGTTTTTCTGATATACATATATTCTATTTTTAAAAGTACATATCACAGCGTCCTCCTTCGCCGGTATTACCATATATCACTAAATCGCCGGCGAGGTAAAATAATTATAAATTGGCTATACTTGTTTCAAATTATTATGCCTAAATAACACCAGAGGCACCAATGTTCTAAAAATAAACATAACGTGCAATTGCTGTGTTGCCACCCGTCTTATCTCCTCATATCCCATTGCAAAGTAAGTAACACGGATAATATAGGCATTAAAAATATAGTCTGAATATAAAAATTACAAAATCAATATCGATTGCATCTATTTTATCCTATTTTTTATCCTATTTAGTTAGTGAAGTTAAATTCGAACCAACTATTGCAAGAAAGATGTTCTAGAAAAAATCTTACTGTATTATTTTTAATACAACTGATTGTAATAAATATAATTTTGGATAAAATCACACAATTAAAATAAAAATATATAAAGGCCAGATATAACATATTTTCTGGGAACTATCCATTGGTACTACCAAACAGCAGAAAGAATTTTTTTTTTTAATATTGTCCATTATAGAGATAATTGAAAACTTTTTTCGCCAACTAAAACAAAAAAGTATATTCAGACAATTGTTTGTCACGGAATTTTTGATATTTCCATGGTTCCTATTTCAACTTGTAAAATAGAAGTAACTTTTAAAAACAATTGCAAAGCAATGGTTTGTTAAAAAAAGTGCGCTGTAGCGTATTAGTCATATTAATTTTTAAAATTTATGATATTTAATCTCAGCCATAAGGCCAAATTGGCTATTTTTGCGTCGCTTTGGAAATAAAAGTTCGCATTGTTTTCACCTAGTGTAACGAACTGTGGAGGCTAGGTATTTTTTTCTAACAGATTCTGATTGACATAGGCAACCTCTAAACTATGGGGAACATGCAAATGAGAGCTACAGGTAAAAAAAAATACCCCAGAGCAATTTTATTCTATCTAACCTCAAGTCAGGACACGCGCATATTACGTGCCCCAAAGTCTTGTTGGTTAGTAAACAAAACCTGCTTATTCTAGAACTTCTTACAGGGAGTGTTTTTGTTTTTTTACCTCAATCTTGAGTTTTTGTGCCAATTGGTCACTTGCACAAAATAAAATTTAAATGGGACTGTGGATCAACAAAGTAATTGAGACAGTTCTATGCGGTGTATTTTACATAGATTATCTTCAAAACAGTAAATGATTTTATTAACATCGATTACCTTGAAAAGACCAAACGATTACCGGCGAATATTCTTCACAGCTATAAGACAGCAACGGAACTTATTTGAACCAAAAACTACCGCATTTCGCTGAGAAAAAATTGCTCTACCGGCGCTTAAAAGGGGCAACGTTTTCATGAGTATTTTTTATAAGTCCGTACGAATTTTTAGTTACAAACATTATATTTGCTTTAATGTTAGACAAATATTTATAAAAGCACTTTAAGGAGCAATCTACCTTATATCGATCGATTTATTTTAACTTTACCATACGTGGTAAAGGTTTTCATGATTACTAATCATAAAAAAATCGAGGAATCCATTTTCACTATTTTCGCGATGATGTCTGTGGGTGGGTGGGTGTTTATGCCACTATTTTACTGGAGTTTATACAGCTCATAACGTTTTACATATCATAAAAGGCACATGCCTTTGGTATATGGAGATGAAGAGCTGTAGAGTTTTTAGGCATCATCGGGACGGGGGTAGTTTCCTTACCCCCAAATTTTGTAAACGCTCTACAGGTCATACCGTCTGACATATAAAAATGAAATTCAGTATGTGCTTTTGGTTTATGGAGATGAAGAGCTGTATAAATTTTGGGCATAATAGGGAAGGGGCAAGGGGTAGTTTACTTAACACCCCAAACCGAAAATAATTAATTATTCGATTCGAATATAAAGGGTGTTTTTTATAGAGGTATAGAAATTTAAATTGACATTACTTTTCAAGATGGCGACCGATTTAACAGCTGTCAAGTGATTTATTCTCAGTTTGGTTTGGAAATTCATCATGAATAGCCTGAACAACGCTTGCAAATGGGCCCAAAACTAAATTACCGTTGTTCCCGATTTTCATAAGCGAATTTTGTTTAGCGATGAAGCGCACTTCTGGTTGAATGGCTACGTCAACAAACAAAACTGTTGCATTTAGAGTAAAGGTAATCCTCAAGTGTATGTCGAAAAACCGTTACATCTAGAAAAACTGACTGTTTGGTGTGCTTTATGGCCAGGTGGAATCATTGGTCCGTACTTTTTCAAAAACGATGGTGGCCAGAACGGTACAGTCAATGGTGATCGGTATAGAGCCATGATTACTAACTTTTTCATTCCTGAATTGAATAACCATGATGTCCAGGAGATGTGGTTTCAACAAGACGGCGCAACATGTCACACAGCTCGTGCTACAATAGATTTATTAAAAGACACGTTTGGTGACCCCCTAAGTTCACGTTTTGGACCTGTGAGTTGGCCTCCAAGATCTTGTGATTTAACGCCGCTAGACTACTTTCTGTGGGGCTATGTAAAGTGATTGGTCTATGCGGATAAGCCACAAACAACATTCACCGTGTTATTACCGATATACGGCCAAAAATGTTGGAAAAAGTTATCGAAAATTGGACGTCCAGATTGGACTACATCCATGCCAGCCGTGGCGGTAATATGCCAGAAATCATACTTAAAATGTAATGCCACAAGATTATTTTTCGGATAAATAAAATTCATGACTATCGAATAATCCATCGTTGTTTTATTGCAACTTAAAGTTCTATACCTCTATAAAAAACACCCTTTACTGCGAAGTTATATTCTTCATGTAATATATCCATAAAAATATCTGTTTCCATTAGGTATGGTAAAGTTGAGTGTAGGCCACTCCAGTTTTATTGTTTTTTTTTTAAGTTTTTCATTTACTACATAAGTAAAGGAAGTTTTTTAATCTTAGAAAATGCACAAAATTTTTGTTACTAAAATTAATTTGCAACAACTCTCATCTATTGTTCTATTGTAATGAAATTCCTTTTAAATTCAACAAGCTGTAATAGCAACATACACTTGCCACATGTGAACTTTTTATTCCCTTTTTCAAATTTTTGACATCAATACTGATGTCTCATATTATAGATTTCGATAAAAATAGAAAATATTTTATCATCTTTTCAGCAGATATGTGTATATGTGTGTATATGTGTATATGTATATCACAAAGGTTATATTCTTTGTGATATACATATACTGTAAATATTAATCCTTATATGCATAACTTAAATGTCAAATTGAACAGTTGATTCAGTTTCGTTTTATTTTCAAAATGAAAAGATCAGAAGAGGCTATAAAAAAAATTAAGGTCAATAGACATACACATATGACATATGCATACACATGAAAGACTCTTGAAATTTTTAAATTTAAATGCAAATTTATTCTTTTAGATTTTGTAGATATTAAAATGGTGAAAATATGAATGGTTGTCACAAATTTTTATTTAAACTGTCTGTGAGCGTATAAAATTGACAATATATATATAATTTTTTAGGAGATTGTTGATAAGTCAGACATAATTTGTATTGAATATTGAATGACCCTTGAGAGCTCAAGGCATTTATAAAAAAATTACAATTTTAAGGTTTTTCTCATAAAATTTGTGGGCGGTTTTAATAATATGCCCAAATGTTTTAAATAAAGATTAGCAATTTTTGATCGATTTTATATTATGAAGAAATTCTTCAACAAGAGTGTAAAAGTCATAACTCATTTGGCAGATTTTAATTTCTGTTTTCGTACAATTTTTAATGAGCTCATTCCATTTTATAGGATAATTTATCACAATAATTAAATATTTTAACTTATATTAGTAAACTATTTACACCTTGATTATTTTATTCGTTTTTATTCCTTTATTCATTCACAGATGTCTCCTTTCATACTATCATTAAAATAATTATATGTGCAAAATTGCTTTTCTCTGGACCTTATGTTATAAATGGTCTATATTTAGACCTAAAATAGGAGTTTTGCGTGCCTAAACCGTGTCTGGAACAACGTCATAAAGATGCACATATAATATTATATGAAAAGTATAAATTTTGGGAAGATGAATTTGAATCTGTGATATTCATTGACAAAAAAAGTTTAATTTAATAACGGACCAGATGGTCTCCACAAAAACTTGATGGACGAAGGATGCCCACGGGTAGCATGCAACAATTTTATCTCAGTTTAGATTGATATGAAACTTTTTAAAGACGAGGAAGGCGACGATGAAATTTTCCTAATAATCATTGCTAGTTTACTAAACAACCGAGATGTACCTATTTTGAAATACCCAAATCTGGCAATAGTAGCATGTGATAATTTCATAGTCTAAATTAGCTATTAGTTTTTTTCAAATTTCAAAGGAAATAAATTACAGCGGCTTACAAACATTATAGGCAGCGCGAATAAGGCGACTTACCAATGCGACGACATAGCGCTACGCTATGGAAAACAAATTAAGAAAAGTAAATATTTCATTTTAGTAGATAACAAGAGAAAATTTACAAACTCACTTTGCTATAAAAAATTAAAATTCCATTTAATCATCGTTCCATTACATATTCTCAACACAAAAATTTATATAAAAACTGCTTAAATTTGAATATTATTCAATAAGTAGAAATCTTCAGTGTGTAGTAATTAAGTTCGTAGCTTATATCTTTAGATGTAGTTCTATAAAGTGTACTAAATCATTTTGTCATATCAAAAAACCAATTTAAAATAAAAGCAGTATGTAGAGAAAATATACTAATGTTTGTTAAGAAAATATACAGAAAGAAACAAAGACTTAACTGAACTCAAGCATACAACAGTTTACAACTGTCGTAACAGTTATACAAACACTAACCACTTTAGTGCATGCAAATATGTCTAAATATGTGTAAGTATAAATATGTATATGCTTTTCACCGCAATTAAACTTCCGTTTGTTTCTTTGCTACAACAATTGCCTACAACTGTAACTTTGATTGCAAGTAACATATAAACATTAGGGTGGTAGTTCTAGTATATGTATTGAGAAACCTTTTATAATATTTGTTTTACACTCTTTTCTATAAAAACAAAAAACTTTTGTTAATGGTAATTTTTTATTATAATACTTGCGTTATCGATATTTTATCTAAGAAAATCTAATTTATATTTTTCAATTAAAAAGTTATGTTATCGATGACTTGTGTAAAGCAAATTTATTTTATCTATATTTTTCAAGAAATATTTCATCACTAAAATTTATTTTATTTTGTCTATAAAATTTTCTAAAAAATAATTATTTATTTAATATTTTTCTAAACATTATTTTTCGAATAAAATGAAAAATTACGTTTTTCTATGAAAAATTGTTTATAATAATTTTGTTCATCAAAAAATTTTATATTATATTTTTCCAAGCAAATTTATATTTTTCTGCAGAAAAATATTAAAAAAAAAAAATAAAAAATAAGTAAATATAAAAATAAAAAAATTAAGATTTTTCTTATCGGAAAAATTTCGCAGAAAATTATGTTATGGGATATTTTTCTAAATAATAATAACAATAATAATATTTTTGTAATAAAAATACAACGATGAAAATAGTCTTTCTATTTTCTAAAGGAAAATAATATCTTCCTAATGAAAAATAATATAAATGAATATTTAAAATTGTATTAGTCGAACTACTAATTTTACATAGCGATGAAAATTTTACATTTTATGTCCAGTGTAGACTGGGGGTAAATAGCTCTTAACAAATCTTTGAAAGCTTGTTAGCATGCGTTTAGAAGATTATTGGTAACCCCCTTCTTCATTAGCTATCAACATGTCTTAACAAAATCAATATTCATATAAAAAAACATAATTTTTAATGCTGGGGCCTAATCGCCGCATTCGATATCGAGTAAACCAGTAAACCAACCAGTCGAGTAAGCTAATTATGCCATTCGACATGAATCGAAGCGTTATTTATATCAAATTATAATAGATTAATAGAAAATCAAAAAATATCCTTTAAAACAGGACATTTAAGGATTAAAATATTCTACGAAAATGTTTGCCGGAAAATTTCAGTGGGGGTCACCAAAGACACCATTGTTGTAAATAAAGTTCTTTACGCTTAATTAGTAAAATTATACACTAACATATACAAAACAGGTAAAAACGGCGCACTGTGGTCAATATTTTGAGATAGCGGCCAAAACTCCTTTTGGTTTTTGTTCTCCTATTTTAAAGTTATTAGACTCATATGAAAGTAGACAGTAGTAAACCTCGGGAGCCAAAAAAATTAGAACTCTATTTCAACTATTTCACTGAGAACAGGGTGGTCCAAAATGGGCTTTTTCAGAATTTAGTAAATTTATGATATTTTTAGTTAATTTTTAAAGTTTAAATGATCATAACTTTTTTGTTTTTCAAGATTTTTGGAAATAAATTTTGTGTTGTAACTTAACTTATTTCCTATTACTGGTATAAAAATTGAAGCTCTACTGTTTTCAGAACAATTTAAATATTTTTTTTAAAAAAGGTCAAATTTCTCGGAAATTTCCTACTTCATAGAGCACAACTCCTGTGAGTCAAGCTGAGTCAAAACACAAATTTACTATTTTGTAGTCCTAACTCTCCCCTACATTCCTATATATACATATCCATGCAACAGGACTGCACTTTTTGAGCTACAGCAATTTTTCTGACCCAAGGTAAAATATTCGGTACAAATGCACGTCATATTTTTTGAGAAGTTATTTGTATGTGAAAGTGGCTATTATGCATATATTTTGATGAAATTTTGTACAAGAGTTCCTATTGACCCAAAAAATAATTCTGTTGAAATTAGGAGAAGTTGGCCCATATTTGGACCTAGTCCACATAGAAGGGTGTATCAAAATTTTGACAAAAATTACAATAGAACTCTCAAATTATGTGGTATCCGGCAATTCAATTGGAAAAGGTAAAAAATGATTTTATTGCCATATAATATTACATAACTTAAATACCTGAAAATTGCAAATAAATTTAAAACCAATGGAAAAACCAAGTACCTGTTATATTATTACCAGTACCTGTTAACTCTCAAATTATGTGGTATCTAGCAATTCATTTGGAAAAGGTAAAAAATGATTTTATTGCCATCTAATATTACACAGCTTAAATACCTGAAAATTGCAAATAAATTTAAAACCAATGGAAATAACTGGTAAAACCAAGTACCTGTTATATTATGTTTCAAAGAGGTAAAAAAGATCATGTTGAAACTTCGAGCAATAGTATATTAATCCATGCAATCATTTTTTTTTTCTTCATTATTGTTTAAACAATGGCTAAATTCAGTTATAGTGTTCTATCTGATATATATTTTGAATGGAAAGATGAAAACGACATTATTTTACATATAATGAATAATCCATTCTTCAAAATATGCGACAAACAAGAAATTAAAATTCATAACTTAAAAATAAAAAACTTTTTAAATACTTTAAGAAAACGCCAGAAACAATACAAAGAATGTAATGCCAATTTATTCATGATTTCTTTCGTTCCATTACGTTTAACAAAAACTTATATTGGTTTAGAGCCGTCAACAAGTAGAGCTGCAGAGATAGATGTATGGAAGAATGAAATTCCCTCGTCAACAAAATTTTGTAGACCAATAAAGTTTGCTTACAAAAAAGAAACTAAAGATGTCATAACTGAAGAAGTTGGCAAAATAACAGATGAAATTAAAGAACTTCAACCAGTGATATTTGAATTTAATAACCAATGCAGCGAAATTAACTTTAAAATGTCACTTACAATGATCGATGGAAAAGTTGCACAAGCTTTAACCGAAACAAAGTCTTCGTCAAGCTGCACCATATGCCAAAAAACATCAAGTCAATTGAGCCAACCACCAACACAAGACGATAGTTTTAATGAAGCATATGAATTTGGAATGTCACCTCTTCATGCTAGAATTCGTTTTATGGAGCATATTCTTAAATTGGGATACGATTTGGAATTTGGCCCGTTAGGCGAAACAGTGAGAAACAACAAAGAAAATTTGGAAAAAAGAAAGCAAAAAAAAAGATATTCAAGAAAAATACCGTGAGATAGGCCTTATAATTGACCAGCCAAAGCAAGGAGAAGGAAATTCTAATGATGGAAGGAGATTTTTTTCCGATCCAGAAACTGCAGCTTCTATAACTGGAGTAGATTATTAATTAATACGACGATTTCAAATCATATTAGAAGTTATAGCATGTAGCAAAAAGATAGATGCCAAAAAATTTGGTCAGTATGCTAATGAGACAGCAACCTTTATAACCAAAAATATTCTTGGAGACAAATGGCAACCACAGTTCACAAAATTTTTTTCCATGGGGAACAAATAATTCAGCACAATATGCTTCCAATTGGAGATCTCTCAGAAGAAGAGCAAGAAAAAAGGAACAAAGACTACAGATTCTTTCGCGAGCACAATACAAGAAAAATTTCCAGATATTGTACTAATGAAGATCTTATTAATATTTTGTTGTGCACATCAGACCCATATATGTCCAGTATTCGACAAAAATGGAAATCAACCTCATTAGAGTTAGATGAAGAAGCTAAACAACTATTGCAAAATGAAAATCAAAGTATTTGGAAGAAATTTTTTACTAATATTGTTTAATTAATACTAGTTTAAAGATTATAATTTGTTTCTAATTTTAGTATAAATTTTTATTAATACATTTAAATAAAATATATGTGCACTTTAAATCAATAGTAAAAGTTTACTTAAAATTTTATCGATGTTGTGTTCTGTATATAATATATCCAAATGGTATTGATATTGTTGGGAATTTCAGTGTTATTTTTCAGTTTAATCCTCACAAGAATTAGCTTTCTTCCAAAAAAACCAACCTTTGGCCCCTGTGAATATTGAGACTAAATAAATGTCAGAGGCCAAATGTTGGCATTTTCTGACCAAAATTAAGTTTAGGAATAATAAATAAGTATTGGTTGTAAAATACGATTGAAGAAAATAAGAAATTATAAAAAAAAATAACTATTTAAAATGTCAAAATATTCAACTTTTACATGGAAACTCAACAAAAACTTAAAATGCATTTTTAACTCCACATTACTTACGTTCCCATCAGTCGATTTTTACGTTTGAACACGCAAATTGAAGCTTAAAGTCCCTCCTATTGAACAAAACAAATTGCGTAAAAAAATACCAATCCGGTCAAAAGTTATAGAGTTTTGACCGCTATCTCGCGAAATTGACCACTGTGCGGCGTCAAGTTCGGCCGGCCAAACAAAATTATAATTTTTTTATAGAAGTTGGCGTGTAATTTTGCCAATTAATCGTAAAAAGCTTTATTTGCAACAATGGTGTCTTTGATGACCCCCACTGAAATTTTCCGGCAAACATTTTCGTAGAATATTTTAATCCTTTCTCGAAAAAAGGGTGAAATTGACCCATAAAGATACCAGTTAGAGGGTTAAGATCTTCCACAAAAATGATCCTCATACAATTCCACATAAGAATTCTCTCAGACATTAACTTACAGCATTTTTTTCATATTGTAAAATGCTCCCTTCGACCAAAAAATTAAAACTTTGACCCACTGTAAAAAAAACTCAGACGTGCTAAACCATAAGTTAGTTCTACAAAAATGATTTACTCAACATACCCTTTCAGAATTATGGGGTCGCTATTCTCTTCCATTCAAAAAGTCTTAATTTGTTGGACAGTGTAATAAGTCAACAAGTGAACGAGAAAACACGGTTTAAAAACATTTCCTTTCGAATGAAATTACGATACTTTTTATTCGATATCGAGTGCCATGATACCAAAATGAAAATTTATGAGAGATTTTACTCGATATCAAATACGGTGATTAGACCCCTGGTTTTTTATATGAAGTTTAATTTTTGTTAAGACATGTTAAGATTTATGTTTTTGTTATGTTTAATGCTGTTAATGTTTTAGTAAATTGCAAATTATACTCCAACCAAACATATTAAAAATGTCCATCATACCGTTGTGGGAAAACAGGCTTGTTGCGAGAAATTAACCAGCAACCCTAAGTGTGAAGAGAAGCAATCGTGGCTCGAATTCTTTAAGAAAGCAGTTTTAAGGCCATTATTCACTATCATACTCAAGAATAAAAGCATAAAACAAAAGTAAGTTTGACCTCAAATTTTCATCTGTATGAAAAAAAATATTTTTCTAATAAAAAATATTTTTAAAGGAAAAATATATTTTTCTTTAGAAAATAATAATTTAAAATTATAAATATTTTTCTAAGGAAAAATAATATTTTTCTGAGAAACAATAATATTTTTCTGAGAAAAATAATATTTTCTAAAGAAAATTAATATTTTTGTGAAGAAAAACAATATATTTATAATAATAATATTTTTCTATTATATTTTTCTAATTACAAATGTTATTTTTGTAATAAAAATAAAAAATATTATTTTTTTTTTTTCATATTTCTTTATTTTTATATTATTTTTCTTTTGAAAATATTACTTTTTTTTAGAAAAATATTATTTTCTTTAAAGAAATAATAAAAAAATAAGGAAAAAAATATTTTTCTAATGAAAAATAATATTTTCTAAAGAAAAATAATAATACTTATCTTAAGAAAAATCATAATAGTTTCCAAATAAAAAATATATTTCTTAAGAAAAATATATTTTTATGTTACTAAAGAAAATTATTTTTTTCTTTAGCAAATAATAACTAAAAAATTTTAGAAATAAATTATTTTTTTCGGAACTAATATTTTTGTACAGCAAAATATTTTTTTTTTATAAGGAAAAATAATATTTTTCTAAGAAAACTAAAAAAAATATTTGGAAAGAAAAATTTTATTTATCGAATAAAAAATATTATTTTTCTAGAGAAACATATTATTTTTTTTTTTTTTTTAATTTAAACGTAAAGTGTTTTCCCCTGAAAAAAAGTTTTTTTCTTAAAATCTCAAGTTTTTTAAAACGTAAACATACAACAATAAAAGTATATTATAAAAATTAAACAAGAACAAAAAAATTTGAAATTGGCATGAAACCTATTAACTTGATCCCACTGTTCATAAACCCCCGCATATTTGTAAAATCTTACGCATACTAGTATGCTTAATTATAACCAAACAGTTGATAAATGTATTGCAGTCTATTAAACCACTAAACCATTTGAATGCTATGTATGCCCACTTCCACCATTAAATACTCTTTTAAAGAAAAGTTAAAGTATTTACAAAAAAGTTTAAAGCAGAAATATTATATTTAATTAAAATATGTACATTTAATTAAAGTACAATATTAAATATAAAAACAAGTGGTCATGTTTTTAATTTTTTTATTGTTAGTTTTTTCTCCTGATGATGCTATTCAGAGGATAGCGAAATATTGAAAACCCTAATAAAAGCATAATTTTTATTATAAATGACCTTAAGCTTGAATAAAATATTTTATTCTTAAATTAAACCACTTTAAGTTCTTTTTTAACTACCAGTCCATGTTACATTTTTCATAAATCTGTATGACATCGTTAAGCCATGCAGTGTGTTAGTGTTTAAATTTTAGAAATAAAGGATGTACACACATACATATAAATTGTGGTAATACATCTTTGGTTGCACAAATTGTTAAAAGAGTAACATACGATTGCATACGATATCAAACAACTTTATGGCATAATGGTTACAGTCAACATTTATTCATATTATGTATGTATGTATTCATATTTATGTATGCATGGACTGTGTTTGTGTGTGTGAATCGACTCAATAGCACTGGCTGTAATGAAATGGAGACAATTGTGATTTAACTGCAAGATTGAATATAAAATTTAATTTTTGCTAGAAGTTTTTTAGTTTTCGTCTCGTTTTTTTTTTTTCTCTCTTTATTATATACTTTACTTGTAGTTGTAAGTGTATACGGGTAGAAAGTGTCGTTTTATTTGAATTTCTAGAATATTCATTTGTAAGTGTACAAACTTGATACTTGTAGAGTCTTTATAACCATGTTTGATGTATGTGGCTAATCATATGGACCTGAATGGCTTTTTATATGATTTTTTCTAGCTAAACTTAGCGTTCTACAGGCAAAAGGACACAAATCTGTGATCACTTATAAGATTCATTTTTTATATAATAAACTAAAAACTCATTTTCTAGCTAAACTAATCGTCCTACAGGCGAAAGGGCAAATATCTGTGATCAATTAAAAATTTCATAAAAAGCATTTTTTATTAAAAAGAAAAATTTTTTTATGAAAAACTAAAAACTCCTTTTTTAGCTAAACTAAGCGTTCTGCAGGCAAAAGGGCAAAAATCTGTGTTCACTTACAATATTCACAAAAAAGAATTTTTTCATAAAAAGCATTTTTTTATATAAAAACTAAAAACTCATTTTCTAGCTTAACTGAGCGTTCTACAGGCAAAAGGACAAAAATCCGTGATCACTTATAAAAGTCATAAAAATATGATTTTTTTATTAAAAAATTCGATTTATTATATGAAAAACTAAAAAAATTTTTCTAGCTAAACTAGCGTCCTATAGGCAGAAGGACAAAAATCTGTGATCACTTATAAAAGTTATAAAAAAGGATTTTTTTTTTAAGCGATTTTTCTGATTTTCTAGCTAAACTAAGCGTCCTACAGGCAAAAGGGCAAAAAACTGTGATCAGTTACAAAATTCATATTTCAAATTCATATATCAAATTTAAGCAATTCAGCAACATCTGCTCTTTCCTTTGGAGGCTACGGGCCAAAAACCACGCTCACCTATATTTTGTCACTTTTTTTAATTTTTTTTTCGGTTTAATGATTCTCTTTTGATTTTTTTTTTTTTTTTTTGTCAAATAAATATAATAAATATTAGACCGCGACAGTAAGATCGCAAGGAATGCATACATGGCGACTCTTGCCTGTTTTTAGGTTGGTAGGGATTTTCTGCTTTGATTTGTATTAAAGACCTTTATAGAAAGCAATACACATATAGGTAGCCAATTGAGCCACAGGGTACCCACTAGTAAAAAAATTAAATACAATTTAAAAAAAAATTTAAATTTTTACAAAAAACTTTACAAACCGTTATCAAAACGATATTTCCACAGAAAAATTAAAAAAAAAAATTTATGAAATTTTCCAAATAATTTTCGAATAAAATTTTACAAAAAATTTAAAAAAATTTCAATATTTGGGTGAAAATTTAAATCTTGACTGTAACATAATATATTTAAATATTAAGAATATATGTATTTATGTATATAGAGTAACATATTTTTTTAAATGCGTTTGATTTTTAAATAGATGAGATCTCTGTTTTATAACTTAGATGCATTTAACGCATAGTCAACATCAGGATACCGACTACAAACCGTTAAAAAGTAAAATACACACGTTTAAAGATAAACGATTATTTTAAAGCCAGTATAGATAGCTACATGGCTACACGACCACCGTTGTGGCTGTCGTAAACTTAAGCCAATGTCACATAATTGCAAATTACAAATTCATATACAAACAAAAAGTTTTGAAGGAAATATTTATAATTTTTTAAAAAATTTATTTAATTTTATAAAAGCAAAATAAGTATTTCTACAACAATGTTAGAGTTTACGATGTAGCTGTCGTCTTCAATATCATTAAGTAGTTGACAACACGGCCACAATTGTAGCCAACGGAATTTGTTTTCATTTAGCTGCGTCGCCGCTGTCTTCTATTTCTTTAAAGTATGAATAATGAGTTTTTTCTCATATGACTTATTTTAATTTATGTAAAGAGTCAACAATATGGATAATGCTGTACATGTCTGTATAAATAAAATCACAGTGGTGAAGGGTATAGAAGATTCGGCACGGCCGAATATAGCACTTTTATTTGTTTAATAAAAAATAATTTTTTTATGAATTTTATAAGTAATCATATATTTTTTTCCTTTTGCCTGTAGAACGCTTAGTTTAGCTAGAAAATGAGTTTTTAGTTTTTCATATAAAAATCGAATATTCTAATAAAAAATCAATTTTTTATGAATTTTATAAGTGATCACAGATTTTTGTCCTTTTGTCTGTAGGGCGCTTAGTTTAGCTAGAAAATGAATTTTTAGTTTTTTGATATTGAAGCAAATTTGTATACTGGGTGACAAAAAAGAGAAGTACAAATTTCTTTTAAACTTAGCCCGCGTTAAAAAGAGTGTAAATTTTAGCATTTTGGATGCATTTTTTTCTAGAATTTCTTAAAATCTCTTCAGATATTTGGCTAATGTAGGAATATTTTAAATATATTTTTTAATTGTTCCAAAAAATGCGTATTTTTGAAATATGTACATGTTGATTTTCAAAGAGTTATAGCGTGGGATCGATAACAAATTTATATATAGTGATAGATAACAATGTCTCTGATTTTGTGCCTATGCATAAAATATTTAGGTTTTTATCTCTATACACTCAATATAAAACAATTGTTTCTGGTCTCCTTTTCTATTATTTTAACAAAAGCTTCAAATTAGCTTTGTTTTGTTTTTAAGGGGATATCGAAGCAGACCGCTGCCTTAATGGGTCCCTTTTCGACCCCCTGACGTCCTCAATGATTATAAGCAACATAATTTACAGCAACCTTACATTCATTGAGTCACGTGCTACCAATAGCCTTCTTTCTCATCACGGTCTCTAATAATTGCTAGCATTTGCATCCCTGATACTTATGCTAGCCAGTGCTGGACATTCACACACAATGATACGCTACCGCCTCAGCCTCTTCCTGGCTCAGTCTACAAGTATCTTCTTCGATTTTTATCTTGCCTAGATGATAATTGAAGTTTCCATAACCTGTCACTAACGCAATTATCCAGCTTAAGGTTCTTCTATTATAGCTGAGCACCTTATTGGACTTCTTGCCAAGCGGCTCTTTGAGCAACACTCGGGCCTTTCTATGTGTAGTAACTCCCCTCCACCTTATTAGGTTTAGTGAGTTCACCCAGGCTCAGTGCTACTCTGGGTTCTGGTCCTCAGAAATTCACAGCAGTTTTCTTTTTTGCTAGTTAGTCTGGTGCTTCATTCCCAGCTGAGCCTATGTGATCTTTAACCCACATCAACGTTACCTCATTAACCAAGGCAGATCTGTTAAGTTTTAAGACACATTCCACAAGTTTGGAGTGCACGTTCGCTTGCCTCATGTATTTTATAGCCATCTGGTTGTCAAGTGCACCCGACTTTCCAGAAGCCCAAGCAATTATGCTTGATAAACGGCGACGTACTCCCCCAAATGCAGTCTGCGGGAAGACAGGTTTAGTTCAGTTAAGAGAACCATCAGTAAAAATAATGATGTCGTCCTCTAAACACTTATTCTGTATAGCGCATTCCGGAATGAGTGCCCGATGCAGTCCTCCTTTGGCTAACGTTCTCCCCACTGTGCAATGAAGGCAATAATTTTTGACGTGCTCTCAACCATGTTTTCTACCAATAACGGAAAAGGAAATGCAAAAAATTATATTCACCTGCTAAAAAAAATATAAATTGTGGTTGGTGGTCAGTCACTGCTGGCATTTTAACTAAAACAGCAACTAACCTAAAAAAGGAGCAGTAAAAGCAATACAAATATAAAAGAATGTTAAAACTGTATAAAGGAAATAAAGAAGAAAATGCCATAAATAGTTTAAGTAAAAAAATAAAATAAAAAAGTATAAGTATAATGCAGGAATACAAATAATACTCGTAATATGTACTTAAAGTCAAAGTCACCATGGGAACTACGACTATCATATTGAGTATTGAGTTGCATATTTATTTGTCTTTTTTATTACTAAAGGGTCTTTCATTAAGCACTTCCGATGATTTGATTTTAATAAATCAGTGTGCGAGTGACTGTTGTCATAGCCAGGTCAACCAAACAAACGTTTGGTACGGCTTGCGAGCGCTGTCGATGTAAGGACATCTTTATGAATCCATGTTTTAGATATCATCGAAATTTTTTATTCAGTTAAAGGACCTATCGATGCAATTATTTATGGAGTAACATCATGCAAACAAACACTGCGGCTGCCCTGGGTGGAGCGTATCCGAAATGTTTAAATTTCAATGATTCTGGGGCTGAAAATGACTAATGGCAAGGGTTATGTTGGCTTTGAAAGCCACTGTCTATTAAGCGAATAACCAATTTAAATCAGTTTACTCCATGTGAAATGCATAATGAAATGCATTCAAATCACTCCTGCAGAATGTCTAATGCGTCATTAGCTGTGTATGATGAATCACCGCCCTGTTCCAACCACATGCCATTGCTGTTCATATTATAATGGGTGATTTTTTTGAGGTTAGGATTTTCATGCATTAGTATTTGACAGATCACGTGAGATTTCAGACATGGTGCCAAAGAGAAAGATGCTCAGTATGCTTTGACATTTCATCATGAATAGACTTACTAACGAGCAACGCTTGCAAATCATTGAATTTTATTACCAAAATCAGTGTTCGGTTCGAAATGTGTTTTATCGACAAATTTTGTTCAGCGATGAGGCTCATTTCTGGTTGAATGGCTACGTAAATAAGCAAAATTGCCGCATTTGGAGTGAAGAGCAACCGGAAGCCGTTCAAGAACTGCCCATGCATCCCGAAAAATGCACTGTTTGGTGTGGTTTGTACGCTGGTGGAATCATTGGACCGTATTTTTTCAAAGATGCTGTTGGACGCAACGTTACGGTGAATGGCGATCGCTATCGTTCGATGCTAACAAACTTTTTGTTGCCAAAAATGGAACAACTGAACTTGGTTGACATGTGGTTTCAACAAGATGGCGCTACATGCCACACAGCTCGCGATTCTATGGCCATTTTGAGGGAAAACTTCGGAGAACAATTCATCTCAAGAAATGGACCGGTAAGTTGGCCACCAAGATCATGCGATTTGACGCCTTTAGACTATTTTTTGTGGGGCTACGTCAAGTCTAAAGTCTACAGAAATAAGCCAGCAACTATTCCAGCTTTGGAAGACAACATTTCCGAAGAAATTCGGGCTATTCCGGCCGAAATGCTCGAAAAAGTTGCCCAAAATTGGACTTTCCGAATGGACCACCTAAGACGCAGCTGCGGTCAACATTTAAATGAAATTATCTTCAAAAAGTAAATGTCATGGACCAATCTAACGTTTCAAATAAAGAACCGATGAGATTTTGCAAATTTTATGCGTTTTTTTTAAAAAAAAAGTTCTCAAGCTCTTAAAAAATCACTCGTTACAAATGAGGCCAAAACAAGTTAGCGACTGGCCTGGCCAACGTCGTTCTTAAAGATATATGGTCCCATGAGGGTGCGTAACTTAGGTAGTTAGCACGTCGGCTATTAAGTATGTATGTTGGTTTGAGTCGCCGCATTCGTATGCAGCTGCGACAAACCATTAACATAAATTTTATTTCTGATATATATTAGTGTTTTTCTATTCTTACTTGTATATATCATAGTGCCCTCCTTCTCAGGCACTAAATCGTCGCTGGCGAATTCAAATATTAATTTCGTGCAATTGCAGTGTTGCCCAGTGAAACTTTTCTCTATTCACTTATTTCCCCGCCTGTTTTATACTTACTCTTTTTTTAATATGGACCCATGACGCTGCCAGCCCAAAATCCACACTTAACAAGTGACCTTTTTGAGAAGCAATGTATCCTCTTGGAACTGAGGTGGATTGGTATCACTCAAAATTCGACAATATATTTTGTCGACATACCCTTTTATCCAGAAATGTGTAGTAGCGTTGAAGATGATTTTTGGATGAAAAGAAAATAATTTCATCACTTATACGAGTTGTTGAACGCTTTATCCAATGTTGGTAATTCGGCAAAACATGCATCCTATTCGACAATTTTTTTTCGCAATTTCTATTTATTGTATCTTCAATATAATTGAACTATCAATAATTACTCATATCTTAAGTCTAAAAATATACTTGTTAAGTCCAACCAGTGCTGGACAAAAAAATGTATGTTTCACGGTTACTGTAATTTGCGGGTTATCCCTCTGATGTACAGATGAGAGAAGCAGTTTCCCTCGTTCTTAGTCGAATGTAACCAGGTTCATTTAGTATGTTACGGGCCAATGGATTCGGATGAGTTTCAAGCTTATTTAAATACCTTATGGCAAGTTTCGCTATTTCTGCTTTAACTGATGGCACGCTTAGATCTTTATGGATGTTCGAGTTTTTTATATTCCAAGGAGCAGATGTAATTATACGAAGCATCTTACTTTGGCGCCTTTGAATTTTTTCTACGTTGGTAGAAAAAGGCAGTGCCCCATAATTGAATGCCATAACACCAAATTGGTTTGAGGATCGACATGTATAATAAAAGTTTGCAATCTAAAGCTAGAGTAGAATTTTTTAGTTGGACTGCTTTCAACTTCATTTGTGTTAACTTTGTTTCTATGTGGCGTTTCCATGTAAGGCGCCTGTCAAGATGTATGCCGAGATATTTGACGTCTGAAAGCTGAGGTATCGTTTGGTTATTTATCCGAATAGGGGGTCAAGATTCTCTACGCAGTGTTTTTACTTCGTTTACTTTTATTCTCCACTTCTTCAACCATTTTTCTAAATTGGATATGTGGTCTTGTAAATATCGTGATGCTACTTCGGGTCTTTCGTGAATGCTCAAAAAAGCTGTGTCGTCAGCAAATGTCGATGTGTGAACTCGGTTACTAGTTGGCATGTCTGAAGTATACAATAAGTATAAAAAGTGACCCAATATACTACCTTGGGGAACTCCGTTTCGATTGACTGGGGTGAGCTCAAAAAATCTCCTTCTTTCACAATAAATTTTCGTTCGGTTAAATAACTATCTAGCAGCTTATATAGGTTTGCGGGCAAATTCAGTTTTAGCTTATATATTAGGCCTTCATGCCATACCTTATCGAATGCTTGAGAAACGTCGATAAAAAGCGCAGAGCAGTATTTTCTCTCTTCAAAAGTCTTCTTAATAACATAGACTAACCTGTGAGTTTGTTCGATTGTACTATGTTTTTTTCTGAATGCGAATTGATGGTTTCGAATACATCCTTTGTCGCTTAGAATAGGGTTAAGCTTAGTTATTAACATCCTCTCAAACAACTTTGACATATTTGATAAAAGGCTTATAGGTCTGTATGATTCAATTTTTGTGTGGTCTTTTCCTGGTTTAGGAATCATGGTAACCAAGGACACCTTCCACTCTGTGGGGTAGTACTGAAGACGTAAAATGGCATTAAAAATAAAAAGAACGATTCTGCGAGCTGTACGGGGCAACTCAAATAACATCTTGTTACTGGTTTTATCAACGCCAGGGGCTTTTTTGGTGTTTAAATCCGTTATTGCTTTTTCAATAGCACCAAATTCGAATCTTATCGGTACTGCAGCACTAGCCTCGACAATTGGCAACTCAACTATATCATTCGATATATTTGGGGTAAAAACCCCTTTCAAATGTCCAACAAATAAATTGCCCTTTTCGGTATCACTCCTTTCCCAGCCTCCAGATGTAGTTCGCAGGGGAGGCTTACGTAAGACTGGCCAAATGTAGCATCATCATCCGTAGCTTCGACAGCAAGGAAGTTCCTTAAAGAAGACCCTATACAAAGAGTAAATATTTTATAGTTTTTTTTATTCAATTTATCTTGTCTTTTTAACAATATTATTTCCATGTCATTTCATTTCAATATCTGCATTTGACTTTTTTATAAATTCAAAGTGTTATACAGTTGTAAAGTTAACTTATTTCTTAACTTCTCTATAAAGAAAAATCGTGCAGTAGTCTTTCTTATAGATTTTACTTGTTTTTCTTTTTTTGCTTTTTATTCTTTAAAAACAATTTATTGTAATAAAGTAAATGTGCACTCATCTTATCATTTTGTCATTTCCGTATCCGTTTTATTCATGCTCATCGTTTGTTTTTCGCCACGGTACATTTGCCCACATTTATACATCGTCAAACACACATTTGCCTGGTTCGCTTAAGAACATCACTCAGCATTCCGAAAGTTACAAACACTATTAAACATTCGATGTCATGAGGAAATCAATAAGTTGGTGCAAGTGCGATAGAGGAATTCATTGGCCAACGAGGGCTGTTCAGTATCCCAGGCATAGAAAATTAAGACCGAGATAATATTTTTTTTAGTTTGTGTTTTTTTTTTTAACGCAATATTGGATACTAATCTATTTTATTTGGACCTTCAACCGGAGCATAGTAGTTTAAATTTTTTTTATTTTGAATATAATTCAATAGATCGTGAACGACTAAATATATCTTAATGAAATTTCACAGAGGCAAAGCTGGGGTGATTGTGAGTAGAGCTGCAGTTGGGCTCCTAAAGCCAAGAAAAGCTAATAGTGCAGCCCCCAGAGTTGGGTGTATGAAGTGCTATGCTTGCTATAGTAACAAGAATACAAATTAATTAATAGTTAAAGGGTGTCCCCACAGTAGACGTCATTATCTTTTAAAACGCAACAATTAAACACTTACAATTTTTTAAAACAAGTAGTAAGGAAACGACGCGAAAAAAATTTAAATCTTGTATTTTTAAATTGTAAATTGAAAATATTGCAGGCCCTATATGTGTGAGACTGACTCGCACTTGAAGGATTTATTTTTGATTAACATGTTTCCATGCTATAGCAGCACTAAAACTAATGTGCCTACTTGACAACAGAGGCGCTGCAATATGACGTTTAATTGCAGTGTTGCCAAGTGAAGCTTTTCTCTCTTAATTTATTTCACTATATCTCTCCTCTCCTCTACCCTACCTCTACTCTAACCCTTTCCAAAAGAAAGTTTTTGTTTTCTCATAATTTATTTATTGTGTCTTCAAAGTATTTGAACTAACAATTAGTGTTGACATCTTAAATCTAAGGTAAAATAACATAAACTTGTAAGGTCCAGCCAGTGCCAGACAATAAAATGGTTAGTTATAGGCAAGAGCCCCCACGCAAACCCCTAAGGGTCTGTGAGCACATACACAATCTCAACCAGAATCTCACAAAGAGAATAAAACATGTAAACATTTTAAATCAAGGGCATACAAGTTTTTGACTATGGAGGTTTATGACACTTTGCTAAATATATAGCAAACCAATTCCTTCTTCATTCAAACCGCTTTTTTTGGTTGGGGGCCTTTGGTTATAGGATTACTTTTACCATATGAGAGCTATTCATCTGATGTTCGACTAAAAGTAGCAAGATTTCTCTTTCATAGTCGAATGTAACCACGATCGCTAAGGATGTTTCGAGCCAGTGTGTGTTTCTAGCTTTTTCAGATATGTTACTGCATATTTCGCTATTTCATCAGTAACTGATGGGATATTTAGATATTTAGATGTTTTTTATATACCAAAGTGCGACTGTTATCATTCGTAAAATCCTATTTTGACGCCTTTGAATTTTTTCTAGGTTTGAAGCCCCATAATTGAATCCCGTAACAACATATAGGTTTGAGAATCGATTTGTACAATAGAAGTTTACAATCCAGTCTTAGTGTTGAGTTTCTACCAATCAGCCAATTAATTAGCTCTGCTTTTAGCTTCATCTGTGTCAATTTTGCTTCGATGTGTCTTTTCCAGGTTAAGCATCGATCAATATGAATGCCAAGATATTTTACCTCTGAATGCTGGGGTATAACTTGGTTGTTTATGCGGATAGGAGGGCATGAATCTCTACGCAGTGTAAAAGTTAAGTGGATACATTTCTGTTCATTTATTTTTATTCTCCATTTTTTTACTCACATCTCCAAGTGAACTATATGAGCCTGTAGATATCTGGAAGCTATTGGGTAGCTTTCATGAACGCTTTGAAAAGCCGTGTCATCCGCATATGTCGATGTATGAACTCGGTTACTTGTAGGCATATGCAAAGTGTACAACAAGTATAAAACGGGTCCCAAAATACTACCTTGGTAAACTCCGGCTTTAATTGGCACAGGAGAGCTTAAAAAATCTCCCTCTTTAAGGATAAACTTGCGACCAGCTAAAAAGTTTATAGAAGTTGTGGGGTAAGTTAAGTTTTAACTTATATAGTAAGCCTTCGTGCCATACTTTGTCAAACATTTGGAAAACGTCGATAAAAAGCGCAGAACAATATTTTTTCCCCTCAAATGTCTTTATTATAACATTTACCAATCTGTTCGATTGTTGTACAGTGCTGTGCTGTCTTCTGAATCCGAGTTGGTGATTCAGAATACATCCTTATTCGCTAAAAATTGGGTTCACCTTTAGTACTAGAAATTTCTTCAAACAAATTTTTTTGACATATTGGTTAGCAAACTTATTGGTCTAAATGAATCGACCTTTGTGAGGTCTTTCCCTGGCTTAAGTATCATAGTTATAACGGAGACCTTCCAGGCTTGAGAAGAGTACTCAAGGTGTAAAATGGCATTAAAAATGTATAGTATTATTCTGACTGCTACTCGGGGAAGCTCTATAATACTCTTGTTGCTTATTTTGTCAAAACAATACGCTTTCCTAGGGTTTAGACTAGCAACTGCCCCTTCAATATCACGAAGGTTGAATCTTAGTGGTAATATTGCTTCACCATCGTTGGGTAGAAGATCAGTATTTTTAGTAGATTTATTCGGGATAAATACATTTTTTAGATGGGTAATAAAGAGATTACCTTTTTCGGTTTCGTCTCCTGCCCAACCGCCACATGGCGTGCGCAAAGAAGGCTTACGTATAACAGGTCTTTTAAGGTTTTTTGTTGCGCGCCACAATGAGTAGTCTGATTGTGGAGTAGCGTTAAGGCCTGCCAAGTATTTTTGTAGGGATGCAATTTTTCTCTATTCCAGAAGCTTTTTTAATCGTTTTGTAATTTCTTTTAATTTGCTCTTTAATTGAGGAGATCTGCGGAAATGCCACTCTCTACGAGTTCTTCTTTTGAGTTAACAGGCTGCAGAATAAATTTTATTGTAACAATTTTATCTTCTGTTCTTCGTAGCATGGTGGACAGCTATTTGGAGTTTATTATTAAAATCAGTAAGGCATTGCTCTACATCATCTGGTGTTCTTAGTGGGATTTTTCTGAAAGATGACTGCTGAGGTACTTTCTATATTTCAACCAGTTTATGCTTGTACTAGTCTTTGCTAACAATCCGGAACGTGATACTATTTCTTGGGAGTTCCCAAGTTACTATATAGTAACGATTGTGGGTGAATAATCTGAAGATAACTTTAGGGATCCTTCAACTTTAATAATTTCTCTTAAAAAACCCTTTGTTACCCCAAAGTCAATAACATCAGGTATTTTCTGATGATCAGTAGGCCAATATGTAGGCTGCCCACTGGAAATGACATTTAAGCCCATTTTTGAAATTGTGTCAAACAAAATGCGACCTTTTGGAGTAATAAGCCGCGACCCCCCGATGATGTGTTTTGCATTGTAATCACCCGCTGCCATGAACCGGGGGCCTAGCAATTTGTAGAAGTCTCGGAACTAACTTTTCGATATCGAAAATCTGGGAGGGGAGTAAATTGAAGATATAACCAGGTTCTGGTCAAAGTCTTCAAGACAGATATGTATTTGTTGCCTACATGTAAGCCTTACATAAGTTATCTAGCAAATAGTGTTTGAGCCGAGCTTTTATCAGAATAGCCGAACCTGCTCTGGCACTGGCTGCTTGGGAGGAAGACTTATTTTGTTCGAAGACTTATTTACCATCGAGTAGACAGCCACAATTGCTGCATTTTTTAGCCTTTGCATCGTTTTTCGATTTATCGCATTGTCTGGACTCATGTAGCTTTCCGCAGTTTAGACACTGAATGGGACCTGATCTTTTATGCGGTTCTTCAACCGCATAATTGGTAGACATAATTGCCTCAGGACTACTTATCCTAAAAAAATAAAACCTGAACTACATAACCTATTAGTTAACATAAAAAGAATGTGTGTCGCATAAGCCTTTGTTCAGCAGGCCTCCAATCTTTAAGGTCTCCAATGAGCACCTACGTTTAGCTATGTATATTTGCATAACATTTTAAACAATATATGTCAGTAATAAAGGGTGAGTCAAATAGAGATACTTTTATCAATAGCCTTTTTTTGACAGATCACGTGATAGTAGTGTCCTGGTGTCATGTTATTTTTGTTTAGTATTGTTTGGCATCGACGACATTTTGTTTCAGTAAGACGGCGCCACTTCCCAAACATCGCGTCAATAAATGGATTTATTGAGAGAACATTTCGGTAAGCACATAATTTCACGTTTTCGGCCGGTCGATTGGCCTCTAAGATCCGTGTGATATCACACCGTTAGACTTTTTCCTGTGGGGATATGTAAAGTCTAAAGTTTATGCGGGCAAACCCGCTTCGATTCAGGCCTTGGAGGAAAACATCACTCGTATCATTCGAGTGATGTTTTCCAGTCGAAATGCTCGAGTCATTGAAAATTGGACTCAACGGATGGACCATCTGCGACGTAGCAACGGCCAACATTTGATAGACTTAATCTTCAAAAGATAAATGCCAAAGAATGTTCTTTCAAATGATAATAAAAATTCTCCATTAAAATTTAATTTTCTCAGATTTTTCATTAAAAAAGAAGGGAACCTTGAAATGGATCACCCCTCATATACACTTATAAACATACAATCCATTGAGAAACTTCTTCTATTTAACTACAACTGTGAAGTTTCTACTACATCTGTTCGTATTTGTAAGACAAATAAATGCCAAGAGTTTTTCCTTTTACGACACTTGACAAATGAAACGAAGCCACTTGACACCATTACGTTATACATTTAGTGTTTCTAAGCCTGGCAGCTCACTACGTTTCTATTGCTCTCCTAACTGTCGTACATATTTTGCCATCTTTGCTGTCCTCATCGTCATGGCCATCATTGTCTTTATTTTTTGTTCTGAGCAAATTGTCTTTAAAGTTTAAACGAAAAAGTGTAACAAAGAAAAGAAATAAAACGCAATACAGTTTTTTAGTTCTGGATTTTTTACTTCATATAAAAACACTTTAAAAAATAAGTAGAGTATTAATTTTTTTCTTAACTAAAAAGAGCGTGCTTTGACAATGGTATGTAATATGAAAAGCGCTCTTGGAAAATGAAAAAAAGAAAATAATTAAAAAGAAAAAATAAATTAAACGCATAATTTTCTGTCAAGTCCATGTATCCCGGTATACATTGGAATCGTTTAACATAAAGAAGATTAGAATAGAAAGACACTACTTTAGAGGATCGATTAGAAACTGCGAATTAAAGAATATTTGTGTGTGATAGTAAAAATAATATTTTTGAAGAAGTTTCTTGAAATTTAACTGAAATTTATGAAAATTAAAATTTTTTCTTTTATTTACCTTTCATTCATTACAACTTTCGAAAGCTAAAAATTTCAAAATCGCGATGGTCACCCTAGTACATGACATTGGCTGAATAAGAGCAGACGGGTGGCTAAGGTATAGCTATCATTATGTACATGGATTGGTTTCTTCTGCTTAGTTAGGAAATCTTATATCACAACTAGCTGTGCCCGCCACGTCGTGGGCGTCCTGATTATATTTTGCTCGATTTTGCTTTGAAAGCATTCCACACCTATTGTAAGACTTACTGTTATAGAGTAGCACCTATAAAGAAGAAACTAAAATAACTGAATTTTATAGCCTCACTTAAGTCGTACACAGAAAAAATTATTACCAAAATATTTCCAAACAAATGTTTTTTTTTTAATTTTTATTTATTTTCAAAAACTTTTTTGTTTGAATCTAAAAATACTTTGGTTTGATTTTTAATTTGCTGCTAACAGTGTTGCCGTAATAGAAATAATTGATCAAACTAAATTTATTAATATGGAAATGTTGAGCTTCTTTAAAAATTAAATTCAAAAAAAACATTAAACTTTTGAATAACCTCTAATTATATTTTAGTAGGGGAACTACGTCCTTTTATACAACCTTATCAAAAGTATATACATATATATTTTTTCTTAATAAATATTAAGTTTGGTATTTACATATAGACAGAAAAATATATATTTGCACTGTTATTTAAATCGGTTTTATACAGAACGTAGCGCTAGTGTCGTAGAAATAACAAAGTTATTTTGAACAGCCAAATAAACAAACTTATTAAGATTTAAACTAAAAATCATTTTGAAGTTTTCGAATAAGTGTTTTTGTTAAATCCTTTATTGTTTGTGTTGGACTTCTTAAAGATCTATCACTATTTTTATAAATAATTTGGTCTATTCTTAAAATGTGGGTAAAACATTCCTTGCTTATACTTTTAAATAATAAATTGGTTTATTATAAAATAGTATAGGTTATTAGCATTATATTATTAAAGTAATAGTTGAATTCTCAAAACATTTAATTTCAATGATTGCTATTACAGCATACACAGTAATACAAATACTATATAATTTTTAAGTCCCTATCTGTATATTAAAAGATAAGGAGGTATACGCCAAATTAAGTCATCCATGAGAACACTATTTAATTTTAAGTTTAATTTATTATTGCGGATATAGCAATATGAAGCTGTGTAAATATCAAGTGTCTGACTATAACGGTTCAAAAAATATATGGCTTTATCATAAAATAACATTATATATCGGGACACTGTTTAATTTCTAATTTGAAATATTTATACTTACGGTCTTAAAGGACTATCTGAAATTATACCTAATTTCGAAGTTACATCAAATATAAGGACATTAATCTGTAAGGTAATTTTGTTATTAGTTTGTTAAAATATGAAAATGGCGAACTTTAGGGTTCAAAAGGCACGTAAAAATCATACATGCTTTTCCCGATGCACAGCCTTTATATTTTAAAACTATGAACTTTTTTAAATGGAACTAATCTATAAGCATTACCTTTCGAATAAAAATAAATAAAAATCGGTTCAGAATTAAATGATTTCTAGGAGTCAACTGAGACGATTTGATAACCTTCACCTCATATGAAGTCGGTTAATTACACAACAATTTTGCAGATATTATCCAAGAAATTTTATTTTGGCCCATTTATTAATAATTGCTCATTTGCAAAAAAACGGCAACTCTTTCATGTCATGCATTGAAAAAATAACAAAAAAAATTTATATTCATTTTTTCAAGACTTCAAAAAGAAAATTTATTTTAGTAAAAAAATATTTAAAGCACAAATATTGAAACATTTAAAAGCCATTAGCTGCAGAGGAAAAGGTAAAAATGTACAAAGTTTTTATTGAAGATATTTCTAGATATTCATATGTATGTACATACATATTTTAATTTTTGATTTTTATTCACAGTTTTCCAGTTAAATATGTATGACATATGCCTTTAACCAGCAAACGATTTCCATACCAAATATTTAGATGAATCAAATACAAGATTTTGCCCCAATTGTGCTCAAGAGAAAACGATTTGTGCCTAAAATATATATGTAAGTAATTAGTCGCTAAAATTTGATCAAAGTAAAAAGAAAAAGCGAGATACATTATTTTCACTGTTGCTCAAGATGTCAAATTCCATATATACATAGATAACATTTTTTAATATATAAAATTTGATATTTTAAGAAACAGCGAAATTGAATGAATTTGCCTTGCCATCCTGTGATGTGATTCGTCTTGGCCTTTTTTTAATATGGTCAAATGTTACCCAGTAGTTATTTAAATTAGTCACAAAACTGTTATTATTAAACACAATTAGCAAAAATTGTTTTTGATTTAGATAAATTATTTGTTTGAAAATTGTTTGTTATTTCAGTAAAGTTTTTCATTAGTTTCAGATAAATTATTTGTTTGAATTTCTTTTAAATTTCAGGAAACTTTTTGTCTGATACAGACAATATTTTTTTTAAATTTTTTTATAATTTTCAGTAAACTTTTTTGTCTGATTCAGAAAAAGGTTTTGTTTGAAAATTTTTTCTAAAGTCAATTTTTTCCAAATATCACAATTATTTGTTTGAAAAAATCGGGGAATATTTTCAATAAACTAATTTTAAAATTAATTGCATGAATTTACAATTTTGTTTATAGGACCATATTTAAACAAAAAATATTCTATTTATGCGAATTAATTGTTTGAATTTGAAAAATAATTTTTTCTGTGTAGTATTCTTGCCAAATTTTAAAAATTAACGCTAACAAACAAAAAAAAAGTATGTATTTCACAAAATACAAACGTACGCAACTTAAAACAAATACAAATTTTATTCAATTGTCTATTTGGCAGTAAGTAGTTCATAAGTTTTTAGCGCCATCTGTGTTTAAATATCATAAATTAAAGGTGCCGTGCTGTACTAAGCAGTACTTAGTTCCTCCTTAAGATATGCTACATATCAGTTTATGTATTTTTTTTTACTTTATAAAAAATAAAGTATTCATATCTTCACTTTCTCTAGGAAATAGGATATTTTCCAGTAGTTTTTACGTGATGCGAACGTAAATGAAAAGCAGAAAGACAGACAGACAGATGGAAATTAGTTACTACTTTATTATATGTATAGATATAGATTAACTCAATGATTTTTGAACAGATCCAAAACGGTACACTGTGTAACGGTGGCTCAAGAATAAAATGCTAAATGAAAAAAGATCTGTAATTTTGAGAAAACGTATTTTAAATAAGAAAACTCAAAAATCGTTTAAATAAGATATTCTTGTAAAAGAAACCCGACTTTAAAACAGACAGAAAAATCTAAACCTATAATTGTAAAGGGAGTAATTTATAAAACCTCTTACATGCATACATATGTATATGGAAATATCCTTTAATTTTTATTTTTTATAGTTGTTGCTATTCAGCGAGTCTGTATAAATATCAAGAGTTTGCCTGTTACGGTACAAAAGATTGGCTTATATACATAAAAATTGTATATCCGTCCGTCTGTTCTTTTGTCCATGTTCGGGTTGAAATGTCATTTGCCAAGGCACCAAACAAGGTACAGAAAATTTAAGTACACCAATCTGCCAGGCATAGTTTCGAAAATATTAGGATTGCAATTCAGCAACATCAGACCATCCTATTGAAGGTTGCGGGCAAAAAACCAAGCCGATCTAAATTTTTTATTTTGTTTTAAAGTTTTTTTCGGTTTTAATGATTCTCTTTTGCCTTTTTGGTTAAATAAATATTAGACTGCAAAAGGTAGATCGCAAGGATTGCTTACAGATCTCGGAGGATCAATAACCCCCTGTGAGGGCCGATTTGTGTTTATTTTTAGCAATAAAGCAATACATATAGAGGTACCCAATAGACCCACAGGGTGTCCACTGGTAACCAGAAGTTGTCAACAGGCACATGGGCGGGTCAATATGAGAAAATTTGTTTGCTTTATATGCTTTATAAGGTCTTATTTCCAAAAAAATTACAAACAATTTTCAAAAAAAATGAAAAACAAAATTTTTACAAAAAAAATAAAAAAAAAATTACAAAAAATTTTCCTAAATATTTTTATAAAACAAAATTTACAATAAATTGTCAAAAATGCTTTTAATTGTAATTTTTAGTTTTTCATAAAATTTACCAAAAACATTTTTACATTCTTACTTGTTTTGTATTTATTTTTATTTCAAGCGTCTACCTGTTACGCCCCAAAAGATAATGCACCAATATCATGTCTTTTATGGGTATTCCCTTTAATATTACTACTTATAATAAAAAGTGAAATGGTCCACTGTGCGCCGACCTCATGCTCAAACTCATATTAAAACGTTATTAAATATTATTATTATGATTATTATTAAAAAACAGCCTTTATTTTATATATTACTTACAATTTGACTATCCTAATATGTGATAGTGTATGAAATAGAATGCAACAAACAATTCGAAAAAAAGTCCGCCAAAACTACCCACTGAAATAGAATCCATTTTTTGTACAGTTGGAACTCTAGAAAGTTGTGAAGTAAAAATCTTTAACAAAAGCTAAAAAGAAAGCAAAGAAAATGGGTCAGACGTTTTACGGCGTAGTATGATTTAAAATGCTGGGACACTTTGCTTGACTAAAAACATGTTACTAGTTCTAACGAAACGGCTGCTATACGAATATAACAATATTAAAGTATGCACTTATAGGGAAGTTTTTTTCACTCACTTACTGACCCATACAAATATTTACAACCACATACACATAAACACTAATTCACACACGTACACTTTATGTGCGCTTTTTTATAGCCTTGCCTTTCCTTAAGCTGCAAGTTTATATTCTTAAGGTCTTACTGCAGCTTATGCAGTGGTTATTTAAGTTTTTGATATTCCTTTTGTAGTTTTGTGTGTGAGTGTGTTTTAAGGTAAACGGACCTTTTAGTATATAGAATGAAAACGGTCGCATTTGAAATCAATTGTTACATGTTTTTTTAAATGATTTTGATCATGATGATCTGCTTTTGGCCAGATTCCAGCGAATGACAAACACATATGGCTCATTCAAGCGTTAAATTCTGCTCTGTTAGACAAGCAGCTGGTGTAGTTTATTTGGGATTTTCTTTGTTTATTTTTACTGAATTTTTGGTGATTTCAAAGGCTAAATTCCTTAAGTAAATTTTTGTTATTATGAAACAATTTGACAATAGACTTTTAAATGTTTTGACAAAATTTCAATATAGTGGGAAATCTCTCAAGAAATATTGATTTTGTATAAGCAAGCTTCCAGCGTATGGACAAACACGAAAACAGTAGTTTAAATAACAAAAGCTTGTTCAAGTGTAAAATTCAGCTCTGTTTGAGACTATGGGTAACAAAAGTCAAACTTCATATAAAAAAAAACATTATTATTAATATTGGGTTTTTATATAAAGCTTGACTTTTGTTAAGACATGTTAGTGACTTCTGTATACGGGGGCTTAAGCCATTACAATTGGTTATTTTTAAAAATTTTTTATTCTCAGTGACAAAATTTCTTACCCCCCGTCTACATTAGTCATTAACATTTTGTAACAAAAGTCAAACTTCATAAAAAAACCGTAATAAAAATATTGTTTTTTTTATATAAAGTTTGACTTGTTGTTAAAGTCGTATTGACACTCACTTTTTTCGTCTTTCCTTAATCTAAGATTGAAAGAGTGAAATGGCTAATGTTAGAGGAAATAAAATATATAAAATGAAAACAAAACTGTTTTTATTTTTGTTTACTTTAAATGTTGTATCATTTCAGTCAGCAACAAAATGCTAAGATGAATAAATACAATTTAAAATCGCTATATTCGACAATAAAACTATTGAATTAGCAGCACTTTAATATTTTAAGCTTGATATATAATTTTGTTAAGAGATGTTAATGTCTAATGGAGACGGGGGGTAATAAAGATGGCGGTTACGGCTTAAGACATGTTGATGGCTAATAAAGACGGGGGATTATCTAAATTAACAATTTACTACAAAAAACGGTGAAGTTTATAAAAATAGCTTATATAACAAAAAATCTCTTAAATAAAAATATGTTTACAAAATGTACTGACATATTCTATAAGCGTTATTCGAGTATATATTTATTATTCATATTCTCTTTATTAAATGTACATGACATCTACATTAAAAATATAGTTTAATAAATTCAGATATAGAAAAATTAAAAGACAACGTTAAAATACACCCGCAGGATAATTGATAGTAAAGTGCTAGTGAAACACAAAGTCAAATAAAATAAAATAAAATAAAATAAAATAAAATAAAATAGTATACGAATATAAAATATACTATAAGCGAAGAAAACAGCAGAATAAATTAAGGACAAGTGGAAATAATAATTGAATTTCAATTCAGTTTAGTTCTTCTCAGTTGTCATAACCACAATAATTTCCTTTGGCAAAACAACTCCATTGCGCTGTATAACAGTCAGCAAATTAATTTGATTATATCATCAGGATGAGCATTTTAAACTTAAACTAGGCTTATTTGATTTTAATTCCATACAAAGTTCTTTAAATATATAAATAAGTAAATTAATCTGTCAATTGCGTGTCAAACTCCCAAACATACGCTTCCGTACTTACTTCAATATACAACTTTAAAAGTACAAGATTATCAATTTGCACATCCTTTATGAGGCTTACTTTAATTACACAGTGCAACAGTGAAAAACTATGCAGATTCGATAGCGGTACCAGAGCTGAGTTAAACCCTAGTTTAGTTTGGCTGGATTAGTAGCCGTTTTTTTTTTTTGAAGTGAAAACTTCTTTAGGCACGTTGAGCACTTTTTGGTTGAAGAAAAAATGTTGAACTCAAGAACTCGCATCATCGTCAGCATGGTCAACATAGATAGGTCTGCTCGTTTCTATAGCTAGATATACTGAGTGACTGGGTGATTGATTGTCTGACTGTTTGACGGTCGGACTATTTGACGGTCTGACTGTTTGACGGTCAAACTGTTTGTCGGTCTGAGTCACTATCTGACGGTCTGACTGATTGTTTGACGGTCTGACTGTTTGACAAACTGATGGTCTGAGTCACTGTTAGACGGTCTAACGGTCTGATTGTCCGACGAACTGAGTGTATGACTGCCTGACTGTTTGACTATCTGATGGTCTTACTAACTATCTGACTGTCTGACAAACTGTCTGACTGTTCTGTCCTTCGGTATTACTGTCATTCAGTTTGTCTTTATGCAAACAAATGAAAGCTGTAATTTCATTCATTCTATTGGCACATATATTTACAAAGGAGTTTATGCATGTTAGCGTAATGATTTAATATGATTAAAAAACAAATGAGCTAACGCAGATCTCTAGTATTTACTTTACTAATCGTTTTCTGCGTTACCAACGCATATATAATATATATATATATATATATATATATATATATATATATAAATATATATATATATATATATATATATATATATATATATATATATGTCCCAACGACTGCCCTGCACTTTTTTTTGCTGCTCAAAGTTTTTGGAAAGTGGGTGTGACCACCAAAAAAAGGTGTCATCACTTTTCGGCAAAACACTACTTCAGTTTTGCAGTTGTAGCTGATAGTCTGCCGAAGAAATTTTTTTTACAATGGTTTTAAAAAAACGTGTTTTCTCAGAGTTTTTCTAAAAAAACTTTTTTTATTTTTTTTTTTTCGAGTATAGGGTTAAAAAAACAATAACGCCATTGTCATGTCATCACACTTAAGAGTACGGTGTGAATTTAACACACATAGCGGAGTAAAATTTGTACTAACATTAAGACTCTTTAACGCGATATATTCTTGCACTTTCCAAGGATATAAATAATTTTGAATTTAAATTTTGTTGTCATTTGTTAGGTGAAATTTATTTCTTTAAACTACATACATACATAAAAAAATTTGTATGTAAAAGTCATGAAAAAATGTTGCAGATGTTTTTACTGTGGAAAAACATGAAATGTTTCTGGCAACATTTTATCAAAACAGTGAAATAAAGCAAATGAGCATTATTTCATGTGGAATTTTTTTTTAAAATGGTTTGTGGAAAATTGTTTAAAATAATGTGATATATTTAAAAGCAATAACATCGTAAAATTCTTCCAAATCGCGAGATAAATATCACATTTAAAATGTCAAATTTTCGTTGTGAAATAATATATGTTGCTCAACATTTTCCACAAATTCGAACAGAGTACTAGGCTTTAGGTGATGGAAATTTCCAGTACAGAATAATAAATAACGAAAATTAGTATTCAATATATATATCATCAAAAATATATCATCAAAAAATACAAAATTCCTATTCTTATTTAAAAACAAAAGAAATTTTTCATTTTAACATCTAAAATTGATTGTAAATTCCGTTCGGAATTGAACTGATTCCGTAGTTATCATACCGATCTTTTTTTTTTTGTTTCTTCAATATTTTTTAACTAACAATAATCACTCATATCTTAAGTCTAAAATAAAAAAAAATATAGTTTTTAATTCCAGCCAGTGCTAGACAAAAATTATTTTTGTTTCACGGTTTTTGCAATCATTTGCGGGTCATACCTCTGATGTACGGCCAAGAAAAGCAGTATCTCTTCTTTTTAGTCGAACGTAACGAGGTTCACTTAGTATGTTAAATTATGTAAGTTGGTTCGGTAAAACATACAAGTACTGAGTTTGAGACGGCTATAGAAAAAAAACTATCAGTCAGATCGGAGTAATTCTTTTTGATTTGATTGTACCTTTTAGTCTCAAATTTCAAAATATCACTGCATATTGCATGAAGAGCATGTGGACAATTTGATTTTTTCCGCGAAATCTCCAGTGTGCGTCGTGGGCTCCCTGACTATATTTTGCTCGTTTTGGCTTTGAAATTATTGTAAAAGTGGTTTTACCACGGTGTGTTTGTCATATGACTTGTCAGTTTAATAACCCATGTGTTTGTCAAAATAGGCATTTTACATACGGTTTATAATTTTTGCTTTCAAACGTACATGTGTAATTACTTTCTGGCATAACCTATAATATATAATTTTATTTTTATTTTTCATATATATTGTACACGTGGAAAATACACATGTTAGGTTTGAAAGGGGTTCACACGACGTGTTTAGAATTTACACATGGAAAAGTGACAAGTCATATGAGAAATATACGTCATGTAAAACCACTTTAAGACTCTTACTTTTATAGTTCTTCATTTATGTTTTATGTAGTTACTTTATATAAAGGTACTCATCCCTGGATAAAATTCTAAAATTTATGAAAAATTCTAAAATTCAAAACATTATAGTAAAGCTCTGTAATGTGATTTTTGAAAAAGCAAAGATATTTGCGATAGAATTGAAGTTTGACTTCAATCCCAGTTCTGGATAGCTTCACCGTTGGCAAAAAAGAGAAGGAATAATACTGAGAAATGTTCATGGAGATGGTGAATCTGCTAATGTTAATGCTGCAAATGATTTTTTGATACAGTTTTACAAGATTTAATTTCGTAACATGAGCCATCACAAGCATTTAACGCCGATGAAAGCGGATTATTTTTCAGAGTCTTACCAAAATCTTCTTATCATAGCAAAAAGGGGACCTAAGGTCGAGGCTATAAAAGCTCCAAAGAAAGTCTAACGTTATTATTTATTTGCAATGCTACTGCGACTACAAAAAAGTAGTTGTAATTGGTGTGGTGAACCGCTGGAATTTTAACTTGTTCAATTTATTATTTATGTACTCAATGTATTAAATATTTATTTTAAAATTTATAGTTTTTAGAATTGTTTGTCAAATAGATATAAAATATTTTCATTCTTCATATTTTCTTTAAAACACGAAAACAACTCGTGTCTTTTATTTAATAAATATTATAAAAAGTACTTTATTGGCAAATATGAAAACTGCCGCAGATTTAATTAACGAGAAAATTTTATTTATTTTGAGAAAATGAAACCTTCCTGTAAGCGGTCGGAAATCTGAATAAATACTTCGAATTGAAACACACGTAAAAGTGCTTTTACACGGCGTGTATTTGTCATATGACTTGTCACTTGTCCATGTGTATATTCTAAACACATCATGTAAACTTTTGAAACATAAATTGTGTGTTTTCCATGTGTACAATACATATGACATTTTTCATTTAGAACGTGTTCTATTTTGATGTGACAAAGCATCTGACATCCTGTACACAGAAAAAATTATTTTTCAGATTCAAACAATTAATTCGCATAAATTGAACATTTTTTGTTGGAATATGGTCCTATAAACAAAATTGTATATTCAGACAATTATTTTAAAATTAGTTTATTGAAAATATTCCCCGATTTTTTCAAACAAATAATTGTGATATTTGGTAAAAAAAATTTATTGACTTTAGAAAAAATTTTCAAACAAAAACATTTGTCTGAATCAGACAAAAAAGTTTACTGAAAATTATAAAAAAATTAAAAAAAAAAATATTGTCAAAAAGTTTACTGAAATTAAAAAACAAAAATCAAACAAATAATTTATCTGAAACTAATCAAAAACTTTACTGAAATAACAAACAATTTTCAAACAAATAATTTAGCTAAATCAAAAACATTTTTCGCTAATTGTGTTTAATAGTAACATTTTTGTGACTAATTTAAATAACTACTGGGTAAAATTTGATCATATTAAAAAAACGGCCAAGACGAATCACTTTACAGGATGGCAATGGCATGGCAAATTCATTTAATTCCGCTGTTTCTTAAAGTATCAAATTCCATATATTAAAAATGTTATCTATATATGGAATTTGACATCTTGAGCAACAGTGAAAATAATGTAGCTCCCTTTTTCTTTTTACTTTGGTCAAATTTTAGCGAGTAGTTACTTACATATTTTAGGCACAAAGCGTTTCCTCTTGAGCACAATTGGGGCAAAACCTTGTATTTGATTCATAAAAATTATTGGTATGAGAATTGTTTGCTGGTCAAAAGCATATGTCATACATATGTATTTACATAAATTTGGGCATTGCCGGCACCTGAAAAATCAAAAGATTAAAATATATATGAATATGTAGCAATATCTTCAATAAAAAAATTTTACATTTTTACCTTTTCCTTTGCAGCTAATGGCTTTTAAAGGTTTCAATATTTGGGCTTTAAATATTTTTTTTTTATTAAAATAAATTTCCTTTTTGAAGTCTTGAAAAAATAAATATAAAACTTTTTGTTATTTTTTTAATGCATGACAGAAAGTGTTGCCGTTTTTTGCGAATGAGTAATTATTAATAAATGGGCCATAATAAAATATCTGCACAATTTTCGTGTAATTAACCGACTTCATATAAGGTGAAGGTTCTGTTTTTAGCGTTGATAAGTGCGGACGCGATTTTTTTTAAGCTCGCATTAACAAAAAACAAAACATACATTGTGTGAATAATTTAAAACAAAAACAAACAAACAAACCTGTTCTAATACAACAACAAAGTTGTTTGTAAAATATTTTTTTTCCTTTTTCCTTTTCTTCATTTTTTACAACGGCATATTGAATTGCTACTTATAAAATAAAACAAAAACAATAAAGGCCAATGAGCCTCTTTAATTTAAGCAATAAAAATGTGGACAATATTGTATTAAACAAAAACAAAAAAACTGAAAATAATTTGTGTGTAAATGATAAGCCAGTTATACGTGCCCAATCTTGTTCTTCAGTTTTACTAAGCGATGACAATAAAATAACTACAAACAAATCGCCTTCTGAACACAGTATTGCCAAAGATAATAT
Organism: Phasia obesa; assembly: GCA_949628195.1. NCBI lineage: Eukaryota > Metazoa > Arthropoda > Insecta > Diptera > Tachinidae > Phasia > Phasia obesa. The sequence continues at coordinate 94,502,575 of OX451219.1, forward strand.
GGATAGTGTAGAAAAACCCAAGACGCAAGTGGGAATGGACAGATACATAACTGTATATAAAAGAGGTCGAAGCCCTAAATCTTCGCAGATTGCACCAATGGCTAAAGTACAAAAAGACAAGGACTCTACCGGAATAAATTCCCATAATCGTTTTGCTATCTTAGATAGTGAAACTAGTGTACATGAAACGGCAATTAAGTCGTTCAAACCACCTCCAGTTTATTTAAGGGAGAAAAATTCAAACGATTTAATAAAGCATTTAATTACAATTATTGGCGAGAACTCATTTTATGTAATTCCCATTAAGCGCGGTAACATTGATGAGACAAAAATACAATTTATTGATGAAAGTAGTTATCGTAAAGCAGTAAGCGAGTTTGAAAACTGCAAAAAGAACTTTTATACCTATCAGCTGAAGAGTAGCAAAGGTCTACAGGTAGTCATTAAAGGTGTAGATTCATACGTTGATCCAGCTGAAATAAGAGCCGGACTCCAAAAAGCGGGTTTTAAAATAAAAAGTGTAGATAATCTCCGTAATCGGGAACGTGTCCCCCAACCACTATTTCGAGTTGAACTGTAACCTGGAGATATCAGATTGAAGAAGAACGAAATGCACCCCATTTACAATCTGAAATACCTGTTACACCGTAAAATAACTGTAGAGGAGCCGCATAAGCATCCAGGACCTGTCCAGTGTCTAAATTGTCAAGAATATGGTCATACTAGGGCTTACTGTAAGTTGCCTCCGGTTTGCGTTGTATGTGGCGAGCTACATTGTTCCGCCCCATGCAACAAAGCAAGGGATGATTCGAAAGATAAAAAATGTAGCAATTGCGGTGGAAACCACACTGCTAACTACAGAGGCTGTCCAGTTTTTTCCATGGTAAGGAAAACCACTCAAAAACTAAATACTCCTGCTAAGCACCAACAATATCGATCAAATGCTCATTATCCTCAGTTAGCCCAACCAACAACACAACATGTTTCATACGCTGATATGGTAAAAACCAATTATACTGCAGTACATAAAGCGACACCGACAACTAATTCTACTCCTAATTTGCAATCGCATCCTAAAGAACAAACACCATCTGGTAATTTTAATCGTCTCGAAGCAAGCATCGTGACGTTAGTGCATTCGATAAACAGTTTTATGAGCTCTATGAGCAGCATGATGCAATAAATGGTACGCATGCAATCTACTATGTTGCAGGCGTTACTTAACAAACCATGAACTGTTTAAAAATATGTTTCTGGAATGCAAACGGCTTGCGCCAACACAAAAATGAACTCGAGTACTTCCTTAAGAAGGAACAAATTGATGTCATGCTGGTTGCAGAGACTCACTTAACAACAAATAGCTTTTTTAAAATAAATGGCTATATCTTATATGACACCAAAGACCCCCGTGGCAGAGCATGTGGTGGTTCAGCAATACTAATAAAGGCTCGAATCAAACATTATTTACTGTGTGATTTTTGTGAAGATTACCTACAAGCAACAAACATCTGTATTGAAGAATTTCATCAAAACTTAGTTATTTCTTCGATTTATTCACCTCCTAGGTTTCAAATATCAGAGAGTCAATACAGCGATTTCTTCAAATCACTAGGTCCCTGTTTCATAGCATCAGGCGACTACAACGCTAACCATACGTTTTGGGGATCACGCCTAATAACTCCAAAAGGTCGTGTTTTGTTTGACACAATTTCAAAAATGCGTCTGAATGTGATATCGAGTGGACAACCCACTTATTGGCCTACTGATCGACAAAAAATACCGGAAATAGCGTGATTAAGGGTATTCCAAGAGAAACGATTAAAGCTGAAGCGTCACTTGAATTATCCTCAGATCATTCACCCACTATCGTCTATATATGGGACAAACAAAACATCATATCACCAATGACTACCACAAGCATTAATTGGTTGAAATATAGAAAGTATCTTAGTACTCATTGTTCGGAAAACATCCCGCTAAGAACACCTGAAGACGTAGAGCGGAGTCTTATTGATTTTGACCAAAACCTCAAATCAGCTGCCCAACATTCAACAATAACCCGACAATTAGCTAGATACAATCAAATTTATTATGCAGATATCGAACGGCTCTTGGCTGAAAAAAGAAAAATTCGTAGAGAATGGCAATAACAGAGATCTCCTCAACTCAAAAGCAGACTTAAAGAATGCACGAACCGGCTAAGAGACATGCTGGAATCTCGAAGAGTAGCATCCCTGAAAAACTATTTGGGAGACCTAGACGCAACTCCTCAATCAGATTATTCATTATGGCGTGCTTGTAGAAACCTTAAAAGGCCAGTCTTACGTAAGCCTCCCTTGCGAACTTCAGCTGGAGGCTGGGCAAGGAGTGATACCGAAATAGGAAATTTATTTGCTGAACATTTGAAAAAGGTTTTTATCCCAAATATATCGACTGATATAGTTGAGTTGCCAGTTCTCGAGGCTAGTGCTGCAGTACCGATAAGATTTGAATTTGGTGATCTTGAAAAGGCAATAACGGATTTGAACACCAAAAAAGCCCCTGGCGTTGATAAAACCAGTAACAAGATGTTAATTGAGTTGCCCTGTGTAGCGCACAAAATCGTTCTTTTTATTTTTAATGCCATTTTACGTCTTCAGTACTTCCCCACAGAGTGGAAGGTGTCTTTGGTTACCATGATTCCTAAACCAGGAAAAAACCACACAAAAATTGAATCATACAGACCTATAAGCCTTTTGTCAAATATGTCAAAGCTGTTTAAGAGGATGTTAATAACTAAGCTTAACCCTATTCTAAGCGACAAAGGATGTATTCCAAACCATCAATTCGGCTTCAGGAAAAAACATAGTACGATCGAACAAACTCACAGGTTAGTCAATGTTGTTAAGAAGACATTTGAAGAGAGAAAATACTGCTCTGCGCTTTTTATCGACGATTCTCAAGCATTCGATAAGGTATGGCATGAAGGCCTAATATATAAGCTAAAACTGAATTTGCCCGTAAACCTATATAAGCTGCTAGATAGTTATTTAATCGAACGAAAATTTATTGTGAAAGAAGGAGATTTTTTGAGCTCACCCCAGCCAATCGAAGCCGGAGTTCCCCAAGGTAGTATATTGGGGCCCTTTTTATACTTATTGTATACTTTAGACATGCCAACTAATAACCGAGTTCACACATCGACATTTGCTGACGACACAGCTTTTTTGAGCATTCACGAAAGACCCGAAGTAGCATCACGATATTTACAAGACCACATATCCAATTTAGAAAAATGGTTGAAGAAAGGGAGAATAAAAGTGAATGAACAAAAATGCGCAGAAAATCTTGCCCCCTATTCGGATAAATAACCAAACGATACCTCAGCTTTCAGATGTCAAATATCTCGGCATACATCTTGACCGGCGCCTTACATGGAAACGGCACATAGAAACAAAGTTAACACAAATGAAGTTAAAAGCAGTGCAACTAAACTGGCTTATTGGCAGAAATTCTACTCTAGCTTTAGACTGCAAACTTTTATTATACAAGTCAATTCTAAAACCAATATGGTGTTATGGCATTCAATTATGGGGCACTGCCTCAGCTACCAACGTAGAAAAAATTCAAAGGCGCCAAAATACGATTCTACGTATTATTACATCTGCTCCCTGGTATATAAAAAATTCGAACATCCATAAAGATCTAAACGTGCCATCAGTTAAAGCAGAAATAGCGAAACTTGCCATAAGGTATTTAAAGAAGCTTGAAACTCATCCGAATCCACTGGCCCGTAACATACTAACTGAACCTGGTTACATTCGACTAAGAAGGAGGGACACTGCTTCTCTCATCCGTACATCAGAGGGATAACCCACAAATTACAGTAACCGTGAAACATACATTTTTTTGTCCAGCACTGGTTGGACTTAACAAGTATATTTTTAGACTTAAGATATGAGTAATTATTGATAGTTCAATTATATTGAAGATACAATAAATAAAAATTGCGAAAAAAAATATAAGGCGAAGGTTATCAAATCGTCTGAGTTAACTCCTAGAAATCATTTAATTCTGAAGCGATTTTTATTTTTTTATTTGAAAGGTAATGCTTATAGTTTAGTTCCATTCAAAAAAGTTCATAATTTTAAAAAATAAAGGCTGTGTGTGCATCGGGAAAATGATGTATGATTTTTACGTGTCTTTGAACCCTAAAGTGCATCAATTTCATATTTTAACAAACTAATAACAAAATTACCTTACAGATTAATGTCCTTATAGTAGATGTAACTTGGAAATTAGGTATAATGTCAGATAGTCCGTTATGACCGTAAGTATAAATATTTCAAATCAGAAATTAAACAGTGTCCCAATACTATTTTATGTATATGGCCTTATCTTTTGAACCGTTATAGTCAGACACTTGCTGTTTACACAGCTTCATATTGATATATCCGCAATAACAAATAAAACTTAAAATTAAATAGTGTTCTCATGGATGACTTAATGGATGACGTATACCTATTATCATTTAATATACAGATAGGCACTTAAAAATTATATAGTATTTGTATTACTGTGTAGGCTATAATAGCAATAATTGAAATTAAATGTTTTGGGAATTCAACTATTATTTTAATAATATAATGCTAATAACCTATACTATTTTATAATACACCAATTTATTTAAAAATATAAGCATGGAAGGTTTTACACATATTTTAAGAATAGAGAAAATTATTTATAAAAATAATGATAGATATTTAATAAGTCCAACAGAAACAATAAAGGATTTGACAAAAACACTTATTCGAAAACTTCAAAATGATTTTTAGTTTAAATCTTAATAAGTTTGTTTATTTGGCTGTTCAAAATAACTTTGTTATTCCTACTACACTAGTGCTACGTTTTGTATAAAACCGATTTAAATAACAGTGCGAATATATTTTTCTGTCTATATGTATGTAGTAACAAAAGCACCACTAGCGTGGCAAAAGCACTACGTTTCCATCTTTGCATCAGCTGTGGTTGGCAATACAAAACTGTGTGGCGGAAAGAACTTTGTCAAGGCTCTAAACAAAGATGCTGCAGCATTTAAATATTTGTTAAAAGTTTTTCCTAAAATTTCATATGCTAAAATCAAAGAAGGGATATTTGTTGGCCCTCAGATCAGGAAACTTATGAATGATCATAATTTTTCGCAATGTTTATCGGAGAAAGAATATGCAGCCTGGAAGTCTTTTAAGTGCATCGTGAAAAGTTTTCTTGGAAACAATAAGAGTGAAAACTACAGACAAATTGTTGCTGAATTATTGAAAAATTATCATGAACTGGGTGCACGAATATCACTCAAAATACATTTTCTTCATTCGCATTTAGATTTTTTCCCACAAAACCTAGGTGCTGTTAGCGATGAACAAGGGGAGCGCGCCCATCAATATTTAATGAAAATTGAAAGAAACTATCAAGGATTTTGGGATAAAAGTATGCTGGGAGACTATTACTGGACTCTAATACGTGAAACTGAACCAACGAAATACAAACGACAATCATATAAAGCTATTCACTTTTGAAAGCTCATTGATTTTTAAATAAAATAATAATTTTTTATGGAAAAATCCAACAAACGCTTTTTTTATATCTCGAAAACCTGACGTGATAGAGAAAAACCATTTACAGATTCGAATTCAGCGCACCAAATTACACTAGGAACGGTATTTGGTTGCTCCAGGCAAAAACCTTGTTGGCAGGTGTTATTATCGATCATCTTTTCCTCATATTGCTGAACTACAAGCTCCTTTAAATGAGTTTCAAAATTGTAATCCAAAAAAAAATCAAAAATTAGACGCCCAATCTGAATCCTTTAAAAAATTAAAAAAATCCCTGGTTGATTGTAATCTACTTGTTCATCCGTCTTTATCAGCATAACTTTCTTTATATGTTAACGCTTCTAATACATGCATTGGTGCCGTTTTACAACAGTTGGATGTGGATTTAAAAAAGCAATTGCCACTTTCATTCTTTTCTAAGAAACTCTCTAAAGAGCAAACAAAATATAGTGCCTATGATAGAGAGCTACTCGCGATTTAAAATTTTTACTGATAATAAACCTCTTATTTATTCTTACAGCAAACAAATTGACTCCTGTACACTTGATACAGAAATAGGGAAACAAGAAAAAAAATATATTATTCGCTGAGAATTCATCTTCTCACAAAACTTCAGTAATTTTGGAAAATATTAATAGAAAATAAAAATCGTACATGTTTCGTTTCACTGTGTCACCTTTGATTTTAATTAATTTCGGCTGCATATTCTTAGCTCGTCTGTTTTGATTATCTTACTGATGTCGACAATCAAACATTTTGCTGAACAATTCTAATTAACAATTTTTTTATCTTATGAATTATTTTTTTAGCATTTCGTTAAGCGAACTCAAAAATATTTAGTTGATTTCATAAAGAATTTTTTACTCATCTTTAGAAACTCAAATAAAATGGGATTGACTTGTGTCTTTTTTACAATTTCGTTGGCAGTTATCTGCTGTGTTTATGGAGGATGTCAGGGCTTCTTTCTGAACCGACACTTGAATCTACTGGATAGAATTATAACAGCTGCTTTAAATAATGGACAACAACTGGAGGATAATTTAGGATTATTTCCCAGACCGGAAGAGGAATTGGTGTAAAAACGCTTGTAATGAATTTTCATTAAAGTCTCAAAAATAATATTTTATTAAATTGCTACATCTGCTATAATAAATCTTGTTTTTTCCTTTGTTTTGCTTGAGTCATCAATATTAGGGTAAAACTTTGGTGCGACAATTACAGAAATACGACTTACAGACATATGTACATAAGTATGTTTGCTTACGTTTGGTTAGGTTAGATATTTAGATATCCAGCGGATATGTATACTGAGCTCACTTAGTTTTGAAAATAGGTGCCCCGGTGGGCTAGTAGTTAGAGTGTTAGTTAGTCTATCAGTCTGTGGCACAGTGGTACAAAAACTATTAATTTTGCAAATAATTCAGAAGCCTGTGAACCACTTGAGATACCTTAAACAAATTTCACAAAGACAACGCAGATGTGTTTTTGAATGGACTCATAAATGGTCGGGCTCCTAAGGCTTGTGTGAACCTGAAAAATTCATAAAAATGTATATAAACATATAATGCGTTTATAAACATTTAGGATTTTTACATAGAAAATGAAAAAAATAATCATTAAAAAGCAAGGTGTGTGGATCTACTATACACAGATATACTATACACACAAATTTGTTGCACCAATTAAAGGTTTTAATTGTTTTTAAATTAAAGATCAATTAATTTTTTAATTGATTCAAATATATATTTGTTTAAAACAGCAATATAAATTCTTTATTAAACAAATAATTGAATAAAAAAATTATTTAATTAAATTCTAATCTGAAATCAAATAAAACCTTTAATTGGTGAACATATTTTTTTCGTGAAGGTTAAATAAATACTTTTTATGCAAGTAAAAATTTAATCACAAAAATATCTGACAGAATTCTGTCCTACCTAAAAAATCGTAAGATATCTACCAAATTATTTCCAAAATAAAAACATTTTAAACCACTGTACGTGGATGTGGACTCACCCAAGGTAGTGGTCAGAAAGATGCTTGGATCTAATCTGGGTACCTTAAACTAGTCGTGGAAACTTCAAGTATCATCTGGCCAAGATGAAAATAGACGGAAGCACCATTGTATGTGAATGTTCCAAATTAAGCTAGCATTACGTCTCCATAGCATCTTCAGCGTTAGAAAAATGTTAGCAATTACGAGAGACTCTGTGATAAGTAAGAAGGTCGGCAGTATTCTGAAACCACTTCAGTTGGGAGTAAGAGGCTAGTGACAACACGAGACTCCATAAAAGTAAGGTAGTCGTAAATTATAAATCGGGTGCCATTCTACAATTGGGGAACGAAGTTTTCGAAATGTTGTGGTATGCTGTCATATCCCCTTTACAAAATAGGTCTGATAGGTGAATAGGAAAAAACTATAACAAAACTTGCAAAATAAGAAATTTCCTAAAAATAAGAAGAGATTGAATAGTGTTGAAGGGAAGTAGTAGAATAGACAGCATAGAACAAGGCATATTTAACAAGGTGATAGCGTAAGGTAGAGTAAATATCTGCAAACAATTTTTACAATTTTTTTATATGGATTTTGACAGTAATATTTATTTTATTTTCTTTTAAAATACATGATTAATGTCAAACTCCAGATCGATACCTTTTCATAAGAATGTATTAAGCGAAATTTCTAAAATTTTTCAGGAAACGAAAAAAACGTCTCATTTAGTTATTTATTTGTGTATTTTTATTGAAAGGAACATTTTCAGAATACAAAACTTGACATAATACAAATTTCAGGGAGCAACATTATTCCAGTGAGAAAACTTGGCGATTGATACAATTTTATTTTCTCTCTAGTTTCCTTTGCATCCATGATAGGGCAGCGAAACCCAGGCCAAAATGTGGCGCTTAACTTCTAGTATAGTTCCACATCAAAAAGTCATTTTCGCAAAAAGTGTCGCTTAATACATTCTTACGGGAAGGTATCGATATAAAAAAATTTAAAAAATTTCTCTTTAATATTAGCTCCGCCTTGTGCTGTTACCTGGTAAAATACGCCTTGATTACGCCATCACAAAATAAAATTGAAATTTTCTGCGCATGTCGGCCTAATGACGTCACGAAACTGTCTTCCTATTGGCTAATAATTCTGATTAAGAGTATAACTATTAATTATGAGAGTTTTTAATAAAAATGTTGGGAGTTTATTTTCAGTGTTGCCATTTTTTCTTATTTCCTCGATTTTTTTGTACGTATTTATTTGAAGAAATTTGTTGATTACAGTCTTGGCAACTTTACATTGGCCGAACAACGTCTAACGGGAAAACATGCACATGGCGTAATCTTGTTATCTATCATTCTTGACAGAAGACGTTCAAGCAAAAGCGGTGATTTCTAATTAAGGAGTTTATCCTATTTAAGTTCTTAGTTGATACATTAAACAGAGTCCTGAAATATAGGTTCCCCAGATATTGGAAATCCGGTATTTCAGTGCTGTGCTGCTCTCCGTCAGTTTTTTCTCCTCATCCAGCAAGTTTCTGCTGTTTGCGTTATTTAAAATATTTCAGTGCTGTGCTGTTCTCCGTCAGTTTTTTCTCCTCATCCAGCAAGTTTCTGCTGTTTGCGTTATTTAAAATATTTCAGTGCTGTGCTGCTCTCCGTCAGTTTTTTCTCCTCATCCAGCAAGTTTCTGCTGTTTACGTTATTTAAAAGACACATTCTGATTATATGGGTTTCAAATTATCAAAATTATCCATTGACAGATTTTTTACAATGCCAAGCTTTGATGCTTCTTGCGATCAAGACAAGTTGACTGATCCAGATCGTAAAAAGTGTTGCTAACATGCGGCTCACAGGCCTGTTGATGAAGCATTTTACCTCCCAAAAGTGATTTAGAAATTTCCAAAAAAGTAATTTTCAATTGTTTTTCTTTATTTGCTATACGAAAAGCTGGGTGACAAAAATCACATTAAACTCTTCAAAATATAATTTTTGGACGAAAAAACTAACTTATTTTGCATTTCAGTTTTCAATTTCCGTTAAAGGAAAACTTTACAAAAATATTTGTCCTTCCGTAACGAATTTTATTTTAAACTAGCTGTGCCCGCCACGTCATGGGCTTCCTGACAATATTTTGTTTGATTTTGTTAAAAGTAATCCACACCAAATTTTAAGACTCTTACTTTTAATTGGCTTCAGTTATGGTATATATATTTTCCTCATACAGAGGTTCGCATCCCTGGAAAAATTTCTAAAATTTATATAAAATTCAAAAATTATTGTAGATTTCTGTAAAGTGTTGAAAATTTCTTGCTGACGAAAATAAAAGGTGCTGCCAAGTTCAACAAAGAATCGGTGGTCTAAATGCGTACTTTCACTACTTATTCTATATTTTTTTCTTGGAAATGAGATATTTTTGATCAAGATATTAAAGTACCTCTACGCAAAATGTTATTAAAATTAATTCAATAGTTGTTACGTGATGCAATCACAGACAGACGGACAAAATTTCTAAAAATTCCTGTTTTGTATTCCTTTTCGATTGCTAATAGCACCCGCAACAAAATTTTCAAAAAATATTTCATGTACAGAAATGGCCCTTTTACAGTTTCAATATACATTTGTACTATGCCACGTTGTAAATATTTTCAATGTAGTCGTAATAAGGGGTGAACCATTTCGAGGTACTTTTTTCAATAGCCTTTTTTTGACAGATCACGTGTGAGTGGTGTCATGCAGCCATGCTATTTTTGTTTAGTATTGTTTGGCATTTCATAATGGAAAGACTTACGCCTGAATCTCTTCGTTCTATGGGCTCTTGAGAAGTTCCAAGAAGATCCGATGTTTTCGAGGCAAATTTTGATTAACGACGAGGCCCATTTCTGGCTCAATGGGTATGTAAACAAACAAAATTGCCGCATTTGGGACGAAGAGCAACCTGAAGTGATTCAAGAGCTGCCGCTTTGATGCCGGTGCGAACGTAATCGTCAATGGCGACCGTTATCGTGCCATGATAGCCGACTATTTAATGCCTGAAATTGAAGCTCGCGATCTCAGCGACATTTGGTTTCAGCAAGACGACGCCACTACCCACACATCACATCAATCAATGGATTTATTGAGAGAACAGTTCGGTGAGCACATAATTTCACGTTTTGGGCCGGTCAATCGACCACCAAGATCGTGTGATATCACACCGTTAGACTATTTCTTGTGGGGATATGTAAAGTCTAAAGTTTATGCGGACAAACCCGCTTCGATTCAGGCCTTGGAGGAAAACATCACGCGTGTCATTCGCCAGTTACCAGTCGAAATGCTCGAACGAGTCATCGAAAATTGGACTCAACGGTTGGACCATTTGCGACGTAGCAACTGCTAACATTTGATAGACATTATCTGCAAAAAATAAATGCCAAGGAATGTTCTTTCAAACAGAGTAGGTATTTCTCTCTTCTTTTATTTTTCATATTCATGAAGAAACTTGTGATTTGCTTTTTGTTTACTTCACTGTCTACGAAAGAAATTTTTTATTGCGTTTGTTTTTTCTCTGCACACAAATAAGTTTCACACACACATTTTTCATCTCCTTGGATGTTTGCATTTCAAACTGATCACGTCTCTTTGTCCATGAAGTAATTGTTGTTTAGATTATTTCTTTTTCATCGCCATGAAAGAAGCAAAAATTTGTTTCAAAATTTGAACACCACCATTTTTCTTCTTTTTTCCCAATACATTAAACATTGAGTACGATTTCTTTCGTTTGTAACGAAGTGTATTTTTGAAGATAATATGTATGTATGTATGTATGTATGTATGTATGTATGTATGTATGTATGTATGTATGTATGTATGTATGTATGTAATTAAATCCATTTTTATATGGTTTAAAATATCAAAATTTTACTAGCATATGCAAATACAATTGACCTGCTCTCATGTTTTACAAAATAAGAGATCAATGCACATTTGTATTACACATCCTAAATATTTACAATTATATGTACATAACGCACATGTAGGTAAAACCATACATTTTATAACCCTTTTCAATAGAAAAGCAAATTGCAAAGTAAATATTGCTTTAAAATATATTCACATGAAACGAATGATGCATTTTTTTTTATTTTCTTTACTGTTCGTTTTACACTTCGTACAAACGAAAGAAATCATACTAAAAATGTATATGAAGAAAAAAAAAAATGAGCTTCTTTTGAATGGTGGTGTTCAAATTATTAAAAACAAATTTTTGTTTCTTTCATGGCGATGAAAAAGAAATAATCTAAACAACAATTACTTCATGGACAAAGAGATGTGAACAGTTTGATAGCAAACATCCGTGAATATGAAAAATGTGTGTGTGAAACTTATTTGTGTGCAGTGAATAAACAAACGCAATACAAAATTTCATTTATTGAAAATGACAAGAGAATGATCAAAAATGAACTATTCATGGTGAAAAAATACGTACCCTGCTTTAATGATAATAAACATTCTCCCTTAAATTTGAATTTTCTGTGTTTTTTTTTTTTTTTTTTTAAGTAGGAAACCTCGAAATGGATCACCCTTTTCAATTAAAAGCCTTTATAAGTATTAATAGGAAATATTCATATACGCTAGAACAAAAACATTCTTCCAAATGCAAAGGACCAGTAGGTTGGCGCTCAAAGAATATTTATGGCGTCTGAGATATTAAAATTTACTTTATAGGCCGGGTGCATCTAAATTTTAAAGTAAAATAAAAAACAAACTAAAAATATTTTTTAAATATGACAAAATTTATTTCATTTTATTAAAATTTTTAATTTATTATGTAGAGTATTTTGGTGTTGGCACTACTTTGCCAATAAAATACAGCAGTTCTGGTTTAGGTTTAGTACTGCTTTCCATACTATTAACAATGATGTCAGGTATTTTAGGTTTTACATTTTCCAATTCCATTACATCTAGATTTGTTTGGAATACTTGAGGTTTAGGTTTCAACACTGATGGCTTGATGGGTTGTTTCGGCTTGATGGGTAGTGAAGGACCAAGATTATGTTTTTGTACAGTATCGACCAAAGGTTGAGAAGATGCCAAAGTTGCTAAAGCAACTACACAGAATACAATAATACATTTCATTGTCGGTACAATTCCAAATGATACGATGAAAAGAATAAAATGTTCGCTTTTAAAACGATATTTATACAGTTTGCCTTCTTGGTATAAAATGAATGAATTATTAGGAAATGAAATATATTTGGCAGATAAGATATGAAATAATAACACTGGGAATATTAATTATTTAAAAACATTAAATAAGTGTTAAAAAACAAAACAAGATAATGATTTCTTTATTTCTAAACTTTTGTGCTTTTTCGACAACTTTTATGGGGAATACAAAGGTTTAAAAGTCGCCCTGTTAATATCGCTTTGTTGCCTATTCTGCAACAGAAATATATCTCTTGTAATTTTTGTAGAAGGTGTATTATTATTTTGTTTTTTTATTTGATGGCGTTGCTTTCAAGCATAGTTGGGGGTAGTGCACTAATTCTGCAATCTTCACTCATACTGAGTGATATTGCAAAATTATTGCATTCATTTTTTTGATTTCTAATGGTGATTGCAAAATTTGCAGCCTCAATCAACATTAGTGATAGTGAGTTAAAAAGTCTTTGCACTAAAATTTAATTATTTTGATTTCAAAAAATGCAATCAGCAATATATTGCAACTTTTTTTTCTTCACTCAAGTTGATTGCAAGAAGAAATTTTGCATTCAATTTGAAGGTCAATTTGATTTATTGTTATTTTTGTTCACTAATTCAAAAGTGAAGACTAATACTTCATTAAAAATATAATTCAATTTATTTTATATTTATTAATGATTATATAAAACAGTAAATTAATTTATATATGTAACATAAATATACGAGTATGACCATCTAGACCTTCAAAAATTAATTTAATTAATTTTTAGTTTAACAAACTTTTTTTTATTTCAATAAACAAAATGGATACATAAAAAAAGTAAAATTCAAAAAATTATTTGCAACAAACTTTTCAAAACTGTTACCACCAAATTTTTTATCTTCTGAGTGTCTACCATTACACTAAAGAAAATAAAGGCCTCACAGGTGCAAAAGAAGGCAAATGCGTGTTGAATTTTAAAACAAAGACAACCCAATTCAGTCTCAAAAGCCAGTAGAGAAGTATTTAATTCTATTCATATGCTATCATTTTGTTCTACTGTTGAATTATCTAATATCAAAGATATGAGAAGACTTGTGATTTAAACAATCGATTTATTTACTTTGTCAATTGCACTAAAATCTAGGAATCTAACTTACCTAGTAATGTTCGAACTGACTTTGAAAGTTTTTATGTAATATATTGTATTAATAATTAATTTGTTACCATTATGTACCTTGTTTCAATACTGAATAAAAAATTCATTACGTTACATCACTTTTTATTTTGGTGTAAAATATTCAAAAAAATGAATTTATTTCAAAATTCTCATGACCAATAATTTTTGAAAGTTGATTGAGTGTATGAATAAATGAAGCTTTTTATTGATTGCAAGTAAAAATTTTGCAATCAATTGATTTTTTTTTTTTTTTTTTTGATTGCAAGTAAAAATTTCGCAATCAATTGAGTGAGTGAAGAATTCTTGCACTAAATCTGTGTTGAGTGGTAGGGCAAACATTTGCACTACCACTAAATTCATTTGATTGCTAGTGCAGCTTTGCAGTTTATCACTAAGCTGCAAAAAAAATAGTGCAATAATTTCTTTTGCAATATGATTTAGTGGTAGTGCATTGCTGATTTCAATCAAAATTTAGTGCACTACCCCCATCTATGCTTTCAAGCAACTATATTCCCTCCTTTAATTTTTATTTTTAGGGTTCCGTACACAAAGTGTAAAAACGTAATCCTATTGTTTTCGCTACAATGTCTGTCCGTCTGTCAGCGCCTTTTATCTCTGGAACCGTAATAGGTAGACTCTTGAAATTTTTACAGATGATGTATAGCTGTTGCCGCTATAACAACAAATACTAAAACTTATAGGGTGGTCCGATAGAGAGGTGTTATTCACGAATATATGCTTATTTCTTGAACTGTAGGAGGAATTCACTAAAAATATGCAAGCACTAAATTAAAATTAGTTAGCTATATAAACAAATCTGAAAAAATAAACCTAAAAATTAAAGGGTGTTCCGATAGTAGCGTGATTTGGATGTATAAGGCCTAAGTTTTGAACTATAATAGGTAGACTCTTGAAAATTTTACCAAAGGTGTATAACTATGGCCGCTATAGCAACAAATATTAAAACTTATAGGGTGTTCCGATAGAGAGGTGTTATTTATGAATATGTGTTTATTTCTTGAACTGTAGGAGGCATACACTAAAAATTTGCAAACTGTAATTAAAACTTTGTTCGCTTTATAAATGAGTCTGAAAAAATAAACCTTAAAATTAAAGGGTGTTCCTTTGTATGTGTAAGGCCTTGTGTGTGCTTTGTATGTGTAAGGCCTAAGTTTTGAACCATAAAAATTTTACCAAAAGTGTATAACTGCGGCCACTATAGCAAAAAATACTAAAACGTAGAGTGTTCCAAAAGTGACGTGTTATTTACGTTTATGTCTTTTTATGAGTTGTAAGAGGCAACCACTTACAGACAGTAATTATAACTATGTATTTTTTATAAACAAGTATACAAAATTGAACTTAAATATTAAAGGGTGTTCCAATAGTGACGTGGTTTGCATGTATATAGCCTAAGTTTTGAATGAATAGGTGGAATCTTGAAATTTTTACAGGCGGTGTATAACTATGGCCACTATAACAAATAGTAAAAATTAAAGGGTTTTCCGCCAGTGACGTGATTTGCATGTAGAAAGCCCTATTTCTTGAACCGTAACAGGTAGACTCTTGAAATTTTGTACAGAAGATGTGCTGCCACGGCCGATATGACAATTACTAAAATTAAAGGGAGTTCCGACAGTGACATGTTTTTCACTTATAGTGACTTATTTTTTCATCGTAATAAGTAGACTCTTAATATATTTATAGAAAGGAAGTTGCCATGGCCACTATAATGAATAATAAAATTAAAGGGCGTTCCGACAGTGACATGATTTTATAAACCGTAATAGATACCCCCTTGAAATGTTTACAGTAGATGTGTTACTTCGGCCGCTATAACAAATACTTAAAATTGAAGTGTGTCCATTAGTGACGTGTTTTTCACGAGTATTACCTTATTTTTTTAACCGCAATAGGTGGGCTCCTGATATTTTAATAGAAAGTGTATTACAAAGGCCGCTATAAAATCAATTACATACTAAAATTTAAAGGATGTTCCAATTATGATGCAATTTTCGCGAATATTACTTTATTTTTAAAATTTAAGGGTGTCCCATAAAACATAAAGAAATAAACAACTGGAATTTTTAAATTATACTGAACATAGTACGGAACCCTACGTGTGTGAGTCCAACTCGCACTTGACTAATTTATTTATTTTTTTTTTTTTTGTGCGTACTTTCACAGCCCTTTATCCACTTTCTCTTGTAAATAAGAATTAAGATCAAGATACTAAGGTACTAAGATACCTCCTCACAAAATTTTATTAAATTCCATCCAGTAGTTTTTACGTGATGCGAACGCAGACAGACAGATAGGAAAAAAAGTTACTATTTTATTAAATGTATAGATAAAATATAATAACATATTGTATCCCTGTCAATCTCATTGGCTTTGAATCAAAGGCGTTGTAAGCTGTTTAGTAGATCCTTACGAATCATTAAAGATTTATTTTGCATTAGTGGAAAACGTAGAAAATAAAAGCAAAATAATGTTAGGCAATTTAAATTAAGATATTCAAACAATTGACTGTTAATTTGGAGAGCTTAAGTCACTTGATTTTTAAATGTTTTTTTTTTTTTTTTTTTTAAATATAAGTCTTTATTTACAAGTTTAAAATATAAAAGGTACAGAGGTATGAGATTTTACTATAAGTACTACAACAATAAGAGTCTTATAATTAAATTTACAAAACTAATAACAATAAATATACAGCCTTAAGGAAAATAGCTCACAAAAACCTTTTTGATCTCTATGGAAGTTATAAAGAAATTTGTTTGGATAATCACTAATACATTCATTCTTAACGAACGAATCTTAGTGATTACCTTGTAAATTCCTTATTGATTCAAAGTTTGACAGTCTGCATTTTTCAATTAATGTCAGTGTCAGTTCTCTAGTGAAATCGTTTATCATCTTGTGTCCAAAGTTACTGTGAAGTAAATTTGTCGGATACCTACGAGGAAGATTATGAATTATTTTCAAATTCTTGTTTTGTATAATCTGAAGCTTTTTGGTATGAGTTTTCGCAGTTTTATGAAACCATACTTGACAGCTGTAACTCATAATTGGTCGAATGCACATTTTATATAACAATATTTTGTTTTTCATATTCAATTTAGATCTTCTGTTGAGTATGGGAAACAATGCCCGACCACACTTTATAGCTTTTTCACAAATTTGGTTGACATGTTGCTTAAATGTTAGTATTTTATCCATTATAATGCCCAAATACTTGATTTCTGACTTTATAGGTATAACATTCCCACGGCACAACATAGATTGAGAAGGTATGCGTTTTGGCGACTTATTATATGGAAAAATAATGGCCTGTGTTTTATCATCATTGACCTTTATTTTCCATTTATTAAAATATTTTTGGCTTGAATTTAAGCTCTCTTGCATTTTCCTAACTAATGAATTAGATACCTTACCGCTGCAAATGAAAGCACTATCGTCTGCATAAAATGCTGCTTCCTGATCCCTGCGTAGAGTGATATCTGACGTGTATAACGAATAAAGCGTAGGTGACAAAACGGAACCTTGCGGTAGACCTGCGAGTATGTGTTTTTCATCTGATGAGATGCGCTCCACGACAACTACAAATGAACGTTGGTCTAAAAAGCTTTGTATGATTTTTTGTAAATATAAAGGAAAACTAAAAGAGTTAAGTTTATACAATAGGCCATTATGCCATACTGTATCTAAAGCCTTTTCAATGTCAAGAAATATAATACCTGTACTTCTACGATTTCTTTTATTATTCTCAATAATATTAACCACTCGTTTGATTTGATGTACCGTAGAGTGCTCTCTTCGGAATCCAAACTGCTGCTGATGTATAATGTTATTCTGTTCTGAGAACTCTACGATTCTTTTGTGGATTATTTTTTCAAAGACAAGCTCAAAATGCTTATTGGTCTATAGCTGGAAGGCAATTTTGGATCTTTTCCAGTTTTGAAAATAGCTATAACCCTGGCCTTTTTAAATATCATGGGGAAATGACCATTTCTCAAGCAGTAATTAAATAGTTTGCTCAAAGTTTCAAAAAAGTAATCGGGCATATTTTTTAAAATAATGCTGTTAATTCCGTCTAAACCTGGGGCTTTGTTATTTTTTAAAGAAAAAACAAATGTCTTTACCTCTACTACATCTGTGAATTCAAAATTGTCACTGTCAGCGAGATTTACATTGTTAAGTTCCTGCACATAATTTAGAACCACATTATCTAAAGGTGATGAATTGTTGTTGGTGATATTATTGTTGCATCTAAAAACTTCCGCAATGGCATTTGCTTTTGCTTCACCGGTACTTAAAACTTCCCCATTTATATTTAGATCGGGGATTGCAGAATTTCTACCTTTTTAAGCTTTTGTTAGTTTCCAAAACTTTTTAGAGCCGGAAGGCAGTTTGGAAATGAATTTAGCCCACGCTTCATTTCTATCCCTTTTCAAATGAAAATCAATTAAGTGATTCAACTGTTTTAAAATGCTGATTAGTTGAGTTCTATAACTAGGATCTCTACATCTTTTAAGCTTACGGTTATACTTGTTCCTCTGAGTAATCAGCATTTTAGACATATTTGAAATTTCCCTCTGCCAAGGATTTTTCTGGCCAATTGGAATCTTGGAAAAAGCTTCTTTAACTATACTAACTAATTTATTTAATGACGAATCTAGGTTTATATTGTTAAGCTCTATTTGTCCGATATTATGATTCTTAATTTCATTCTCGACCCAGTATTTAATTGCTGGCCAATCAGCCTGATTATACAACGGAACTGTAACAAAGTGATTTTGTGGTGTTCCAAAAATGTAACAAGATATTGGGGTGTGATCAGACTGTAAAATATTTGGATGTGACTGTAACTGCGAAAATGAAATGTTAGAGTTAGTAAGTAAAATATCAACCGTGGATGGTTGGACTGGAATTATATTTTGGCCGAATCTAGTATGTGTATCCGGATGATATACATAATAACTTGAACTTAAGTGATGTCTGTACAGTTGTTTGCCATCTGAATTGTTTGAAATACAATTCCAACTCACATGTTGTGCATTCAAATCACCAAAAATAAAATAGTCACTAAACGAATTGGTAAGAAGTTCTAAGTCAGTTTTAAAATTAGAAGTGTAAACTGGATTATAAGCAGAAATAAAACTTACGGGACGTCCACTTATTTTAACTTCCACAGAGATATTTTCTATGGTTATTGTTTTAATCTTTGGTAACAACTTATGATCTATGTAATTTTTAACCGCTATAAGCACACCCCCATCATGTGTTTGACGGTCTTCTCTGTATATTTTGTAGCCTCCAAATTTTAACCTATGATACGGCTTCAGGAACGTTTCGTTAAGAAGTAGAATATCAATATTTTTCTCATGGAGAACTTTTTCGAGCTGTGCAGCTGCTGAGTCAGTTGTTATGCCTTGAGCATTCCAGTGCATAACGTATACATTTTGACTACCCATGATTTTATATAGCATGCTTGAGCATCATGCCAAGCACTCTTAATTTGTCAAATTTATTTCGACATTTTTCTAGTGCATCCACAGCACTAAAAAAGATTTCTAACAATCTCTCGTTAGATAAGTCATCATCGTTGTTGCTGTCGCGGGGTCTGTTTTTCGAAACCTCAGAGTACAAACTTTTCCTTTGGAAGGTGTGCTCTCGTGAATCAGTGGGTTGACTCTGACTTGACAGGTGTGGGAACTCAGTCTCATCATACACATGATTAATTCTCGACTTGTTGAAATTAGGTCTAGACTTAGAAGTTAATCGTAGGCGCATTTCTAAATAATCTTTACGGCAAGGGCATTTAGGATCGTCGGACCTATGATTCGAGTTTCTTAAGTTCTTTTGGCTACAGTTGTGGCATTTATAAACAACATTACTCCCTTGAGTGTTTTTGACCAATACACACTCAGTCTGGTCGTGATTGCCAGCACAAACTGCGCAGACGATAACTCTATTGCAGTTTTTAGCTCCATGTCCGTACATAGAGCACTTCGTACATTGCGTAGGCCCTTTATTCCCTTTAAGGGATCTTCTCCAGTAAACAGCAATATTGCAAAAGTACTTTATTTTCATAATATCATTTTTTGACACTTCTTGTTTGTTAAACTCAATCAAGTATATAGCGTCATCAGCTGTAGTCCTTTTGGTTAAGATTTCTTTGACACTTACTGGATTTATGTTGTGCATTTTAACCAATTCCTCCTTTAAAAGCTTTGCGTCTGTTCTTGGCAAACCAAATAACACTAACTTAAAGTGCTTTACGTCTTTAACTTCGTGTGTATAAAAACTGTACTTCAGTTCACTCAGCTTTTTTAACGCAGCTTCATACAGGACCATTGTATTGCATGTAACCTTAGTTCCAATTGTCATTCTCTTGAAGAAGTACTCCTCACCAAGTATTTCCCAAACTTTTGAGAAACTGTGACACGAGTCTACCACTATTGGTGGAACCCTTTCTTTGACTGCTCTTGTCTCTTCTTCTTCTACATTTGCTAGCAAATGAAACCTGTTACTAGGGCCAAGATCAATCCTTCTCGTCTTAAATTTGGGACTATTCCCAAAGTAATCTCGCTTCTGCCTAGCCATATTGGAAGTGATTTAAAGGAAAAATTAAATTTTCAAGAAAAATCACACACGAGCAAAAAATAACACGTTGTTTACAACTCAAGGCGATGTTGCCAGATGTGATTTTTAAATGTTGGTAAACCAAACTTTTGTAAAAATATTTGAGAAATTTATTGATTCAAAGATTTCATTTCCAAATTGTTCGCTTAGTTCTACCACATTCGTCATCTAATGTGGAGCCAAGTAAGTTTTAATAATATAAGTAAGTCTTAATAAAATAAAAAAATAATAATAAATAATCCAATCGAGGCACATATACATATATAGTTGCGGGTTCGATTCCCGCCAAAAACTGTCGGTGTTTTCTGGAGGCAAGCAAGAAGCTACGCAGGTAGTGTTATCTTTAAATAAAAAATATTACGGCTGTTGAATTCTTCGATTTTTTGTTTTTTTTTTGTGGTGGTCTCAAAAAATGTATTTATGTACATAAATATTAAACATACTTTTATTTTTCTGGTGAATATTAATAAATAATTCTGAATATTTATTGTAAATGTAAAATAACATGAATTTGTATTAATTTTCTTAAAAAAAAAAATAAAAAAACATCATATTTATGTGTTTTGTTATTTTATCAGATTTTTTGCAGATTTAAAAAATTTTGTCCAGATTTTGCAGACTTTTTAGCCCAATTTTGAAGATTTTATAAGTAAATTTTCTGTCCGTTGATGCCGCCAACCCATAAACCGCACCAAACCATCACTCTTTGTGGGTGCGCTGGATTTTCGACAATCACTCTTGGATTATCATTCGCCCAAATGCGGCAACTCTGCTTATTGACGAATCTACTGAGGTGAAAATGTACCTCATCACTGAAGATGATTTTCTTCGAAAATTGATCATCCACTGTTGCCATTTCTTGCCACCATTCTGACCATTGACGACGTTTGGAATGATCAAGAGGATTTAGTTCTTGAGTCAATTACATCTTGTTAGCGTGTAAATGCAAGTTTTTATGCATAATGTTCATCAACGACGAGCGTGAGAGGTGCAATTTTTGAGCACGAAGCGTCGTGGCCGTCCTGACTATATTTTGCTCGATTTTCATTTGAAAGTATTCCACACCAATTGTAAGACAACAATGTAATTACACAAAGTAAAAATACAAATCAAATATAAACTTTATTCAATTGGCACCTAATGTTGCGCAATAATTTTTAAAATAGGTATCCCAGTTTTAAACCAAAATTTTCAGTACCATTAAACAGGAAATTGCGATTTTCACTGCTTTTTTCACTTTCTCTTGAAAATAAGATATTTTTGCGGAAAAAAGTATCTTATATTGGAATCAGGATGTTAAGGTACCTCCTCATAAAATTTTGTTAAAATCCATCCAGTAGTTTTTACGTAATGCGAACTTAAATGAAAAGCAGACAGACAGACGGAAATGAGTTACTACTTTATTATATGTATAGATACATAGATAATTTATTATTCCCGTGGTTAAATATATTAAAAACAACAGCACATAGTGACTTTTTTTGGAATGAACAAGCAGATGGATGTGTACCATGCTGTATCGGTCACAATGCCGATTGGTACCATTAGGAAAAATATGTTCAGGTATTGCCTTCAGAGAGCTAAGGTAAGATGGCGCAAACTAAACAACAGTATGTACATACATATGTTAATAAATAAAAACAGGAAGGATATATGACGGTTTCTAATGGGTCTTAGGGCTATCCATACACTTCCCAGTAGACTAGGACGAATATGTACATATGTATGTAACTTGATTCTTCTTGAAAGCTTGCGCGGAGCAAACTGCACGAAAAACAAACAAATATGTACAAATGTATGTATATATCCCTGATTTGCTATCTAATAGAGTAGCGATATAAAATTTAAAAGAAAATTAGACCTCAAACTCAATTATTTTTATTTTTTGCAGGTACATAGTATTACATACATACATACATACATACATACATACATACATACATACATACATACATACATACATACATACATACATACATACATACATACATACATACATACATACATACATACATACATACATACATATATACATACATACATACATACATACATACATACATACATACATACATACATACATACATACATACATACATACATACATACATACATACATACATACATACATACATACATACATACATACATACAATCATACATACATACATACATACATACATACATAAATAAATATATACATACATACATACATACATACATACATACATACATACATACATACATACATACATACATACATACATACATACATACATACATACATACATACATACATACATATTCATTCAAATTTCAAACATTTTGTGGTTTAAAGTCTTCCTAAGTATTTTATCGCTATTGTGAATGCCAACAACATACCTTGCATAGGTGCAACCAAGGCGAATTCATACCAGGTGTAAGCAGTAGAGCAACAACAACTTTAAAATTAGATTAGCAGATATGAAACAATGTATTTTTGACAAGTCATTAGCAAAAAAACGAGACCAAAAAACAATTAGCTGGGCTATCACCTCCACCTGGTACGAATTCGCCATGGATGCAACTCAATGTTACTCTGTTAACACCAGCAATCAATGAAATCCTTAATCGATGTCCACACGATATGAATTTTCATCATAACTTGTAACATAACGTCGGCCGAGCAACTGTTAATTTAATCAATATCAACACAGGAGAAGATGCTGATGCATTTATATCATGACGAATCATTTTTAATTATTTACCGCGCGGGTAAGATATTAAATTAATTAATATATTTTTAAAATTAATAAAAGAAACATATAACTGATTTATGTAACGACTAATAACGGAATCGCATTATAGCTCTTCGATTGGTCTAATCACAATGACAAAATGGTATGACTGCCCTTAAACGATAAGGACGTTGCTTATCCACCCAAAGCAACTTAACGCCTGTCATATTTAATTTGAGATATGTCAACGTTTATTTATGTTAGGTTTAAATAGTTAAATATAAAGTTATATTAATTATTAGCTAGTATCTAACCTGAAATAAATTTATTTAGACAAAATTCAAACTTCACATAAAAAAGTATTAAAAATGTTTTTTTTTAACTTTTGTCTAAAGAAATTTGTCAGGTCTAGACACTAGTTTAGTTATGGTGTAGACTGTATGTAACAATTGACCCAAATCTGGCAACTATGGCTTAGTCATATGTTTAACTAAATTATTTTTTTACTATTTTTTAATGCAAACAATAGTCACAAAAATGTTAACTGCGCTAAATAAAATTGAACAATATAATAAATTATGAATGGATATAATATAAACAGCATAAAACTAATTGTTTAAAACCACAAAGTGTTTATTATAAAAAGTTAACAAAACGGTAAAGTGAAAGTAAATAAAAATTTCTACATAAAACAAATATTGTTCAGAATTAAGCAATGATTTGCAAATTGCAAAAATTACAATAAATGTATCTGTACAAAAAGTAAAACGAAGATAAATTTAAATGCGTGGCGTTTTTAGCCCTCTTTTTTTAATGTGATTTTTTAAACAAGAATTTCTTTGGTTTTAATGTAGTAATTTAATATCGATGTTTGTGGTTTAAGGTAAAAATAAGAAGTTTAATACAACTATATATACAGAAAGTGTGTATAAATGTGTGCAAAAGTGACTTTTTAAGGTAAAACAATAATCAATTGATTTTCCATTTCCTTAGTGAAACATTTTCTGCTCTAATGATATTTGAATGGTAATTACTACTTAATGGCGAAAGAGTGGAAAGTAAAGTTAGTTGTGTGTTTAAATTTTGCAATTATACATCACTCTTGTCTGCGTGTATTGTTTTCAAATAATTGACTTTCTAACAAAAAACAAAAGCTGCTTTTTGGAGTGCCCCTTTAGCACACTCCCTTTCTTGTCTTATATTTCACATCTTAATATTGTAAGTTATCTTTTAATTACCTTTCAGCCATATATTGCACTGGTCAAATAACATAACCAAAAGCAAATTAAACAAAACTCATCTGACAGTATAGATGATGAATCATTTATTTACTTGTTAGATAAGGTGTAGTAGTAATTTACGTTTCTTTTGTTTAGCTTATAAAAAATTTTTCAAAAAAATATATGTATGTGTTTGTTTTACCCCTTACCTTTACCCTTACTAGGTATATGTTAACACTGCAAAATAAAACTAGGAAATATTTATTAGTCTTTTTTCAAAGTCTTAAGTTATCAGACTACACATTACATAAAGTTATTATTAACATATAGGTGTTCTTAAATTGCGGCTTAAGGTCATTAGCATAAAAAATAAAACTTATTTTTCTACATACATTTCCACTATGTTCATTTATACATATGTACATATGTATGTACCTACAGTAAATTGGGACACTATGTTTAATTTAATAGGAAAAGTATTATGGATGGAGTAAATTAAAAATTTTAAAACATGTTTGTAAGTAGGTATATAATTATTTTTCTTTCAATCTTCTAATTTATATTTAAATCTCGAAATAAAAGGGGACGAATAACAATTTTGTATAGATACTGTTTAATTTTTATCTGGCAATACCTTATATATTGTTGTTGTATTATAACAACGGTTTTGAAGGAGTTATAAAATAGTTGACTTTCTAAAAACCTCTAATTAAAAGAAATTTTTATTAAAGCTTCCAGCCAGCCAGTCTTCAACAGTTTTCATTAAAAATAAGATTTAAATAATTTAACCATAACAACATAAAAAATCGCTGAATTGCTAGTCGAACTCACAAACGAAAGATTCTATTTCACCGTCCTAATTTAACTTTAAATTAAAAGTACCAATTATTAATATATTCAGCGGCCTAGACACGGTCAAAATGCTGGGTGTCAAAATCATGTATGTGTGCTGGATGCTTTGATGTATACATGCTGGATGAGTAGTCATGCATTCATTGTTAAGCGGCCTAGATACGGTCAAAATAATCATCCAGCATTTTAGTAATATTTGTGAAAATATACATATATGTGTGTTACACATACGATGCTGGATGAAAAATCAAAAAAATTTAAAGTCTGGCATGTATTTGTTCTTCAAGCGCGTACAAGTTTTTCATTTTTAATGAGATTCCAAGTTGTGCGGTTGCCAAAAATGTCGGAAGAAAAAGAAAGAAATCGAGCAGTTCATTTAAATGATGAGCAATGGGTAATTTTATCGTAATGCTATGAAAACAACAACAGGATGGAAATCAACAAGATTAAAAAGGAAAAATAGGATGCGCATGAATTTTAGACGGAAGTAGCCATGTTGACGGCACAAAATCAAATTAAAATTGAATGCTTGACGAGTCATCCAGCATGTGCACATGTGTCTAGGCCGCTTTAATTTGATTTTGTGCTGAAAACATCGTACTGCAAGTATCGCAACTTCCGTCTAAAATGTAAGCGCAACACATTTTGTTCTTTTTTAATCTTGGAGATTTCCATCCTCATTTAAATTTCCATCATCATTTAAATTATGGACAATTAAATTAATTGTACGATTTCTTTCTTTTTCTTCCGACATTTTTGGCAATCGCAATACTTGAAATCTCATTTAAAATGAAAATTTTTTTACGTGCTTGAAGAACCAACACAATACACACATTAAAAAGAGAAATCTAGCATGCCAGAAATCAAAAAATTTTGATTTGTGTGTAACACACACAAATATATTTTCTCAAATACTACTATAATGCGGGATGATTATTTTGACTGTGTCTAGGACGCTTGTTTTGAGGTATGTAGTTAACAACACTTATTTTCGTACCAACAAAAGTCCTTAGTAGCTATTTTTTTTTTTTTTCCTTTTAATAAGGTTCTGTCTCTATTAGCTTTCGCAGTAGGTTTGCTATAATTTCAAAAATAAAAAATATCTTGTTGGCAGATAGTGAAAACGAAAAATAGATAAACCTCACTTTATAATTCCCTTAAACTAAAGTTAACTTTAACTGCCGGGAATTTCATAGGCAAGTTACAAAACCTGCCCTTAATGAGTTTAACAAAAAAATTATAAATGTCCCACTAGTAAAAAGTGTTTTTTTTTTTCATTTTATTTTCTAGAAAAACTTTATATAAATAGGGAAAAATAATATTTTTTCATATTCCTTAATAAAAGAAAAACTGTATATGCAAACAGCATTTTTATTTTCGTTTAATTTCTGTGCTTCAAAGAATTAAGTAGACAATGGAAATTTCCAAATAAAATAAAAATGTTTAATGTGCATCTAATTGTTATTGTCTAACAATTTATTAATTCTATTATTTTATTATCTGTTTGAAATTTATAAAAAATATTCAATTTATATACTTAAGCTTTTGTACATATTTATTTTACAGTTATATGTACATACATATGTTATTGTAATGTTTAGTCATTTGACCCAATTTGATAAATTAAAAATGTTTGTAAAAATAGAATCGTATGAAATTCATTTGATTTTTATAAACATGCAAAATTATTACAATAAAGGGTTATTATTTATTGCAACAAATCGCTTTGATTAAAAATCAAAAAAATATATTTTTTAATTTAGACATCAAATTTGCATTTGCACACTGCAAGTCATTTAAATAAGGAAACGCGATGAATGGGTAATATTCAGAAATTATTGTCATTATTATTTATATTGTTGGTGTTATTACTATTATTATTGGATTTGGTATTTTATTGTTGTTGTTGCTATTATAAATAAAATTTTTTAATATTGAATATTTGAAATTTTATTAGTCGAACTATTTATTTACATACAGATGAAATTTGAAGTCAATTCAAAAATTTTCTTTAATATTATCACCTAATTTGTAATTTAATTCATTCTTTCTTAGAGAGAATAAAAGGAACTTAAGCTCGATTTCAAATTAAAATATAAGAAGTGGTCACGTTAAACTATTGCAGACCTAACGTAGATATATCATTTATCACAAAGTCTTAAAACCACCATTACTATGTTTTTGGATTGAAAATTAATACAGTTTATGTTGCGATGTATTATTTAATTAAATAAAAAAAAAATATTACTTCCGTATTTTTGGAATAAAAAACTAACTTAGTATTTCTTTTTCAGATATCTTCGTTTATATTTAGGTAAATAAATATACACATCGAAAATGGAAAGTCTTTTTAACTTACGTGCCTGGGATGATGATGCAAAATATGGCTGTAACGCAATCAACAAAACATCACTCATCACAAATGCCTACAATGGCATACCGGAAACGTTAATGCTCAATGTCCTAGCATGGATGCTATTAATTGTTCTATTCACAGTGCTTAGACATCAGGCCGGCGATTATGGTCGCTTAGCATTAGTGAATAGCAATGGTAGTAGAAAGCGTTGGACTGAAGTCTTTTATTCAAGTGGAACCAATCTATTCGACCAACCACACTCGTCCACTAGCTCCTACCAGAGGCAAGATAGTTTAACACATTCCGGTGGAACAGCAAGTCCCAATGGACGCACTGAACATAGAGGCAGTATTACAACGAATAGCGCAGACTCTACACCACTCTCACCCATGCAGTATGATCAGGGTATGTTTTCCTGGATCATTATAACATTCAAGTTACGAAAAGAGCAAATACTTTTGCACACTGGACCAGATGCTGTTTACTACTTGTCATATCAAAAACATTTAATGTTGGTCATGGCCATTGTAACGGCTGTTTCCTTAGTGGTCATATTGCCAGTAAATTTTCTCAATGGTTCCGATGAGTATGATGTTAATGCTTTTGGTCGCTCCACCATGGCAAATCTATCACCCGATTCAGCCTGGTTGTGGGTTCATGTTATAGTGACCATTATTTATGTGCCTTTAATAGTATTGATTATGCGCCGTTCTTCGGGTCGCAATGCATTTAAAAAAGCTGCCACTCGTACGATTATGATAACGAATATCTCGCATAATGATCGCAATAAGACAGTGATAAGGAATTACATACAGGAACTATTTCCCGATGTTAATATCGAAGATGTTCAAGTTGCCTATAATATAACAAAATTAAGCGTACGAACAGCAGAATATGAACGAGTTTTAGATGCAAAAATCTATTGTGAACATCATCGAGATAAAGATACATTAACCGTAAGTAAAAAGTTAAACTGATTTAAATTAAAAATGTTTAAACTAAACTTAAGCAGCCCACTGTCACTGTTTCTAAGAAGTTACAATCTTCTTCTCGCCCATTATAAAGAGCACTGCACCATCCGGCTCTTCATTGTGCTTTATGGAATAGTTTTTAGGCTTCCGCAATGGCTACGAGGTCTATGAGAGATGTATGATATCTCAAATGTCATTGCAATAGCGTAGAAAGTCCTGCCGGATATAACGAGGAGGCGGATCTTGAATAAGCACTTCATATTTAGGGTGGCTGGTCAGGTGACATGCCAACAGCAATTACCTAGTTAGTAGATCATTATTCCTCCTGACCACTCTAACACTTTCAATAGCGATTCGAAAGTCACTGAAATTATTTTTGACAGAACACCACCAGTAGAATTACCAGATAGGGACTTGTGGGTGGAATCCAAATCAAATTCAAATCTCAGTTTGTGTATTATTTTTTTGTCTTTAAGTATATTTTTTTTATTAAATAACAAAGTTCAAAGGATAGGATTGTGTATGTGAGAGCGCAACTGGCCTGTACGGTTTAGCTGACATTTTAGTTTTGTTGTTAGCCTTTAACAGAGCACTGCTAAATTGAAAGTTCTGTGTCAAGGCTAAATTATATTTAATATATATTTACCACACACATAAAAACTAGTGGTTCATACCCACACTCGTAAAATTGTTTAATCCATCGTGAAATCGTTTGACATTGGCTTTGTAGTCTTGGGCAATGATAGCTTCACAGTTTCTTACCTTTTGCACAAACACCTCCTAGCTCTCACCGAACAATTACCTGTTATTACCCCAGCAAAGACCCTAAGAACTTTCCTGCCGACTTAAAAATTTGTATGTTAGTCAATGTCCAGGCTGGGTCACATGTTCCTTTAGTCCGTGCATTCATCTACTTCTGCAGGAATGCTTACTTCTACTTAGAATAGTCGTAACGAGTTTCCCTATAGAAGTGGCTGAGCGCTGTCTGCACTGCTCTCCCTCACTTCTGCAGAACCCATCTTTGCCAGATCATCATCAATACCACTCCCCTCGACACTGCAATGACCCGATACCCAGCATAAACTTAGGTTATACTTGCCCATCAATGCATTAAGAGTCCTTTGTCACTACGAGCTTAATACTACGAACTTAATACTACGACTTCATAGCATTTAGCGGTGACAGACTGTCGACATAAATAATCGACATAATAATCACAGATAGACACTAACTTTCAAAATCGCTAGAATCTAAGACTGGAACACAGTGCAGCCACTGTGCAGAAATATTGTTGAACACATTACAATTACACATAACATAAAGAAAAACAGTGGAAAATTAAATCAAATAACACAATTTATCGATTCGTAACATTTTATATCACGTCGTGAATTACACTGACAATATTTTAACTTTTTATTTTTTTCAGGTTCGCCCCGAACTTTGCAAGTGTAAAACCGAAAATGCCTATGAATACTATCAACGTGAAGAACGAAATCTACATGGTGAGGTGGCCCGACTTAGAGCAGCTGCTCTCAATGAACCCTTAGGCATTGCTTTTCTCACAGTCTCCACAGTGCAGGAAGCTCAAAATATCGTAGGACACTTCACACCAGGCACATATCGGCAATGGAGTCTTGCGTTTGCTCCTTCTCCAAATGATCTGTTTTGGGAAAATTTAAGCGTTGGCAGTACACATTGGTTGTTAAAATGGGCCATTGTCAATATTTTACTGTTTGTATTACTGTTCTTTTTAACTACTCCCGCTATGGTAGTGAATCTTTTGGACAGTATACATTTGGCAAAAGATAATATAACAAAACTTTCTCCTTTGGTATCGGAATTTTTGCCCACTTTGATGTTGTTGACCCTTTCCGTACTGATGCCGGTGATCGTGGCCTTTTCTGATAAATGGATGTGCTATTACACTAAATCGAAACAGAATTACTCGATAATGACAAAATGTTTTGGTTATTTATTATTTATGATTTTAATATTACCCTCTTTGGGTTTAACATCCGCCCAGGCTTTGCTCGAGTGGTCGGTAAGTAATGACACCTTGAGATGGCAGTGTATTTTTGTACCCGATCGAGGTTCATTTTATGTCAATTATATTATAACCGCTGCATTTATTGGTACATCCCTGGAATTGCTGCGTTTCCCGGAATTGATCGATTATATATGGAAATTAATAACGGCTAAATCAAAGGCCGAAACACCTCATATACGCAAATCAATTTTACTAGAATTTCCATTCGGCATTCATTATGCCTGGACAACATTGGTCTTTACCATTTCTTTAGTTTACAGTGTTTTCTGTCCCCTTATAATGCCCTTTGCTATGATTTATATTTGCTTTAAACATTTTGTGGATCGTCATAATTTATACTTTGCCTACGGACCTTCTAATATGATCTCTCGTAATGGTGGTAAAATCCATTCTACAGCCGTCACAATGACCAAATTTTCCATCATTATTCTTTTACTTATAATGGCTATGATATCGGCCATAAGGGGTTCTGGCACAGCTCGGGCTATAATATTGATTATAACTTTGGTTATAACTCTTACGCTTTTCACCTTTATGTCGCCCATTAAACGCTGTACCCAAGCACGACGTCCCAGTATAGTTGAAATTGCTGGGCCGGCACCCATCTATATACCAGATGTACTAAAACCCAGAATAACTCACAATATTACCCCATTAGGTCCACACTCTTACAATGGCGCCGGTGCAACTGCGCCGGCTGGCAATGGAACAGGTGGTTATGGTACAGATTCTGTATCTGATTTCGATATTAGTTCTCAATGTAGTGTAAATAGTGTAGAGGCCTAAAGAAAATATTAACAACGACAATTGCAGCAACTAAACAGACTCTAATTACAACGGCAATAGATCAAAAAATTATGTTTCCAAAGAAAAGGAAATGAATTTTTTATATATTTAAAATTAGGGGCTAATTGCGATATTAAATCGATATCGAAAGTTAACAGTATTTCAGTTACTAGTTTAATTAATTGGAGAGGAGTTTAAGGATCTGTCAGAGTACATCTAGTTTTTCCTTAAAACATATAATTCTGTCAGCTGAAAGAAAAGTAATTTAGGAATAATATCGGAGTTTAAAGGAACTTTTTTGAAATTAATTACATTACAGTTGTAGATTTGAAGATTTGTTCGCACAAAAACTTTGCTATAAGCATTCCAACAACATTATGTTTAGATAAAACAGGAACATCGGCACGTTTTCTCCACACAGAAGAAGATAAACAAATTTTTGTTTCGTATTCTTCCGAAGTTTTGTTCAAGTGCAAACAGAACAATGTGACGGTGTTGTAAGACAGCATAATTTTAGGTTAAGCTCGTCAAGAGTTGTTAAGGCATCATTATATCCTGTCACAATTTGTCTAGATAAAATCAAACTTCATGTAAAGTCCATTAATTTTAAGACTTTTTTTCGTAGGAAGTTTGAAGTTTGTCAGGTGTACACACAAGGTAAAAAACTATCAAACTAATAGTTTAATGATAGACATGCCTCGCGGTGCGGCTTCAGACACCCAAAACTGACTTACAGTATCATTGCAATTCGGATAATGTTCATTTAATGTACTGCGTACTCTTTAATTATATTTTTCTTTCTCATTTGAGTTTGCTGATGCTGCGCATTGATGTACGAACGAACAAACATACGAACAAACCTATAAATATGATATTTATAACAATGTTTTATTAAAACATTTCATGTGCACGCGAAACTTTCAACAGATCTATGGCTCCTTAAGACGTAGTCTGAGGGATGTGTTTTCTAACTGTCCTGTCGGTTTTGTTTATAATAAAAGTTTCGAAAAACAAGTAACTGAAATACTATTTACTTTATTCTACATTAATTAAAACTTTCATGAAATTTAACCACCCGATATAAGAAGAAATGCTTAGTTTTTAACATAAAAATACATTTATCAAGGGACATTCTTGAATTATTTTTTTACAAAAGCATTAATAGTGTGAAACAGCCCTTATAAATAATAGCGATATTAACTAAAATAAACTAACATTAATGACCCGGCAAATCTTGTAGATAAGATAAAGATATATAATAGAAAATGCAATAAACTATAGTTCACCAAATAGTAGTTAAACTACTAGACCATAAAACCTATTCTGTTAAATGGCGTAATTTACAAAACACCAAGAAAAATTAATCCGTTTTTAATTCGAATAATTTACTCGAATTCGGTCTACAGAACAGGGGCGTATACATATGTACAACTTTGTAAACTGCTGATAGTTTTTGCCGACGCTTTCTTCGAGTTACTTGTTTGTTTTTAAATGTGAGATTTAAAATAAAAAAATTTAAATTTGTACTCGTACAAACCAAAAATATATTTTATTAGTAACGTTACCAGAAATTCAGGTTTAAGTCGACCCCACTTAAATTAAATTTTATGTCAGATTTTTAGTCTACATTTTTGTATGTTCTCCCATAACGCAAACACTACTGAGTGCGTTTTAAAACAAAAGGCGTAGTCGATCTAAAAACTATTGAATTTGGAGTTAGGCTCAAGCTCCTTTAGATTTTAAATTGCATTTTTTAAAATCTGTTAAAAATTCTTAATAAATAATTTTTAGTAGGCTCGAGATCTATCTCCTTTTTTCAAAATTTATTTATTGTATCTTCAAGTATTAGAGAACTAATAATAACTACTCATATCTTAAATCTAAAGTAATATTAAAATATACTTGTCAAGTCCAGATAGTGCCAGACACTAAAATTGTATGTTTCACGGTTGCAGATATACATATATGTATAAAGGTTATTCCTATAATGTTGTCGAAGAGAAGCAAGTCCAGTGTAACCATGATCGTTAAGTGTTGCGATTCAGCGGATTTGGAGGCATTTTTAGCTTTTTAAATACGTTACTGCATGTAGCTACTTGGGTAATGTTTAGCTGTAAACATAATCTATCTAACCTACGAAATTAAGATAAGAATTTTAATTAAATTTCACATGATCCAATATTAGTAGGTTATATCAAAGCTTTTCTCCTTTTGTTAGGTACGTAAAGATCTGACAAAGGATGTAGCGATCGCAAAAAATAAATTATATCCTGCTAGTGTCTAAAATTAAATTATCCCGTTTTTTTTTTAAGAAAACAGAAAAAACGTGTGTCATCTTAAAAAGTCATGTTCTGAAAATCGACACGATTTTTAAATCGCGATTAATAGATTTAAATTAATTTTGCATAGTATATTTAAAAGGTAAAAAGTCATGTTCTGAAAATCGACACGATTTTGAAATCGCGATTAGTAGATTTAAATTAATTTTGCATAGTATATTTAAAAGGTAAAAAACATAAAAACACCTGTGTGTAAATTCTAATCGACTTTCGACAAGGTGGACACAACTAGTAGATGATATGATTTCGATTTAAAAAACACCACAAAAAAGTGAATTCGTTTTGAAGTCGAAAAACTTACTGAGATTTCGATTTAAATAATAATTTTTAAAACATAATTTTTTTAAATTGTTTGTTTATTTCCAAACATTTGATTGTTTTGTATTTTCGCAATCTACACAAATAAAAAGTTTGGGCTGTTTCGGGCAGGAAGAAGAGGACTGTCATTCTCTCAAAACTACTCTCTTTTACCCAATCTTACAGTACGGAAACAGTTTTCGGTATAATTGTGATCCTATGTGCTCCCAATGTTGAGTACGGGATCGCACCTATTATCACCGTAAACTCAATTTAATCACTTATGATTTAACATATCTTTTAAGCTTGTTTCTTTTTTATTTATTTGATTAATCAAAATTGGAACAAAATATATTTTGTTATGTTTACAACACAAAGTAGCGCAAAAAATGCTGCTTTTATTAGCTTAAGATCCTAGTAAATTTAAGCGTGAAACCCGCTTTAGTATCAATAAATTAAATTTTAGATTTACTGGTATTGAAAATTTCCAAAATGTAGCTCTCAACTAAGACTACGAAGACTATCACTTAGTCACTTGGTAAGTGTTATTATTTCTTAACATATCGGTCCTTTTGTGCAACATAGTCATATCTCAAAAATATCAAACTTGGCAAAAAGCAAAAAGCCGTTGAGTTTTCCAACTTTAACTTGAGATATAATTCTGAAATTTATTTACAGATACAGAAAGTATAAAAGAACACTCTTTCTTCAATATATTCAAAATTTGGAATTTTTGAGATATGACTATGTTGCATTAAAGGAGCGATATGTTTTAAAAATAATACCAGAGATTTTTCTTAAACCCTTTTTTGTATTACAAGCAAGTACTATTAAGTTATTTC
This sequence comes from Phasia obesa, assembly GCA_949628195.1. NCBI lineage: Eukaryota > Metazoa > Arthropoda > Insecta > Diptera > Tachinidae > Phasia > Phasia obesa. The sequence continues at coordinate 94,537,577 of OX451219.1, forward strand.
ATAATAATAAACAATACTACATATACATATATACAAGTTCTCTTCATTATCGTTTAATAACTTATAAAATGTTTTATATTATTTTTTTATTAATTATTTGGTAATAAGTATAAAGTAAGAGATAAAATCTCTTTTTTTGTTACAACCCTTTTACAACAATACATATTGTATATAAAAAAATCTATGTAATTAAATTTAAGCTTCTCTCTTATCTGTATAATTGTGTATTATTTATAATACTTTACTTATAACTAAATACTGTTATTATAACCTACAAAACTTTTCTTTTATAAATATTAATTGTATATATAAACATATTTTTTAAACATGTAATAAAAAATAAAAGAATATTGCCTAAGATCCTAACCTAATTTTTTCAAATGAAAATTTTAAAGATTTATTTATTTATTAAAAAACTAGGAGTGCCCGCCACATCGCCAGCATCCTGACAATACTTTTCTTTGAAAGTACAACTTAATTTTATAGAGATGAAGATATGGCTTATGTATTTAATTTATATAGGGGTACCCATTCCTGTTAATTAATCAGGATATTGCAACAAAGACTATATAAAATTTACATACATATATAGGGGTACCCATCCCTGGATAGTTAATCAGAATGTTGCAACTAACACTTTGTATAAAATCCTTTGTATAAAATTCAGTTCCATTGAACTGGTGGAATTGCATACTTTCGCTATTTTATTTTTAATTTAACTTTGAAATGAGAAAAACAACTTCCGCACCGAATTTAGCTGTGACATATGGCTGTATATACATCTATATATGTATATAAAAAAAGTTGCATTGTGTTAGAAATTGATGTTCTCTGGAATGCGTGAACCGATTTTGTTTCTGCAAAATTTATATGAAAGGTGACGTAAATACCAAGGTTTTTATGTACAAACGGTCTCTGTATGTGTATTGGTTCATGAGTTATAGCCGGAATAGTTGTCGTGGTACCGCCCATACAAAGTAAAAAATTATTATCGTGTTCCTGGCGAACTACAATAGATAGCGCCTTGAAACTTTGCAAAAATAGCCTTTGTGCTAAGGTGCATAGTCTGCCAAAATACAGAATGAATTGGGACAGTGGGCGTGGTACCTCCCATACAAAGTAAAAAATTATTATTGAGTATATGGAGAACTATCAGGCCTGTCACAGAAATTCATTTCGATCGAAAGTTTTTTCAATTCCGAAAAAGCTTCTTCAGAAAATCAAAATCGACAAATTTCCTCGAAATGAAACCACTTTTAATTTCATGATCGAATTCGTATTTTTTGTATGTGATGGTACAAAAACAAATTTAAAACTTTCTTGTTTCAATAAAGAAATTAATTTGTTAAGCTTTTAGCTAAATTTTTTATTTTGAAATAATTGAAGCAATATGATAAAGAAATATGGTTCTAAGCCATAGCCAGAATCACCCAATACCCAAGATTTTTATTGCCATTTGAATAGTTGTCAAGAATAGTATTTCGTGATCTGCTCAAATGCCAAAGAGATTCATCTTCAGATGGCTTACAGAGCTTGACGTGTGTGCCCGGTATTTAAAATTTTTGAAAAAAATGAGCCTTTGAATTTTCTATTTCTTCTGCCATCTGTCATCTGCAGCTTTATCCAGGGTGGGCATAAAACATTCTCCGCCGCATTTATTACCCTCCATATCAACGTTGAAACCGTACTCCTCCCCAAATTAATATTATTGTCCTTAGCAGAAAGTAATATATTTAATCATTTATGTTCTTGTGACAAATGTATACAATACTTACCTACATATAACACCTTGAAACGAGCCTGTGACCAAAAACCGCCACAGTAACGACCAATTATACAAGTGGTCGTCACTTGTATAATTGGTGGAATTGAAGAATTTTTAAGATGAGGACTCAGTTTGTTTAAAACCATTACAAACGCTTCTTTGCTTAGTCTATAATAACTTATAAACCTTATACATACTGCATATGTAATTACATTTATATGCAGTATGTCTGATTATGGCAAAAATAAGAACACTTACACTGCGTTTGGATAAGATTTCTCAATTTTTCGGCGGTGTGTTGTCGTGCTTGTGCAGTCAAAACCGCAACGATTGAAACTTCAAGCATTTTTTAGTTTTTTATTTTCTTCTTTAATGTGTGAGCAATATTGCCACATTTAACTTAAAACTCACAAAACTAGAATTTATCGGAATGGAGCAAATCAATCAAAGTCTGAAGAAGGCAAAACAAATTCGATCGAATTGAAAATTCATAATCAAAACCATTCTGATAAATTTCTGTGACAGGCCTGTATAATAGGTATGGTCTTCAAAGTGGGTATAAGTAAACCCCATACCCATGCGGATGCTCTAGAAAAACATAGGCAGAATTGGGACAGTGAGCGTGGTACCCCCATACAAAGTAAAAAATTATTATCCTGTATCTAGAGAACTGCAATAGGTAGCGCCTTGGAATTTTGCATCAGTAACCCCCATATTAAGATACATTGTGTAGAGAAACACAGACTGAATTTGAATGGAGGGCGTGGTACCTCCTATACAAAGTGAAAAAGTATTATCGCGTACCTAGAGAACTACATTTGCACAAGTAACCCTCATACTAATGTGCATAGTCTAGCAAAATACAGACTGGATAGGAATGCTGGGAGTGGCACATCCCATTAAAAGTAAAAAATTATTATCGTGTTATTACGTATAGTCTAGCAAAAAACAGGTTGGATGGGAACATTTTTGACTTGAGAATAGCGTGCGTTTTTGCGTTAAAATTTGGTCATACTTTTCTTCCAAGTGTTTATTGGGTGTAGCGAAGCGCACCGGGGATAGCTAGTATATTATAAAATACCCTTAACACTGAAAATTGCGACAAACTAGTTCATTTGTACAAGTTATTAGAACATTGAAAAATATAATAATAATAGATCTTGCGGTTTTCATACTTCTAAATTTATCATTCGAAAACTTCGCCCAAATCGCCCAAAAACAAAAATGAAAAATTGGCAAATGAATAATCACCTTAAAAAATTAAAAATTGAAGATTTGGCCAAGAAATTATGAAAAAAAAATCCAAAATTAATTATCGCCCATTTTTGTTTATGGTTTTCTTTTTATATAAAAAATATGAAAATGTAAATAGTTTAATTAAGCGCATTGATATGGATTTCTGATTAAAATAAACTGCACCCATCTTTTTATTTATCAACTTCTTTAAGGCACTATTTATTCTCAAAAAGTGTAAAAGGCATACATACGTACAGGTAGGTCAGGCTTATTCAAACATTTATTATTATTTTTATTAATTCTTTTAGGTGGTTGACAAAAGAAAGTTCCGGAAAGCCTGAGAGAAAGGGCGGAATTCTTTATATTTAGTGTTCATTTTAATTATAGAGCAAATTGTTATAAGTAGGTTACTCTTTGGTTTTTGTTTTATTGGAATACTAGCCACTTCGTCATCGTCGTTCGATTTACCTTTGAAAGTATTCCACACCAATTTTAAGACTTACTTTTATAGTGCTTCAGTAATCGTTTATGTATTTACCCCTTGGTAATTACTGAGAAACATAGGTTTTATATTAAATTCTCAAATTATTGTTGAGTTCTGTAAATAGTGTTTGAAATATCCCGCTTTCAAAAATAAAAGCTTGAAGTACCTTCAATTATTTTTCCTTGAAAATTAGATATTTTGCGGGAAAAGGGTATACTATATTTGAACCGAGATACTCAAGTGCCTCCTCACAATATTTTATTAAATTTTTGTCTTGACAATATATTAACGCAGATAAATAAAATAGCAATTGCAATTTACAAAAAAACATAAAGTGGAACAAAAAAAATCGATTAAAATGGGCTGCATGCAAAATGACCCTATGAAAAATGACCAAATGACTAATCACTTAAAAAAATGAAAAATTGTTAAAAATACGAAATAAATATTAAATATAAAAATATTAAAAATTTCAACATTATTTGTCTCTATCTTCCTAGTAGCATTGGCAAAAAAATATCGATCAATCCAATTATCTATGTTTTCATAAAGCTATCGCTATTTTTCCCACTGGGGGATATCAAAGCAGACTAACTCGTTTCGACGGCCAAGCTATCGATACATGTAAATCGGCGGTTTTTGTAATTACGATGAATGCCAAATGATAGCAGTAGTAACCATGAAAATTACACTTTTTTTGCCTAATTCTGGCTGTAAAACTTAATATACATATTTGCATGTAAATATGTATTGTTATTTCAAAAATAATCAAAAGCGGTGATCAAACACGGGAGTGGCAAAGTGAAAGTTTGGGGTCATATGTAAACAAGTAGTTTAATCTCATTTTCTATAAAAACGCTATTAAAGTCGGCTTAATAGAAGAATGGTTTTAAAAAGCTGTCCTAACTCCTTAAATCTTGAACCACTCTATGCGAAAGTGGGTGAAAACAGTAATGGAATATAATAATGGTCATACTATCTGATTAAAATAAACTAAGTATTTTTATTCCTTAACTTTTTAATTTGTTTTATAAGTATTTTTATAAGTATTAAGTAATGTATCTTTGGGACTTACAATAATAACATGGAAAAATATGACTGCTTTGAACAACCCCTCAAATTTAATTGTGCTTTAAATTTAAGTCAATTGACCAACGATATGTATATCTTCATAAGGTGCTGGTTAAATGGGAAGAACTTTGAGCCATTGAATAACATCATTCATTTACTTACCTGTATCTATGATTTTCGTGAAACAATTGTTTTTTACTTTACCATACGTAGTATAAGATAAAGTATAGTAATCATGGAAAAAATCGAAGTCGGGAATTCGAAGGATTTATACGTATTGAGGTCTCCTGAATCTATTTTGGCTATTTTCGCGATGATGTGATTGGGTGGGTGTGTATGCCACTATTTTTGTGGAGTTTGTACTGGTCATACCGTTTGACATATCAAAATGAAATTTAGTATGTGCCTTTGGTATATGGAGAGGAAATTTTGGGCATAATCGGGAAGGACAAGGAGTAGTTTACTTACTACCAAATTTTGTAAACACTCTACAGGTCATACCGCGTGACATATCAAAATGAAATTAAGTACGTGCCTTTGGTTTATGGAGATGAAGAGCTGTATAAATTTTGGGCATAATCGAGAAGGGGCAAGGGGTAGTTTACTAAACACCCCAAACCGAAAATAATTAAATTTTCGATTCGAATATACTTTGAACATTTATTCTTTATGTAATATATGTAACAAGTCATATTAAACAAGGTGATAGCGTAAGGGAAAGGAAATTTGAGCAAACAATTTTTTGAATTTTTTTTATATGGATTTTGACAGTAAAATAGATATTATTCTCTCTTAAAAAACCTGATTAATGTCAAACTCCATATAAAAAAAAAATTGAAAAAATTTATCTTTAATATTAGCTCCGCCTTGTGCAGTCACCTGGTTAAATATGCCTTGATATGTAATATATCCATAAAAATATCTGTTTCCATTGGGTATGGTAAAGTTTTTTTATAGCTTATACAGAGGTATTCACAGAAAACATGTCGTTGCGATTTCGTACTTACATGACGTTACGAAGTCATGTCTTTTTCATAAAAAAATCATTACGATTTCTGTAATATTTCGGTTCCGAAATCGGCAGATTTTCTCGAAAAGTCGTTACGAATTCTTTATGAAATCGGAACATTTGGTTTGGTAGGTACATACTTATGTACATTATGTGAATCCTTAAAAAAAAATTTTAATTTTTTATTATTATTAATAACAAGAATAAAATATTACGAATTTTGTTGTGACTACTTGTCAATCTAGTGTAGGATAGTTGCGCCAATTTAATAAGAAAGTGAAATAGCAGTTTCCATACTTTTTTTACACTATGATGTTTAAAAATTGCCTAAAAGTAACAAACTTGTAAAATTTAGGGGAAAAATATTTTATATATTTTTTTCTTTTCGATTATTCAAGACCAGGTCCTCCCACTGGAGTCCGCTTATCGTTGCATTTTCGGGAAACGCTGCATAAAAACCACAAAATTTTAAAACTGACGAAAATTATTACACTGTGCATTAGTTTAAATTTTCTATAGGTGCCTATGTTACATTCACCATTCTACCACACACAGTGTTGCTGTACTTTCTCGACTAGAGAAATGTTCTAACAGAAATTTCTAAACATTAGTTGGCAATACCATAAACTATAAAAAGAATTCTAAGATAACAATAGAAATTGATAAAAGTAATAGGAAGACAATACAGATAAAAAACAACTACACATCTTCAAACGGTTTGCTAGAAGTATAATTAACAAAAAAATAAATAAAAACTGTGAAATTCAAGTACCATAGACGCAATTAAAATTGTTAGATTGTGCAGCAAACACACACATACCCGTGAAAGGGTGTTATTACAAAATAGAAATATTTTAAAATAATACATTTTTAAGACATAGTGCACAAACATTGATATATACGTATGTATGTATGTCCGTTTAATTGTTTATGATTTATTTTCAAAAGTAAATTGTGAAATTATTAAGAACAAATTGCTTTTTATATTCTGGAATCTTAAAATTTTTAGTTTTTTTCTTGTAAATCTTTCGATGCTAAAGGAAGCATGTAAATAAATTGAAAAACAAAATAATATTAAAATAAATAAAGAAATAACAAAACAGAAAAAAAACGAAAAAAAAATATTTAAGCAGCAATGACAGAGCAGACAAATATTTGTCAAACAACTATGGACGTAGAGGTATGTATGTTGATCTAAATCAGAACTTTTGCAAAATTTATCTTGTTAATAACTTCAGAACAAATTCAATTCAAAAGTAATATTTAGTAAATTTTTAAATTATAAGTTTGCTTGTTGCACATACATACATACAAGATTTGGGGTTGTAAAAATAAAATGTGAAATAATATACTTTGCGGTTTTAAAATTGTTGTAATAAATAGAGTAATTAGTGCAGTTTTTCTATTTTAATTAACTCTTCTTCTTGTTTATTTATGTCCAAGTCATTTCAATTTATTTTAAAATTATTAGATAAGACATTGAAAATAATTTCTCTTATAAATGCTAAACTGTTATTGCTTTATTTAAAACACCAGTTAAACGATCAAAGTTCATAATTTAAGATAAATTCATATTTTGTTTAAGCGATAGAAATAGATAGAAAGTAAAATTTTATTTTAAGCAAAAAATGTGTAGTGAAAAAACTGGGTGCGACCGTTAGTTTCGGAGTTACGGACCCTCCAAAGTTTCGATGTAAAGTATGGTAGGCACCTGTATCATGCATGTATCGAATAGGATATTATGTCGGAATAAGTTAATATGGGTATCAATCGAAAGGTAATAAATAATAAGTAGTAGGTATGTACATAAATAAATTTAAAAGAATGAACAAAATTAAGAAACCTCGAGTGACAACAAAAAAACTTTTTTTAAAATTTTCTCTTCAGGGCGCAAGGATTTTCTCCTCTATGGTATAACAAACGCCGGCTTTGCTAACTAAAGATTTTCTGTATAGCCGGCCTTCGGCCGGGAGCAATGATTTTCGCCTCTATGGTATAACCATCACCGGCTTGGATTACTAAAGATTTACTGCTTAATTGGTCGCAGAATTAACCCTTTGACGCGTGGCGTACATTATAATGTACGTCGCTTTTATCAACCAAATACTGATTTGTATTTTAGTATATATGAACTTTTTTTTTACAAGTTATCTGTTTGTTGTGTTGTTATTATTTTAATTCTTAAAAGGCAGAAAAATTAGAAAACAGCTTGAGATCAATTTTGCATATTTTGTCTTATCATTATCGACGCAGTGTATAATGTGTTAAGATTTAGTTGCAAATTAAAAACAAAAAAACTTTAAATCAATAAAAAAATAAGATAAAGTGAAAAGGTTTACACATTTTAGCAGATTTTACTTTAAAATGTACATCCCCAAAACCCACTTTAGAATAAAAATTAGTTCACATAATTTTTTACACATGTTTTTTGAAAAAAAAAAAAAAAATAGTTTGAAAATATTATGTGCCCTAGAGACGTTCGAATAAACTCGTCGAATATTCTACTTGTGATTTAAGTGCACACGTACTTAAAAAACTCGTCAATCATCATTTGTTTTGTGACTTCGCAGCGTATGATTGTAAGAAGGTCTTCCTAGGATGATAGTTTATTTCTGCGGTTCTACTAGGATGCTGTAATTTATACACTTCTAACAATATTTCACCTTGATTTTTTATCTCTTCGCTATTACTATTGCTTCAAGCTTCCAAAAAGATAAAAAAAAGATTAGTAATGTTCAATGTAACGTAAATTAAATTTAATTACGTCCGCGCACTTTTCCATCACGATAACCACATTTTTTGTCAATCAGAAATGGAGACGTTCAAATAATCCCTCTTCATATGAACTCAATCAGTGAAGTGCGAGTCGGGCTCACACACGTAGGGTTCTATACTACCTTCAATATTATTATTATTATTTGTTTATTTAATTTTTTCTTTTTTAATTCTAAGACTAAATACAGATTTAAGAGCATTAGCTACACAGCCTATCAGCTCTGGTTCATATACATACATACACATATGTATGTATGTATATATACGTATTTGAATTTATGTACATTATTAAAAAGTTATATGCAAATAATTTACAATAGTATCTACATACATACATATTGTATGTTTTTTCTCAAATTTAGATTTTAATTTTAGTTGTTTTAATAAAATTATATATTTTGTTGATGTTTATGAATGAGGGCTCTGCGAGAAGGTCGGTGGATGGTATGTTATCGAATATTCTGTTCCTTTGATTATGATATAGTGGGCACTCGGATAGGACGTGTTTAAGTGTTAAATTGCTGTTGTATCTATTACATCTTGGCCGTGAGGCGGGTTTCCTTTAGAGCCATTCATGAGAGAAGCTAGTGTGACCCAGGCGTATTCTAGAGAATGTTATTATTTTATTTTTTGTTATATTAGTTGGATTGTGCTGCGAGTTTAGTATATGGATGTTTAGATTTTCTTCAATATATATCATTAAATAAACAAAGATTTAAATTTTTTTACGTCTTATGAGGTACCTTTTAATTTAATTTTTAATTTTTTAATTATTACTCTAGCATAGTACTAAATTCCCTATGTAAATATCATGTGTCTGTCTATAACGTTTAGAAGAGAAGCCCAAATTCCTCAAATTCACGACATCTAGGCAAGACCCTTTCATTTTTATTAATTTTTGTAGTAGATATAAAATATGATCTGTGTAAATTTTGTGTCAGTCAGGGGATACATTTATACATAATCTGTGTAGATTTAACGTGCTTACCCATTCCAGAGCAAAACATTTTTATGTTTTATATTTTTGCTATAGCGGACATAATTTAGCATTCTCTGTATAAATCTGCTGTTAAAAAATAGTTATATTCGCAAAATTAGTATCACTATCGGAATAGAATTTAAATTTTAGAAATATTGTAAAAAAAATATTTGCGCACGGGCATTGTCGACACATTAATATTTACTTATCCCTTTTGAAGTTTATAGTAAAAATCATATTTGAGAAAAAAAAACGCCCTTTTTAAATTCTTTCTTAAAAAATTACTCTACTTACTTATAATATTCAGAGCAGCTCTCGCATTATTTTTTACCTTTTTATAGTCTCTTATAATTCTTCACAAGATCAATTTAACTTCAAGAAAAGTATCAATTTCTTTTATTTTTCTTCTATTAAGGACTACAAGCCCAGAGGTTTTTGGATATTTAAATGGTTATACAACTGGACTGCTAGTTCTCCCGCCATGTTACGATCCGTCGAAAAGAGAATACTCTCATTTCTTAAAACACCTTATCGTGGATTTTTTGTTGATATTGGACCCGCCATTGGAGAGTCTGACAAAATATGGACATTAAGTTTTAACACAGATTCAAAAGAAATACCTTTGGTTATGCTGCATGGCCTTGGGGCTGGTGTAGCATTGTGGGTAATGAATTTTGATGCTTTAGCAAAAGAACGTCCAGTATTTGCCATTGACATATTAGGTTTCGGCAGAAGTTCAAGACCAACATTTTCCAGTGATGCTTTAATCTGTGAAAAGCAGTTCGTAAAGTCTGTAGAGGAATGGAGACGTGAAATGAATATAAATAAAATGATTTTGTTGGGACATTCAATGGGCGGTTTTATAGCATCCAGTTATGCATTAACCTATCCGGATAGAGTTAAACATTTAATATTGGCCGATCCTTGGGGATTTCCAGAAAAACCTTCCGAGGCCTTAACCAGCAAGCAAATACCATTTTGGGTAAGAGCTATAGCATATGTTCTCACACCACTTAATCCACTGTGGGCTTTAAGAGCAGCTGGACCCTTTGGTCAATGGGTAGTACAAAAAACTAGACCGGACATAATGCGCAAATTTGCTCCCACTGTTGAGGATGATATAAATTTATTACCTCAATACATACACCAGTGTAATGCTCAAAATCCTACCGGCGAATCAGCGTTTCACAGCATGATGGAGAGTTTTGGTTGGGCCAAACATCCTATGATTCATCGTATTAAAGATGTGCGAAAAGATATACCCATTACCTTTATATACGGCAGTCGTTCCTGGATTGATTCGTCATCAGGAGAGAAAATCAAATTATTGCGTGGCAATTCAATGGTAGAAATAAAAACAGTGACGGGTGCTGGCCATCATGTTTATGCCGATAAACCGGAGATATTTAATCGTTATGTAAATGAAACCTGTGATTTGTATAAAATAACAGCACGGCCTCATCTAATACGTGAAGCGACGGAATCGGATGAAGAACATGATATTTCTTTACCTCCTTCAGCAACGAGAACCCAACAATTAGAAGAATCTGCTGAGCCAGAATCTCAGGCCACTACTGCTGATACGAGAAAATAATGTAAATATCTGATTACATTTTAATATTAAATAGTAGTTATTCAAAGTATAAATAAATCGCTGATGTATTATTTTGTTAGCATAATTTCATTTTATGTTGTTTTTAGTATAGCAATCAATTAATTAAAGGGCCATATTCATATATTTTTATTTATACCTACTAAAACTTTAACATTTATCTAAAATAACATCAGATTCGTTTTATTCTATATGCTTAGAAATTTTGTTATCATTATAAATTTTGCAAAACGAAAATATAAATAAAATGTTAATAAAAATTAAGATTTTATTATGAATCAAAAAGTATAAATCTTTTGTTTTTATTTTTTCGTTGACAAGATACGTTAGTAACCTTTCGTCGAATTAATATTTTCTATATGGAAAAAAAGCTATTAAAATAATACCCATTCAAATTATCCCATAAATCAGTCTGACTGTGCTATATTTTCAATTAGTACAAAGTTCTTGTCGTTTTGATATTTTTTTTTTTTCTTTTAATCATAGGTATACTGATTTTGTATTTGTGATTGCGAATTATTCTTATCAATTCAGCTTCACGAAATATGTTAGATTCTTGTATGTTAGATATATATTCCAAATTACCTTTTAACCCTCCGTCATGCACATGTATCTGCCCAGATATTTTACGAATTTAACTAAGATTAAAATATATTTCTAATTTAGCTAAGGGTTTGAGTCTACCGGTACCCTCTACAAATATTGTTGGGTACCGTTTTATGAAAAAACATATAAAAAAAAAACAAAAAAAAAATTTTATCTGGATTTTTTCATCTATACATCGTATAAGTAGCGCATGTATCTGGCCAGATACACACACATTTTGTATGAAGATTACGGTACTTTTTTGGTATTTTTTATTTTTCTCTGTACTGTTTACTCAAAACACTCTCACAGTAATACGTAGTGAGCTTTGAAAGGTAGAGACAATAATTTACGGAAGAATTGTTATTTATTCGAAAAAAATGGGTGAAGAAGTACAGTTTGTTTACAATACGCGATACAGTAGTGGTAATGAGAATTTCCTTACACGACTAGCAGAAGCTTTGGTCAATGAATTAGAGCGTGAAAGAGCCGCTGAAGAAGAGGTTGCAAATGATGAGATTGATGACTTCCCAGGAGTTGACGACGATATGGATCTAAATTATATGCCAGACGATGGCGATGCCTCAGATATCGAAAATGATTGTGTTGTCGAAGCAGGTGAAGTGTTTGATAGTGACGATAGTGACGACGATGGAGAAATTGGAGAACAGAATGCTACCGAGGAATCTTTTATTGGTAGGGACGGTACTATATGGTGTAAAAATGAACCAAATATTGGAGTTCGTTTACGTCAACACAATGTCATGCGTTTTCGACCTGGTCCGAAAGAACAAAACAGTGTTCCTATTGAGGTGTTCAAAAAATTTTTTACACCAAATATAACATTCATTATCATTTCTGAAACTAATCGCTATGGAAAAGCTGTAGTCGAGAAGTGGAATGCAGCTAATCCCAATAAAAAACAAAAAGTTTGGATAAATTTGACCGCAACTGAATTAGACGCATTCGTCGGCATTCTTTTGGCAGCTGGTTATTCCCACAATAATATGCAAACCACAAAAGCTTTGTGGCTGTCAAATAATCTACCCATATTTAGAGCAGCCATGTCTTTTAATCGATTCTCTGCACTGGCACGATACATTCGTTTTGATGATGCTCGAACACGCGCTCAACGATTGCGCGATGACAAAGCTGCACCCATTCGTGACGTTTGGAATTTTTTAAATGAAAATCTTGCAAAAAACTATAGTCCGCATGGCAGCATAACAATAGATGAGCAGCTGTTCCCATATCGTTGAAAACCCAAATTTACTCAGTACATACCATCAAAGCCAGCAAAATATGGCATCAAAATTTGGTGGGCTTGTGATTCCAAATCTAAATATCCACTGCAAGGAAAGCTCTACACCGGTCGACAAGAAGGAGAAGAAAGGGAGGTGAATCAAGGTGAAAATGTTTTGATACAACTCGCAAAACCATACAGCAATACTGGCCGTACAATTGTAGCTGACAACTTTTTTACTACTTTAGAAGGAGTAAAGCGTCTGGCCAGAATTGGTCTGGCATTTGTTGGTACCATTTGCTCCAATAAAAGATGTATTCCTAACGAAATGAGAAAGGATCGTTTTCGTCCTGTTTTGTCGTCGTTATTTGGATTCCACGAAAATTTGGTATCAATTTGCAGCTACGTGCCGAAAAAAAAATAAATGTGTTAACCTACTTTCGACTGTTCATTACACGAAACATTGTGAAGGGGAAGCAATGAAACCCGAAGCAATTTCCTTTTACAATGAAAACAAAGCTGGTGTTGATTGTATGGACCAAATGGTTACACATTTTACTACAAAGCGGTCAACAAGATGATGGACTTTTGCGTTTTTCTGCAACATGTAAGACACGATGGGACTGGCTGCATTTTGTATTTGCAAAGAAGTTAATGGTCTCAATAAAAATAGTGCTAGAAGAAATTTTCTCAATACGTTAGCTGATACATTGGTTCTTCCAAATATTGAAAACCGAATGAACAACATTCACATCATCAAACAGTTCAACACTCGTTTGGCCATGGAATCGTATTTTCAAATACCACTAAATGTAAGTTTAATTGACATAACATTTGCTCTTCATTACACCTCATTTTCCTCGTTTTTATTTTTCATTTCAGATTCCAGTAGTAGTTCCTAGTACAAGTTATGCTGATACTCTACAAAAGAGAAAAAGTTGTAAGCTTTGTATATTGGGAGATGAAAAACTTCGCCGATTAACTCGTTTTTTTTTTTTTGTTCCAAGTGCTCGAATTCGGTATGCCTACAGCATTCGAAATCAGAGTATACATGTTTTAGTTGCTTACCTGAAGCTTTCTAAGACTTTTTTAGTTTAGAATTAATTAAAACTTACTTTATAACTATTAAATTTAATTGAAATGAACTTTATATCAACTATTTTTTTGAAATTAAATACAAAAATAAAAATTTTCTTCTTTTATTTCTCATTAAAATTTTTTTAAACGGTTAGGCATGTTTAGCATGTACTAGGAACAAAAAAAAAAAATAGAAAATATATATCTGCCTGGCGTGATAACAATGTAACAATGTAATATTATCACTAAATAGCACATTTTTCATATAAATGTGCTGAAATACATAGTGTATCCGGCCAGATACATGCGCTACGTACGTGACTATCGGAATTTGTGCATGACGGAGGGTTAAAAAATAATATGCATTTAGGAGCGTATATGCGAAAACCGATTCACTTCGATTCTATTGGTCCCTTTCTGATCGCTGAAAGACGACACACTTTCTTAGTTTTATAAATTAAAAATGTAACAAATCTTATATATTTAATTATTTATTAACAATCCTTTAGGTAATAATACGAGTAGTTATGTCACAAAATATTAATTCCTTTGAATTTTAACTGCATAAAAACGCAATATCGTCTAGTGCAACATAGTCATATCTCAAAAAATTTCAATTTTGTATTAAAGAAAAACAAATAAATATTTTTTATCCTCTCAGACCACAGTTAACATTTTAAAATTTAAAAAAAACTGATGCCCAAGCACATACTATCCAGGGTTGGTAAAGTTTGTACTATTTTTGGTACATTTCGAACCTGAGAAGTACAATGGTACATCAATGACATATTTGGTACAATTCAACATTTTTCCGATTTTTAAAATATATATACTGTGGTGTTCCACAAAATAGAGCCACCTTTTACTACATATTTCGAAAAAGGAAAAAACATACTAAAACATCATAAAAATTTTTTAGGATTTTGTTTTTGTGAGACCGAACAACTTGCAAACTAAATTACTATAGACCCACAAGTGATCTTTATTTGTTGCATGTTTTCCCTTAAGAGCTTATTTAACTATTCGCCACAATTTCTCAATGGCTTTAAGAATGGCAACTGAGCAGGCCAACTTAAAACATCAACCCCATTTTTTTCAAATAAATCTTTTGCCCACTTCGACGTGTGTTTCGCCTCATTGTCTTGCTGAAACACAAATTGAAGCGGCAAAAACTCATATTAACGACGCAAATCGAAGTACTAACGACGCAACTACAAAATCACAGAATATTTAAAAAGACGCAACTTCAAAACGTTGCAAACCGAAGCGACACAAACCAGGGTATTTATTGGTGTACTCACGAGTATAGCAAATCAAAATGTCCACAACAATGTTTAAAATCTATGAGATATGATTATGTTGCGGTAAAGAGCGATATGTTTAGAAGAAACAACTACTCTTTATATAAATAGTCTTTAATGTAATCGTTATAATAATTGAGAAAAATCACTTTTAAATCATCAGAAATTACACTGAGAGCCCATAACATTTCGTCCATGTCTGTTTTTGAACACTTGTATTTACGTTGAGCCATTAAATCCCATAAGTAAAGCATATCAATTACATATTCCAGAGAATTGACCGAACTCCGTTTTCTCGTTACACTTAAAACGAACATTAGCATGTCAACTAAATCACAATAGTCTTGATCATTAAGACGAACCTTGACTGCGAAAAATGAGAAATAAAAAAATTAACTTTCAGTTAGTGCGTTAAAACCTGCTAGGAAATTATTTAACTCACTCGATAACAGCTGAAACCATTCGTTTACTAATTTCTGTGCTAGATAACATCTAGTTTTATTTAGGCCCACTAAATATTGTTCCGATTTTTTGAATATTTGATACAAACGGCGCCTGGTACTTGCTTCCGAAGTTGAAGACATTAGGTATTGACTTTCGTGATACCATTTTAGAGCTTGTTTGTAACCACAAATGGTACAAATCAAATTTACAGCTTTAGAATGGTCGGACTGCAATAAATTAAAGGTTAGAATTTCAAGTGAATTCGGAATAAAAATCTGTCCACACTTGGTGTTATCACAACGAAATTGATGAAATTTGTTCTAAAATTATAACAAACATAAGTCACGGAAGTTTAATAAAACTAAAAAAAACTTACAAATTCAACATCTTCGCTTTCCGTTTGTAGACAATTTTCACACTGACATTCAAAATAATATGTTTTCTGTAGATTTTTACCTCTCGACTGTCGCTTAAGTTTTCGATAATCTAGATCATAGCAATTTGTTATCTCCTCGCCTCTTTTTAAATCGCGCAAAGCGTATATACTGATGAACCGTCCAGAAAATTTTGTTTGAAACGTTTGGATGCAGGAATGGTTACAAAGGCTTAAGTAGGGTAGATTTAATGCAGCTACATCGTCGTAGTGACTGTAAAAATGCAAGTATCCCAATTTCAAATGCCAAGGACTCGACCAAACATTTTCATTTAACATATGAAAGTCTGTAGTAGTCAATCGATTTAATGGCTCTGGAATAATGGTTGTTAGCGTATGACCATTAGATATCAATTGACCAATATGGAGCAATATCAGAGAACCTGTCAACAGTTGCCAATCTATATTTTTGTTCGTAGCATTTAAAACCTCAAAATAATTGGTATAATGTTGTAGGTAGACCACTAAAAGATGAGAGACCAAGGCGAACCATTGTATATTAATGAGAGGCAATCTATTCAAGTGCGTTATCATGCGTAATGATTCAGCATATGGTATACTTTCGTCCTTCCAAATGTCACCACCGTCAGTCAGCTTACGCCACACTTCGGCAGTTGAACTATTGTTGTTTAGCTTTAATTTATCCAGTATTGCGAAAAAGCCATTATCGATTATAGTTCTGAGAGCTAAATGAGCAATACCAACATGAGCGAATAATTGAATACGATATGCTGGACATTCTTTTGCATGAATGTCAACGTGTTCCTCTTGGCATTTTAAAGAACAATAGTTTACCCTACCACGGCAATGTAAACAGGGAATTGGTATAAAATTCACCGTACCGCACTGATGGCACATTCGACGAGTATTACCAACGGCCACGAAAGCCGATGCTCGTTCCGTAAAAATCAGTTGATTTTGTTCGATTAGACATTTCGCATGCATAGCGCGTCCCTTTTTTGAAGAGATGCTGTAAAAAGTTATTAAAATTTAAAACTACACGTACAAATATTTCTAAAAACAAACAAAACTGGGAAGAACTATGATTTCTTCGTTTCGAATATTCGTCGAAAACAACCATTGCACTGTGATAGTTCAATTTTATTATTATTATTATCATTATTATTAGTATTATTTTTAATCTCTTACGTCGATGAGAGCCCGTTTTTCTTTTAAATTTTTAAAGTTTTTTAATAAACGAAGCTAATTTTTGTTTCAACAATTGTTTTTTAATTAACAAAAACACATAACTTAAATAAACATTTTTTTATTTATAAAATTTTGTTCAAATAGTTTTTTGTTAATATTTCTTCTCATTTACTTTACCATACCTAGTATAGGTAAAGTATAGTAATCGTGAAAAAACCATGTAGGAATTTCAACGGATTTATACGTTTTGAGGTGTCCTGAATATATTTGAACTATTTTCCCTATAATGTCTTTGGGTGGATGCCACTATTGTAGAGTATTTACAGGTCATACCGTTTGACATATCAGAATGAAATTCAGTATGTGCCCTTATTTTATGGAGATGATGAGCTGTATATATTTTGGGCATAATCGGGAAGGGGCAAGGGGTAATTTACTTAATACCCCAAACAGAAAATAATTAATTTTTCGATTCGAATATACGAATCGAAAAATTATTTTCTGTTTCGAATATTCTTTATAAATCCATAAAAATATCTGTTTCCATTGGGTATGGTAAAGTTGAGTGTAGGCCACTACAGAAACGAAGCAGCAGACCGACTAGCAAACAGGTCGGGCTAGCATAAGACTTAGAACCATGGGCATAAACTTGGTAAATGTGGATGCCATGGGGGATCTAAGCTTTGGACAAATAGAAGCAATTACTAGCGACTCCGTGATAAGAAAGAAGTCCGACAGTTAGCAGTCCACAGTCTGAAATCACTTAAGTCAAGAGTAAAGGCAGGTGGTAGCACTGGACTCAATAAAAGTAAGATTGCCGTAAATTAAACATCGGTTGCATATAATCATTGATGATGGAAGGGGGTCGCAAGGAAACCCATACGAGAAGTGGTCTGCTTCGATATTCCCCCTAGGTTAGGTAGAGGTTAAGGCAGGCAAAATGTTCGTACCTTTGTGTACAAATAAAATCTTTTAAGCTATAATTTCCCGGAAAACGGGAAAAGTTTGATAGAAATTAATTAAAATAAAATTGGTGTGACTTACACTCAAGTTTACCATACCCAATGAAAACAGATATTTTTACAGACATGTTATATAAAGAATAAAAGTTCAAAGTATATTTTTTTTTTCGCAATTTTTTATTTATTGTATCTTCAATATAATTGAACTATCAATAATTACTCATATCTTAAGTCTAAAAATAAAAATATACATGTTAAGTCCAACCAGTGCTGGAAAAAAAAAATGTATGTTTCACGGTTACTGTAATTTGCGGGTTATCCCTCTGATGTACGGATGAGAGAAGCAGTGTCCCTCCTTCTTAGTCGAATGTAACCAGGTTCATTTAGTATGTTACGAGCCAGTGGATTAGGATGAGTTTCAAGCTTCTTTAAATAACTTATGGCAAGTTTCGCTATTTCCGCTTTAACTGTTGGCACGTTTAGATCTTTATGGATGTTCGAGTTTTTTATATACCAAGGAGCAGGTGTAATTATACGAAGAATCTTATTTTGGCGCCTTTGAATTTTTTCTACGTTGGTAGCTGAGGCAGTGCCCCATAATTGAATGTCATAACATCATATTGGTTTTAGAATTGACTTGTATAATAAAAGTTTGCAGTCTAAAGCTAGAGTAGAATTTCTGCCAATTAGCCAGTTTAGTTGGACTGCTTTCAACTTCATTTGTGTTAATTTTGTTTCTATGTGGCGTTTCCATGTAAGGCGCCGGTCAAGATGTATGCCGAGATATTTGACGTCTGAAAGCTGAGGTATCGTTTGGTTATTTATCCGAATAGGGGGGCAAGATTCTCTACGCAGTGTAAAGGTTATGTGAGTACATTTTTGTTCATTAACTTCTATTCTCCATTTCTTCAACCATTTTTCTAAATTGGATATGTGGTCTTGTAAATATCGTGATGCTACTTCGGGTCTTTCGTGAATGCTCAAAAAGGCTGTGTCGTCAGCAAATGTCGATGTGTGAACTCGGTTACTAGTTGGCATGTCTGAAGTATACAATAAGTATAAAAAGGGCCCCAATATACTACTTTGGGGAACTCCGGCTTCGATTGGCTGGGGTGAGCTCAAAAAATCTCCTTCTTTTACAAGAAATTTTCGTTCGGTTAAATAACTATCTAGCAGCTTATATAGGTTTACGGGCAAATTAAGTTTTAGCTTGTATATTAGGCCTTCATGCCATACCTTATCGAATGCTTGAGAAACGTCGATAAAAAGCGCAGAGCAGTATTTTCTCTCTTCAAAAGTCTTCTTAACAACATTCACTAACCTGTGAGTTTGTTCGATCGTACTATGTTTTTTCCTGAAGCCGAATTGATGGTTTGGAATACATCCTTTGTCGCTTAGAATAGGGTTCAGCTTAGTTATTAACATCCTCTCAAACAGCTTTGACATATTTGACAAAAGGCTTATTGGTCTGTATGATGAAATTTTTGTGTGGTATATTCAAATTGAAAAATTAATTATTTTCGGTTTAGGGTGTTTAGCCCAAAATGTACACAACTCTTCATCTCCATATACCAAATGCACATACTAAATTTCGTTTTAATATGTCATACGGTATGACCTGCAGAGCGTTAACAAAATGTGGGGGTAAGGAAACTACCCCTTGCCCCCTCCCGATTACACCCAAAAACTAAACAGCTCTTCATCCCCATATACCAAAGACACATACAAAATTTCATTTTGATATGTCAAACGGTGTGACCTGTACAAATTCCACAAAAATAGGGATTTTTGTAGAACATTTATCAAATTCCACTTTTTAGCTACCTCTTTATAGAGTAATTTATAAACGAGACGAAAGTATCTAACTAACTTTCGTTAGTCCTACAAAAACGGTTATAAATTTTGTTTTTATTCAATCAAGCCTTGGTTTAGACAATGGAATCTTAAAAGCAAAAATTTTTAAGCATTACACCAGTAATTCTCGTAGCTAAAGCTATAGCTAAAATTCTCAAAATGCATAAAAAAATATCGTGTATTCTTACATATTTTGAAATTTTTAGTATTAAAAGGTCATTTTGAGGACATAAAATGGGCATTTGAAACTATAAATGTCAAAATATGTAAGAATACATGTAATTTTTTCATGCATTTTTAGCGATAGCCTTAGCTACGAGAATTACAGAATATGGCACCCAGGTATGATAAGTCGATATTATTTCTCTTTACGTTCTAAAAAAGAATAGTATTTTCCGAAAAAGAAGAAGTCAAATTTTATTAAATTTTTAAATATTCTGCTCTATTGTTTTCAGGTTCATTAATGCCCACTACTAAATTAAAGACACTTACCGCGATATCTTTTAACTGGCCCGCGCTAAAATTTTTAACTGGCATCACTTTTTTGGGCATTTAAATACCCAATGTCCACTATTTTAGGATTCTTATTGGCAACCCTGTGTTAATTTTTTTTGGCGAATTCACTTGTATCAAAACACAGCTGAAAAGCGAATTGAATTTGTCTCGCACAGCTGATTTTTTTTAATTGTTATTACCAGGGTTGTCAGAAGTAGCGAATTTCAAACATATTTTTAATTCGGCGACATTTCGATTTTTTTGATATTTGAAATACATAGTTGCCTATTTTTCATAAAAGGCCATGATTCAATATCAATGATTGTATGTGACCTACTTTTTGACCAGTCTGTACGATTTGATTATCTTTTGAAACATATAAAATAAGTAATTTTTTTCATGCGATCGGAATTTTAAAATCTTTTTTTTGTATAATAGTGTGGCACCTACAAACCCATTATGATACGATATTTTTGTGTTTGAATCGTACGATTGTGCGGGATAATGAATTCTGGTCTTAACTTTTGGTAAACATTTGAAACTGTGTTAAAAAATGTTAAAATGGAGGGTTACTATATTGAAGTTGATGATTTTAATAGAATAAATAAACTTTCTGGAAATATGAATATATTTATAGTTTTGGAATATTTTCTATTTAGAAATTTTATAATTCGTCATCACAAACAATTTTTTTCAATCACTATTAAAACTATAACCTCTTGTGAATTTTAAAGCTTATTTCAGTGATGATATTCTATAAAATTTACATCAGTTTTCTACTTAATGTGCTGAGATAGAGAATACAGAATGATCTTCTTGATGCTATAAATTATATGAATGCAAATAGGTCATGTTTTTCATCTATTGTTTCTTTAGTAATGTTAAATAAATTTAATACGCATAAAATATCAGACCTGTTCTGTACGTCGCGTGATTTCAAATCACGAACCATTTTGAAATCACGTCTTTTATTTTACCCTGTTCTGTAAATCTTAAATTTGTATGTGATTTTAAAATGGTAAAACCACAAGCTGATTTTTATTGTTTTTTTTTTTTTTTTTTGTTAAGTTTTACTTAAAGCCTGGTACTCTGTTCAGTTTTTCATGTGGAATGCTGTCAAACTACATACATAAAAAATTTGTATGAAAAAGTCATGAAAAAATGTCGCAGAAGTAGTACTCTGTTTTTACTGAGGAAAAAATTTGAAATGTTTCTGGCAACATTTTATCAAAACTGTGAAATAACCTAGGGTTTACACAAGGTATATTTATCTTACTAGGTAGTGTCGTCCGCCCAGCTGATTTAGTAGTTCGACATGTCAAAAGTTGTATGTGTTCAGAAATTGTATAGTGTAGAAGTGAAAAGGCAATAAAATACATACAGGCCTTCTCAATTTTCTCCTATGTTTTTTGACATTTCGAACTACAAAGCAACAACAAAATGCCATGTTGTTCTTGTATTGTTGTATTTGTTGTAGGGACGCCACTACCTAGTAAAATAAATATACCTTGGGTTTACACATGCAAGTACAAGTTCGAAAAACACAATACACACTCACAATTTTCGAACTTGTAGCTAAATTAGCAAGAGATTTTTCCTGCAACTGATTTTTGACAATGCAAGATAAATGTCAAAAAGATAAACAGAGTACCATAAAAGTTTTATTTTAAAATCAGACTTAAATGGATATAAAATAATTATAGTTTTAACGTATTTTTTGCGTATTTAAAAATAAAAGTAAATCTTTTTATTCAAATATTCACTAAAAACCAGTTGGTTTTATTTTAGAACTTAGATTTTATAAAAAAAAGAACAATTAAAATTTGTTGTTGTGAACTGGGCTTAAATCTAGTTAAGCCAAGCTTTTCAAAAAAAATATCCAGGGTGATAGAGAATTGAAAAATAAGAAAAAATATAACGTAAAAAATTGCCGGTCGCCCATATTTTCCGAATTATAGGCCTCTGAACTTTTCATATAAAACTGTGATTGTACGCTATTGTTGCTCAACATTTTTCTCAAATTCAAACAGAGTACCAGGGTTAATACTTAAAAGGAGTGGAAAAAAAATTAAAAATATAAAAATAAGAGTCTTTAAAAATGCGCAATTTTCTTATATTTTTATGTATTACGTAATATTTCAAAAATATTTGTGTGTAGAACGCCTTTTAAAGAAAACTGTAACTTCAGATATTCATTTATTAATTACTTCAGGTAAATAATGTTCCTCTCGTGTTCATCAATAATTTTTGTTTTGTTTTATATAAAAAATAAAATATTTATCTATCAGGTCGTTTTTTGGCGAATTTTAGCGATTTCGATTAAATTTATTTTTTGAGATATTAAAAATATTTTTAAAATTATACTACTCGTATATAAGAAAATTCTAAACAAAATTATTTTGGCGTTTTTTCACATCGATTTTGGCGAATTAGGTGAAAAACCTGACAACCCTGTTTTCAAAAGTTGTTTAATTTCAATTTATTTTAAATAACTATTTTTCTATTAAATTTCTTATCATCTTAAAGGTATAAGTTAAGAAGTTAAAGATACTTTTAAAAAGTTTTTGAAAAAGTGGTTCATCTAAAATTATTTTACTCACACAATTTTCGACTATACATACATATGTAAGTATGTACCTAAATAAGTTTGTATGTACATACATATGTATAAGCAACTCAACTAACTTTTAATGCACTTTAAGCTACATACATAATTATTTTGCAACCAGTATTAGTTGATACTTGGATTATTTTTATTAAAAATAACTGACTTTTTTAACAATGTGATGTCCTAGGGTGTAGTCAGTTAGCTTAAAGTTATTCAATTTGTAGTTAGCTATGAACTGAATATATTTTAGTTAGATATAAAGCGAATTTGTAAAAATATGCAATACATTTTTTTGCTTGTTTATTATTATTACCTGCATCTTTTATTGAAGGCTTCTTAACTAAAAATGTTAATACATGAAATGCTCGATAGTCAGTAAGATATTTCCTACCAAATAACATCAAGATCATAATTTAATCATACTTTAAGAATACAAAAGAATGCAAGGGATGTAGCACAAATTTTCATTTTATAATTTTAAAAAAGAAATGAAAAATATTAAAAAAAATTGTCAAACATAATTTTATTTTTGATTTTGGGGAGGTTTTGCATTTACATTGTAGTTAGCTTAGATTTAGGCCATAAAAGTTAAATTGAAGTGTGTTATTTTCGTAGTCGACTACTTGTAGGGATATTACTAATTTATTACTTATTTTAAAATTATTAAAATGAAATTTTAATTAGTAATTTGTGTTAGAAACGAAATTACCATTTAACCAGAAAATTGTAAATTAAACATTTTCTACTTACATTTCCTGAGTTTCCCGGTTAAGCGGAACTGCTTTAGCTACATTTGAATCGCGTTCTTGATTGTTTTCACGTTTAAGTTCATCGAAAGCTTTTAATAATTCTTTAAGCTCCTTAGAAAACCCGTCACTTAAATTTAATTTCTGCAAATCACTCAAATGTTTCTCAGCCTTATTCAAATTATGCATTTTAATGCTACAGTATGCCTGACGAATTGTAATCTTATGAAGCAAAGATTCTGGATAACCCAGTTTTAATGCACACACACAATCATCGTAGGCTTGTTGATAATAACCAAAAGTTTGTAAAGCAGTAGCACGATTAGCAAATCCTAAAGCCAATTCTACACTTTTGGTATCTAAAGCGGCGTATATGGCATCATTATAGAGACTACAAGCTCCTAAAACATTGCGCTCGTCTTCTTTTGCAGTAAATAGACGATTTCCTTGTTGCCTTAGATCTCTTGATTCTTGATCTTTCTTACTGTGATCTTTTAAATCAAATTCCATGTTTTCAATTTGTTCCAAGTTCTGCAACCATAGCAGCGATAAATCCCGTACAAGCTGTTTTGGCTTCTCCGGCATTTGGTCGAAAAGGAGACGCATTGTTTCAAACTCATTTTGATACGTTTTAAAATCAATGTAGCGGCTTTGTAGTAAAAACAATTTTTCTAAATCATTTTCCATTTTTATAGAAGAAATTACAAGAAACTACTTTGCCATCAAACAAATACATAGATTAGTAATCAGTTATTGGCAGGGATGGCAAGCGTAAATTTTATTTGCACTAATAGTACCAAACAAGTTTTTCAATATTCTAGTTTTATTTTTATTCATATTTAACAAATTGTTAAGGTAAATGTTATCATTAACTTTAAGATAATATTTACTTATTTGTGTTTTATTTTCTGTTTCATTTTTAAATAAGAAAATCAAAAATCTTATATCCCATTTACAACGCCTTTTAAATCTATTTTAAGTTTGATTTTTATGTGAATCCATTTAGTAAACAGGATTTAAACTAGATTTCCCACACATACTTCAAGTTTAACTACTTTTAAAGCTACAGCTCTAACATTTTTTATCAGGGATTCGTAATGCTTCTGAATGACCTTTCTGAGCTGAGCTTAGCCCTTTATTTGCTAAAAATCTTAAGGTAAATGTTTTGTTTTTAAATCCAGTTGATTTTTTTAATAGCGGAGTTCAGTATTTGTTGCAAATGGTATTGCGAAAATACGGAAGTTAGACAACTTTTGACGTACTTATGTATGTACGTTGAGCAGTTTGATAGCTATAAATTGGATTTTCTTTTTCTGTTTCTGACCAAAAAAATGGTAAATGGCAAAGGTACGAGACCAATGCGCCAGGATGTGATTGCCCTAGCTTCCTCCAAAATCTGCAGTGCGATCTACGTATAGGAAGTTTGACTCCAAATTCAGCTAGGTAAAATTAATGAGTTTAATGGTGCTCCTCAAGTGAAAAACAAAACTTGAGTTTAATGGTTCTCCTCCAGTGAAAAAAAAAATGAATTTAATGGTTTTCCTCCAGTGAAAAAGTGAGTTTTAAAATAGTACTCCTCCATTGTCCCACTTATTTAATTAAAATTCATAGGTTATACAAGATAACCAAAACGATTTAACGTGGATGATTAAAGTAACCACCAATACAGTTCAAAATTACAGCTATTCAAAGAAGCCAATCAACCAGTTTGAGCGAGACTTAAACCACTCGAAGGCCGAGCAACAAGGACGGCCTGATTGACTTTAAGCTAAAATGACAATGACACGTGTTCCCCAACCCAGAGCTACTTTACGAGCTACTTTTCTTTGTTTGGATTAAATTTTTGCGTGGGAGCAAAAATAAAACAAAATACAACAAAATAAATTAATTATATAAAGTAAAATGGAAAAAAGCGTTTCAAGTATATTCTTTCCTGATTTAACATCCATCAACAAAGTACTCATTGTGTCAACCTCTTCCGTCGATACTTTATTCACAGTTAAATACGTCAAAGTATAACGTATGACGGATTCTATTTGACCCGGCCTTAATATACAATAAAAAGTTAAGAAAAATGTCTTCAAATTTAATAAATCTTAATAACACAAAAACACCTAAAACATAAAACTGAGAAAATATTCAAAGATCCGTTTTCCACAGTTTCCCTCCTGCGCGAAACTATTCTAATATTGTTGAATGGTTCAGGATGTACAATGTTCACATTCGACTTGTACCAAGAAATACTACAACTATACTAGTATTGCGGAAAGGGGTATTATTTTACCATGGTACAAATCATTTTCGGCTGCCAAGAAGAAAGTTATAAAAAATCAAATATAAGTACAATTTGACAATCAAACGAAAGCAAAAAATAGGCACATGCGCTGTCAAGACAAAATGTTACCCTGATTTTACATTAGACAATGCTTTCATGGCAATAGCAGTTTTTCACTAATACATGCATACTTTCTCAATTGTCTTAACTGCTGTGTTGAATATTTTTGTATGCAAAAAAAAAATCAAAAAAGAAAACTAAAAAATTAAACAGTGAGATGACGTATGCCGGCAATAACTCAAATTTTTGTGTACAGAAAAAAAATCAAAAAATTTAAATGAATTGTCTCAATTATTGTCTGGACGCCTATAGAAGCGAGACAATTGTCGGCATTTTTGACAACCAATACGTATTCTTTTATTGTCATGACAGTACTTTTAAATGTAAACTATAGGTTACCCCCGTCTAAATTAGGCTTTAACATGTCTTAACAAAAGTCAAACTGATTTTTTTATATGAAGTTTAGTATTAAAATGCAAAATCAATTTTAATTTTTTTTTTTAATTATTAGGCTTTATTTTATTTTTATTGTATTAAAACAAAGTACCTACATACATATACATATGTATGTATATCAAGTACATTCGTTAGCTTCAAGACGTTCCAAACTGAGTCTCATTATCGCCGAAAACATACCAAAAAAGCATACCAAAAACATACCAAAAAAGCATATTTCGAGGCAGATTTAAGAAGTTATAGACAAATTTTTGATCTATACTTGCATTACTGTGAAACAAATGAGCTTTTCCATTCCTAAAAGACATTCTTCAATACGACCAGGTGAAATGTTGGAGATCCAACTGTTAACATGTTCCGAGCTTTGGCATATGATCCCTTTTTTTTCATAACGTATTTATTGTATCTTCAATATTTTTGAACTAACAATAATTACTCGTATCTTAAGTCTAAAATAAAATATTCTGTTTAAGTCCAACCAGTGCTAGACAAAAATAATGTTTGTTTCACGGATTTTGCAATCATTTGCGGGTCATCCCTCTAATGTACGGCCAAGAAAAGCAGTATCTCTTCTTTTTAGTCGAATATAACCAGGTTCATTCAGCATGTTACGCGCCAAAGGGTTTGGATGAGATTCAAGCCTCTTTAAATATGTGACTGCATGTTTCGCTATTTCTGCTTTAACTGATGGCATGTTTAGGTCTTTGTGGATGTTCGAATTTTTTATATACCAGGGAGCAGATGTAATAATACGTAAAATCTTATTTTGGCGCCTTTGAATTTTTTCTACATTGCTAGCTGAGGCAGTGCCCCATAACTGAATCCCATAACACCAAATTGGTTTGAGGATCGACTTGTACAGTAGAAGTTTACAATCTAAGCTCAGGGTGGAGTTTCTGCCAATAAGCCAATTTAGTTGTACTGCTTTTAGTTTCATTTCTGTTAACTTGAAGTCAATGTGGCTTTTCCAAGTAAGGCGACGGTCAAGATGTATACCCAGGTATTTAACGTCTGAAAGCTGTGGTATCATTTGGTTATTTATGCGAATAGGAGGGCATTAGTCCCTACGCAGTTTGAAAGATATGTGAGTACATTTTTGTTCATTCACTTTTATTCTCCATTTTTCTAGCCATTTTTCCAAATTGAGTATGTGGTCTTGTAAAAGTTGTAATGCTTCTTGGGCACTTTCATGAATACTTAAAAAAGCTGTGTCATCTGCAAAAGTTGATGTGTGGACTAGGGTGCTAATTGGCATATCTGATGTGTACAGTAAATATAAAATTGGTCCCAAAATACTACCTTGGGGAACTCCGGCTTCAATGAGCTGTGGCGAGCTTAAAAAGTCACCTTCTTTTAGTAAAAACTTGCGATTCGTTAAATAATCTTTTAAGAGCTTATACAAGTTTTCGGGCAAGTTCAGCTTTAGCTTAAATATTAGGCCTTCGTGCCAAACCTTATCGAATGCTTGAGAAACGTTTTTTTTTTCTTCAAAGGTCGTTTTAATTACATTTACTAATCTGTGTGTTTGTTGGATCGTACTATGTTGTTTTCTGAAGCCGAATTGATGGTTCGGAAAGCATTCTTTTGCGCTAAGAAATTGATTGAGCTTAGTTATTAATATTCTCTCAAATAACTTTGACACGTTTGATAAAAGGCTTATAGGTGTGTATGATTCTACTTTTGTGTGGTCTTTTCCTGGTTTAGGAATCATAGTTATCAAAGAGAAAGTACTCAAGACGTAAGATGGCATTAAAAACAAACAGGATAATTCTGCGACCTATACGGGGCAACTCAACTAACATCTTGTTACTTGTTTTATCAACGCCAGGGGCTTTTTTGGTGTTTAAATCTGCTATTGCCCTTTCAATATCGCTTCAAATTCAAATCTTAGGGGTACTACGGCACTAGTCTCTACTGATGGCAACTCAGCTATATCAGTACATACATTTGGGGTGAAAACCTTCTTCAAATGTCCAACAAACAGATTGCCTTTTTCGGTATCATTCCTTGCCCAGTCTCCACAAGAAGTTCGCAAAGGAGGCTTACGTGCGACCGGTCTTTTAAGGTTTCTACATGCACGCCATAATGAATAATCTGATTGTGCAGTTGCGTCGAGGTCTTCAAAGTAATTTTTCAGAGATGCTACTCTTCGAGATTCTAGCAGCTGTCTTAGCCGTTTCGTGCAATTTTTAAGTCTAGATTTGAGTTGAGGAGATCTGTGTGCTTGCCACTCTCTTCTAATTTTTCTTTTTTCCGCCAAGAGCCGCTCGACATCTACAAAATAAATTTGATTGTATCTAGCTGGTTGTCTGGTTTCTGTCGCATGTTGGGCAGCTGATTTAAGGTTTTGATCAAAATAAATTAGACTCTGGTCCACATCTTCTGGTGTTCTTAGCGGTACGAACAATGAGTACTGAGATACTTTCTATATATAGACAATAGTGGGTAAATGATCTGAGGATAATTCGAGTGACGCTTCAACCTTAATCATTTCTCTCAAAATACCTTTAGTCACGCCAAAATCAATAACATCAGGTATTTTTTGTCGATCAGTAGGCCTATAGGTGGGTTGTCCACTTGATATCACATTCAGACGCATTTTTGAAATAGTGTCAAATAAAACACGACCTTTTGGAGTTATTAGGCGTGATCCCCAAAACGTATGTTTAGCGTTGTAGTCGCCTGATGCTATGAAACAGGGGCCTAGTGATTTGAAAAAGTTGATATATTGACTCTCTGATATTTGAAATCTAGGAGGTTAATAAATCGAAGAAATAACAAAGTTTTGATGATATTCTTCAATACAGATGTTTGTTGCTTGAAGGTAGTCCTCACAAAAATCACACAGTAAATGATGTTTAATTCGAGCCCTTATTAGTATTGCTGAACCACCACATGCTCTGCCACGGGGGTCTTTAGTGTCATATAATATATAGCCATTGATTAAAAAAGCTATGATCCCAATGGTTTTATTTATTATAAAACAAATATAACATATGAGTATGAACGGCTGCCACAAAGGACTAAATAGAAATTTAAAGCTGTTCCTTCCCAATTACATAAACAGAATTAAAATTTCATAAAAAAGTGGAAAGATCTTTAATACCTTAATTCATTAATTCCAGCGGATTGCCATAATTTTTCGAAGGCATTCCTTTCGAAAACTAAATTTTTTTTTGTAATATATTTGTTATTCCATTACTGAACTATATCAGTCGCGAATCCAGGGGGAGGGAAAAAGCAACGAAAATATCTATTATTTCTATTGCGTTGCTTTAAAAATGTTTGATTTCATATACAGTTCTCACCAAAGAGCACTCAAAAAGATTAAGCTGGATCCGCACCTGACTATATGTATGTATATGATGTTTAGATGATTTAATGTAAGTTTCTTTTATTAAAAAAATATATATAATTTTTTATATTATTTTTATCTGCTCAGCAATTCTTTTTATCATACAAAGTTTCGCTGTACTTACATGTTTTTCATAAAAATTAAAAAAAATTTAAGTAACATAACATAGCAAAAGAGCTTTTAATTATAATATTTCGTCAAAATTTGAATTATAATATTTCGTCAAAATATATGTGAGTCCAAGGCATATTTAGATACGCCTTGGGTGAGTCTGTTAATTTTATAAAAGTTTTGAAGAAACTTTTTTTTAGGTTGCTTACTTAAATATTTTATAAAGGGCCTGTTTCACAATGTCGACAGAGTTCGTTCTTTCTTACAATTATATTTAAAACAAAAGCAAATTCAAAACTTTTGTTTTTGTTTTGAATATACTTGTACGAAAGAACGAATTTTTTTCGACATTGTGAAACTGCCAGTAAGTTTTTTTCCTCTCCTGTAAAATCGAAAAAAGTGTAGTTACATAGTTTTACGTTTTATATGACGATATGTAAATTTCATTTTATCGTGATGCATATTTCAATGATTCGAAAATATTTACTACTCTCTTATACACCAGTACTGTATTTTTGAAGCAAACGTTATTTCGAAATCTTCAACACAGAATGATGAAATTATTCGATTTGGATCTATCACAACGGAATCGGAGTGGTAAAAAAGGGTTAAAAAGTGTTAATGAAGAAAGCGGTATCATCTGCCAACTGATCGTTGTAAGTGAAGTGCATGCATAATACAAACACAAGCACCGATGAAAAATCTTAGCTTATTTGTATACATATTAAATAAAATAATATAAAGGTTCAATATGTTATCAGCATATTTTTTTTAAATAAACAAAAGTTAACGGTTGCATACAAATAATAAGTTAAACAAACTTCTTTGAATAAGTATATATGTACCTACATATGTACATACTATGTATGTAGGTACGAGTATATAAACAATTTATCATAGCAATCAATTCATTGTTCTGATCGATTAAAATAAACAAAAGTTTCATGTTTAAGTTTACACAACATTATTATTGTAAAATACATATGTAAGTTCAAGAGTAATAATATAAATTAGTCAAGTGCAAGTCAAACTCACATACGTACGGTTCCATAGGTACTATGTTAAATACACATTAGAAGTACAATATACTGATTTTTTTATGTTTTTTATAGCCCTGGTAGCTAGTGCTGTTTTTTATATATTAGTCTTGTACTTATATAAGTTTAATATAATGTAATAATAATAATAATAAAATGTCTGCTTGTTGTTTAAATTTACGTCACTATCAGAGCACCCTTTAATTTGTAGTATTTGTTGTTATAGCGGTCAATAACAATTTCATGAGTCTACCTATAACGGATCAAAAATAAGGCCATATACTTCAGTATCGCCATAATCACAGCCTTTAATTTTGAGATAAATTTTTTATGCTTATTAGTATAGCGAACGAACATAGTTTTAAGTATTCTGTGTAAATTTCAAGATTCTGCCTATTACGGTTAAAAAGATAATGCCATATACATTCGCAAATATCTCGGCTCTATCGGAACACCCTTTAATTTTTAGTATTTGATGTTACAGCGGTCTACCTATTACTGTTACAGATATAGAAGGCACGGAAAGGCCTTCTAGAGTTTTCTCCTCAGACAAAAACTCTCGATATCAGCAGAGCCATTACAACAGCAACAAAATTCTAATGTCGAGAGGCTACCATAGAATTTAAGGCCGTAGTGTGATTTTTTCTTTGGGGTTTTATGAAATCATGCGTCTATGCAAATAAACCAAAACACTAGATCCAAAATTTCATGGTCAAACTCATTATCGAATAGGAACATGTCTACTTTTCAATGTAATAATAATATCACTACTCAAAAAATACGTGTTTTATTTTCAAACGTGAAAATGCACTCTTATTTAGACACCCTTTACACATCTATACATATAATAAAATAGTAACTCATTTCCGTCCGTCTGTCTGTCCTTCATTGTTTGTGTTCGCATCACGTAAAAACTACTGGATGGATTTTAATAAAATTTTGTGAGGATGTACCTTAGTATCCTGGTCCCAATATAGAATACTTTTTTTTCCAAGAGAAAGTAGAGCAAAAGCAGTTTCCGGATTAAAGGTGCTAAACTTTTCGGTTTAAAACTGTGATATTTTCAACACGGTTAAATTTTCACCACACACCTTTTTAATTTTGAAAGTGGGTTATTTGAGAAACTATTACGCAACAGATGGCGCCAGTTGATTAAAATTTGTATTTTTACTTTCTGGAATTACATTGTTATTAAAATATTTTAAACACCACTTACAGAGGTTTACAATAGTTTTTAGAATTTTAGATTTTTTATAAATTTTAGAATTTTATCGAGGGATAGGTACCTTTACATAAATTAAATACATAAACCATAACTGAAGCATTATAAAAGTAGGTCTTTTAATTGGTCTGGAATAATTTCAAAGCAAAACCGAGTAAAATATTGTCAGGACGCCCACAACGTGGCGGGCACAGCTAGTTTTTAATAAAAAAAATCTTTGAACTTTTTATTATAAACAATTTTTAAATATAAATGTTAATTCATCTGAAATCAGCGGTATCAAATGATAACGACCCTATATGCAGTATAGTGTACATACATACATATCTGCATATCGTTAGCTTAAATGCATATAATCAAGATTCACGCCCTCATAAACTTTTGGACTTCATTAACAAAAATTACCCATTTTATAATCGAAGAAGTAAATATACATATGTATGTATGTATGTTCTATTTAAACTTGTTCTCTTTCTCCTGGAAAAAAGTAAATATGTGTTACTCATTTTGCATTTTATCTAACTACCTATGTACTCGTAGGTATATTGATTTCTAACTTTTCATCAGAATTTTAATCGTATGAAACCGGATTTAGTTATTCCATTTCAATAATAATAACATTAATTTCTTTTAAACCTTATTTCCTTTTATTAAAAACATTTACAGATTTATTTATTTTTGCAAATGCATTTATTTTTAAGATTCCATACACACATAATTGGAAAGAAAAAAAAAACAACTAACGCGAAAACTCAACAATAATCAAGCTAAGTTTACACTTACACGTACATATACCTAATACAAATTATTTGGCTTCAGCAAACCCAACACGATCGTTGGCCATATCGAACTCGGTATAGTATTTACCAATGAATACGTCACCCAAAATCCACAAAGGACCATTAGGCGGTGGTATTTCTATACCCATAAAGCCAGACAAACAAATAGTCTTGCCCATTTGAGCAACACGTAGAATGTAATCTTTACCTTCCAGTTCGAATGTCTTACCAGCCAAAACAAATTTAATAACGGGTAACTTAGGTATTAGATCACATGAAACCACATACTGACCACCAATTATCGGAGTTCCACCAATAGCTTGATTAATTGAAGTAGCCTCGGTGGGAGGTAAGGCAATAAGGGAAGTTCCAGTATCGGCAATGACTTGGCAGCCACCTTTACAAAGTTGTAAGTTACCCATTGAAGCTGAATCCATTTTAATCTGCCAATAAGCCTTGCGTGTGACAGGTAAATAAGTAAATTCTCCCTTATAATGGTTAGGATCCGATCCACCAAATATAATCTCACCACCTTCTGGCGCTGTAGGATCACGATTTAAATAAAACGAGAAGACGGGCTGGTTAATTAAACCTTGTTCGTACATGCTGTAGTGTGGAGGTTTTACGCCATCCACGGAAATGGAACTGTAGGCTAAGCCAAGGATACCATCAAACTTAGCAGCCACAAAAACTAGGCCAGGCTCACTTAATGCTTCAGCAAAGGTCTGTTTCTTTATGTCCAAGCCACCAATATTAACTACATCAGTTGACAAAACACCTGATAGACTTCCCGATCCATAATGTATAGCAAATTCTGTACCGTTCTTTTCATAAGTTTTTGACTTTTTGGAATCATATTTATTGTGCATTAAACACGCAATGTTAGTAAGATGACATTGTTTGGAGGGTATCCATAAATTTGAGGAGCCGGTATCAAAGACAACTTTAAAGTTCTGAGGTGGAGTCCCAATAGAAATGGGACCATAGTATTGGGCATCCAAATAATTCGATAGTGGTTCGGGAGTGACACCGCCGACATCGGCACCATATTTAATACGTAGCTGCTGCAACTCAGTACCAACTTCCTGGAAATGTGTGCGAGCAGTCTTTATTTTAGTCACCGGCACACGTATTAATTTATCTTCGGCCCAGCATACTTGCAGCAACAAGCTTAGCCACACTAATACGCCTATATTTTTCATTTTTTTTACTAAAATTAAATAAAAATTTTTATTACGTCCAATTTTTTTGCTTATTTATTTTATTTTAAATTCTCATTGTCTAATAATCTTATAAGTGTAAATTTACCTTTTTAATTCTCTGCGTTTTGTTTCCCAGCACTATTATCCGGAAAAAATGATGATTTCGTGTAGCTAGTCAGTAATTGACTAATATTTTTATTATATGTATTTTAATAAATCTAAAAGTACCATAAAACAGAAAAGAAATGGCAAATGGCGTAAAAACAGCAACAATTAAAACATAAAGTTGCCAAATACAAATTATCTAGCTAAATTAACACAAAATCAGGGAAATGGAAAAGCCCATTTAACCCTAAGCCTGGCCGCATTTTCTAATACGAAAAAGTTTTATTGAACAAATTTTGTATGGAATTGTGATCTATAAACCTTTTATAAAACAAAAATATTTTTAATGAATTTGGCCCTAATACCCTTGTTCACAAAAAATAAAGTGTACTTTAACCATACTTTATGACAAATTTTGTATGAATGCTTTAAGTAAACTTTAATTTTAATGAATATGTGCATACAGGTGTGTATAAATTGTGGAAAATTCATGTTTTCTTTGAAAAAAAAAATTGGAAAATTCACCGGAATAGTCTGAAAATTATACAGTATTTTTTTTAATTGAGAAAAATTTTAGAAAAACAAATTATTCTTAAAGTTTCTATTAGCCTAAGCAGTTCGACAAATAATTGATAGGATTAGACCAGTAAGCATGACACTAGAGTATCCATTTAATCGGGTTTTGCTTATACTCAAGCAAAGAATTAATCGATTTTGCCATTTAAATTTTCAAATAATCTATTAAAATTTTTAAATTACTCGAACTAATCGAGCATATTTTAAAAATTTGTATCTATTAGAAAACCCAAAGTGATTAATAATGTATTTTATTTATGAGAACTTGTTTATTTCAGTTAGAAATTATTTTCGTTTGGTCGTAAGGAACATGTTTTGAACGTAAGATTTTTCAAATATTAATTGTTGCAAATATTGTTTAAGTAAATATGTTGGACATGTATGGAATGCTCGTAGTAAGAGGAATTTACAGTTTATCTATTAAGATAAACTATACACTGTTAAGATTTGAATTATGTAGCATAAAAATATGAAGTAATAATTTTAAAAACACACGTAAAGTAGGTTCATATTGTTATTATGATGTTCATAAACTGAATGAAAAAGGATTGGGAAAAAAGTATTCGATTTATGAAAAGAATTCATTAATTTAATTTAAGAAACACAACTTGGCAAGAAGATAAACATTTTTTAAAAAGTGGATGGAAGAACCTGGTGGAGCCCAAATAAAAACTTAAAAATTACTAGATTTAAAGTAACAGTAAGTAACTACTTTATTAGATGTAATAACCTGATGGAGAACCAAATTTTTACGTGGTACAGTACCAGCAAAAAAACAGATTGGTACTGGTGGAGACCAATAATACTCTAGGAGTGGACTCTGGTGAGCCTACTTCCTGTGCAAAGGTCCAGGTCTGCTGGATTTTCCGGAAGAAAGCTCCTATATGTTGATATACCCTTGCAATATAACCTATCAGTTAGCCATTTAAACATCAAAACAAAAAAAAATAATGAACTTGCTCTAAAATGCTGTAACTTGTTTATTATTTTAAATTGAACAAAAATATAATAAATAAAAATAATAAATAAAAAATACACAGCTATTGTAAATTTATAACATAAAATAAAAAAAAATAAATTATATTAAAAAAAAAAAATACTTACCAAATTCAATATCCTCATTTTTTCTTAATTAAATAAATTGGAGTTACATCACTTTTGCCCTGATTGGAAGATATATAAAACAGTGTTGGGATCTGACAATTTTTAAATTGTACCGAATTGTACCAAATCAGCATCAATTGTACCAAAATTTGTCATTTAGTAAAAAAACAAAAATACATACTTACATACATACGTGCAGTATCTCATTAAAATAGTACAAATCAAAACTTTTATACTAGGGTTTTTTAAAGTAATGATATTTGATCTTGTGCCCTTGAATTTCTGTTTTTCTGTTGCTTATTTAATAACAATTATTTTGCCAAAATACATTTCATAAACAAAAGGCTTACTTATAAACTTGCTTCCAGCAAAGTAACCAGATCTAAGAAAACGTACAAAAAATTGATTAAATAAAAGAAAATTTAAATAAATTTTATATGAAATTGTACCAAAAAGCATGAAGTTTACCAGCGTACCACTGATCTATCGATTGTACCAAATTTTGTACAATTGTACCACAAATCACAATACTGATATAAAGCATAGTTTAAGAAGCATATTTTTAGGGTTTCCTAAATTTAAAATATTCGTTTCTTTGAAGGTATTATATAAATATAAGGTTATATCTGTGGTATACATACTTATGTAAAGTATAGTGGTTATGAAAAAAAATTATGTCGGAATTTCAACGAATTTTTAGGTCTTGAAGCCTTCTGAATCCATTTTGAAAATTTTCGCGATGATGTCTGTTATACCACTATTTTTTGTAAACGCTCTACTGGTCATACCGTTTGGCATATCAAAATAAAATTTAGTCTGTGCCTTTGGTATATGGAGATGAAGAGTTGTATAGCTGTTGGACATAACATTACGGTTCAAGAGTTATAACTGCGACACCAGACATTTTGCCTATAAACTTATTTTAAAACAATAAATTTCACAAATTTAAAGGTTAATTTTTTATTAACATAGTTTCTATATTATAATTCACATATACATATGTATATTATATGTATCTATATACAGGCTACAATTCTAAATTTATTGAAACAGACATGTATGGCATGTTAAAATGTTGGAAAATATTTTTGTTGCAAAATATATTATTGCACGTATTTTTAAATATATGTATATTGAAAAAATATATATAAATTATATATTTATGTATGCATGAATTAAAAATATTATATCTATTAAAATAAAAAACATAAATTGCATTTAAGATTGATTTTGATAAATTTATTAAACATTTAGGAGCGTTTTTCATAACTTACCTATAGCTAAAGGTAGGATGATATCGGACACATTTCCAGTATATGAATATGCGATAGCTTGTCATGCACTTTCAGCGTAAGGTTTATTGTTTTAAAGTTGCCATATTTTCGCTTGTACTAATTTTTGTCGCATTAATTGCCCGTCTACTGAATTATTTTTCAGCTAAATATTTGTAAATATTTACACTCTACAAATATTTTTCTTCTTCATAGTTGAAAATTTATTTATATTCATATATAGGTAGGTTGTGAAAAAATTAAAAATAGGTAAATCTTACTTTTTAGCTCACGTTAACAGAAGTTATGAAAACCGCCCTTAAGTCACTTATTAATATAACTTGTTTTTTACATATAGAAAATGCAATAATTATATGATTGTTTTTATTTTTACAACATTTCGCATAATGTCATTAGTTTGTTTAACATCTTTAAATATTCTGTTTAATTTTGTATAAAATTTGGTTTAATATTTCTGGGTGTTATTTTATATATGTAGTGTGTGTTTTTTTTTTTTTTAGTAAAAAGCTTTATAATTATAAATACAGAATCTATTTTTGTTTCTCAAAAAAGGTACTTTATGTGATATTTAGTTAACATAACTTACTTATTATTGTTGAATTATAACTAGTTATTAATTGTTAAACGTTAATAATATATTTAAATAGTATTTAAATTAATTGTTGTTATTCATAACAGTTTAAAAACTATTGCTACCAAATGTAGTAACTCTTTTCATTTTCGTGCTATAGAATTTTGTTTATCTGAAAAAATAAAATAATACAATTTTAATAACAAGAAAATAAATGTATAATAAATAATAAAAAAGGTTTTAAACTAACTTATTTGTCTTTCAAACCCATTACCTGCAAAAGAATTATCAGTATTTAATTTGTTTAATTTTATTCAAGACAAACTTAAGCTATATTTCTCCCAAGGTCCTTATATAGCTGTACTGCAGAGGAGCTATTCGAGGTAAACCAATCAGACAATGTAAGGTAAAACAATCGAAGGATAAGATATAAGGACGGCGCAATTGCCCTTAACCGAAAATGACAATGGAGCGCGAATTGTTTATAAAACCGGAGCTACTTTATGACAGAGCAAGAACAATTTTATTAAAACGAATTTATTCCATTTCAATGTATTGTTAAAAAAACTACACCCTAATTTAGTTAACAAAGGCGACATTTACACGATGATTTAAAAACATGTTTTTTTTTAATATTTTGATTAATATTTTGATTTTCGAAAACAAATCGCATCTTTTCATGTTTTAAATCATTGTCTAAATCCCGTTTATTTTGTTGTAAGTAAAGTCTAATATCCAATTTACATTAGCAATTCTTTAACTAGTTTTACGTTATAAACTTTTAAGCTGCTTTATGTTAAAAAAAAGGTTAATAACTGGTTTATAATTTGTATGGGAAAACAGATTATGGACCAGAAAATGAACAAATTTATCGCAATAAACCACTTGCGGCAGCCTATCTATAATTCGCATATAAGTCGACTTTAAGCTTTGCATTACATTCCCAATAAAAAAAAATATTTTTATTAACCGACTTCAAAAAAGAAGGAGGTTATCAAATCGTCTGAAAAAATTGTAATTATAAGTAAGCTTACCAAAGACCTTCTTTGATGTTCTTTTTCCAGAGCCACTTGTGTTTGTTGGGGTGAGAATTTCAAAACCGCTGATATAACTTTAACCAAAGTTTCATTGTTCCCATTTGCCGAACCAGTGAGATACTAAAGTATCAAAGAATTACATTCCATATGAAATTAAATAAATAAAAGCAATTATTATATATAAAGCTTTTCTGACCAACTAGTTTATAGCACAGATAATACTTTTGTTTCTTACCTGAAACATAATATTCCTTAAGTACTCAAATTCCGTATTAGCTGAGACGCCTTCATTATGTTGCATGGAAACCTTTAAAGAAAAATCTTATATCAACACAATTATATCAAATTTGAATGTTCCCGTGCCAGTGAGACAAAGAAGTGCCCGTAGTGTCGAGAATATTGCTGCCGCTGAGGATTCAGTTGAAGAAAAGCGTTGGGCATCTCTTGGCCTACATCCTTACAAGATCAAATTGACGCAAGAACTGAAGCCGCTTGACCACCAGAAGCGTCCTATGTTCGTGAATTGGGCGCTTTATAGCTGTCTTATTGAAAAACTTAGGGGTAGTCTTTGACAGCCTCCTTTTACTTTTTCGCACGCCACTTATATCAACCAAAAAGTGACATCCCGAAATAAGGTTCTGAAAGCTCTGGCTAATACCTTTTGCGACATGACAAAAGAAATAATTATAGCGACGTATAAGACGATTGGTGGCTCCATTTTTAATTATGCTGCCCCTTTCTGAGGAGTTACGGTTGATTTTCTAACCCATTCCCAGTTGGCGAGGCATATCTAGTTGACTAATTGCATGTCTCGCCTTTTATGTCAACCTTCTTTCCTCTACTCGTCTGTGTCTGTCTGCCTAACTGTTTCTAACTCTTTGTTTGAAATTCTTCACTGCATCTCATCTCTATATTCTCCTTCTATCTTTTTCTTCCTTTTCTTTTCTTCTACTTGCAGGAAACACAAAGGGACTAATATATTTTCTATGCGAAACCCAATGGGGATTCTTACAAACGATCCAACAAAATGCACTCCAAATTGCAAGCGGATGTATTAAGATGACTAATGTGGATAACCTTCATGAGGAGACCAAGATATTGCTGGTCAGACAATACTGTGTGCTGCTAAACAGTGAGATCTTGCTAGCTAGCCACCTGCTAAGTCATACTAGACACATCCGACAGAACTTTAGTCACTATCTCGATTATATCCAAGATGTTATTCCATCCTTGTTCACCAGATGTCTATAGTGATAGCCCAAAAACTATTGCTTTAGCAGGCGGTCACTACTACCATAAATTGGTATAGATAAAATAAAGGCCTAAATAAACATCCAATGCAATTCCGGATCATGAATAGCTCTTGCCAAGGAAAACAAGATCAACCCTGGCACAACAACAATGACTATTTAGAACTTTTCTGGCCAAACCTAGGGGTAGTCTATTATCCACGTCTAGTATGGACCAAATGAACCGTAAGACCGTGCAGTTCACCCTATCTCCCAGGATTAGTTTTTCCTGCTTCCCAGTTAGATAGTAATCTACAGTAGTATCTATTTGAAAACTTCACTGATTCTACTATTTCTGTGCTTATTCCCTCCGAGCCCTGTAAGTTCGTCGAACCCAAAACAATCTGACTCTTTAATTGTCCATCAACAAATGACTCGGAATCCAAAACAATCTGACTCTATAATTTTCCATAAAAAAAATGTGAGGATTTTTGCATTCCCTAACTAACTTTTTTGACACTGTGTGCTTTTATAACTTTAAACGCCATTTGGCTCTCAACGTACAGATTGGCCTCCGCTCCTTCTACGACGTGTTCAGACTCAATTCAATGCGTGTACACGCTATATTTGTCTGGTTTCCCGTACGACAAGAAAAAAATATAATGCAAATGTTTTAGCCGAATATCGATTTATGTTTTAAATAAAATCGAAATAGGATTACTAAAGTCTAGTAAGTCCAGTTTTTTTTTTCTCTTATCTCAGTCGCAATTTTAGTTTTTAGATGGTCGCACTTACAGTTAGAAGTGTAAGTAGAATGAAAATGCATATATTTAAAATAAACTTACCAACGTTTCATCCAATTGCCTTGACAGCTTCGCGTTTTGTAATTTTAAACGTTCATTTGATTGCTCCAATATCAAATAGTTTTCACACTTTTGTTCTAAGAACAGATTACGATTTGATACATCTTGCACTTCGGCCATTATGGTTTTAAGTTTAGTTTCTAATTCTTGCTTTTCAACATCATTAGACATATCTGAAGTAGTAACATTATTGGAATTATTGTTATTGTAAGATTTCTGACTGTCAACTAAACCAAAAAGCTTTTGAGCCTGTAAGCCAGCTCTTAAAACTTCCAAGTCCATAATACGATCGGCCATTTGTTTATTCGTAGACTGTAAATCTTCGATCTCTTCCTGCAACGTTGATATTTCTCTTGTTGATTTATGCTTTAGTTCTTCTAATTCACATTGTAGAGTTTCATTCATTTTACGTAAATGTTCTGAATCCTGTGAACTCACAGGTGATTTGTTAGTGTTGGACAATTCAACACTATTCGTTTGTGTAGAGTTCTTCTCTTCGATTTTGAAGTCATGTAGCTCTTCGTATGTTTTCTGTTTGATTTCCAACTCATTATTTAAGTCTTTAACTTCAGTTTGTAAAGTTTCTATAGTTAAGGTGTTGCGTTCAAGTTCCGTTTTCAAGTTTTCGATTTGCCTGCGTTCATTTTCATTTTGCTGCGCTGATTGTTCTTTAAGTGATTCGAATGCCTGACTAACATTGTTGTATTTTGTTTGTAAATCCTTTATTTTGTTTTGCGTCAATAGCAGCTCATTTTGTACTGCATCATCCTGTGCCGTTATATATTTTATGTGTTCTAATTGACTTTGCATTTCAGCCTTTTCCTTTTGCAGTTCTAAGCTCAGCAATTTGTTTTGAGATTTTAATTCCTCTATGTAATTTTCCCGGTCTTTAATTTCGATTGCATGTTTTTCGGAATTTTCTTTGAAAACATAGAGTTCACACTGAAGAGATTTTAGTTTATCTTTTAATTCTTGAGAGTCCAAATTTTTGTTTTTGTCCTCCTCTTGCTGTTTGGCCAATTCTGTTTCCAATTGTTTAACATGTTTATTTAAGTATTCATTTTCAATAATTAATTGTTGATTTGCATTAGTTTCAGAAGTATGCTTCAGAAGTGTCTCATGCAACTTTTCAATTTCCTCCACTTTGTTAGCATGTTTCTTCTGCAAATCTTCTAATTGTAGTTGCGAATTTTTTACTAGTTCTAAAAGACTGTCTTTTTCTAGTTGTTCTTTTAAATTTTCCTCTTTAAGCTGTTGACGCAATGATTCTAGCTCTTGCAAAATTTGTTGTTGTTTCTCTTTTTGGTTTTGTATTTGAATTTCACTATTTTGTTTATGCTCTTCTAGGTGTTTTAATTTATCTTGTAAGTCTAAGTTCTGCTTTCTTATTTCCTGCAATTCTTCATTTAATAAATCAGATTCTTGTTGATTTTGCAACAAACCATTAAGTTTGGAATTATTTTCTAATAATTCATGTTGCAGGGATTCCTTCTGTTCTCTTAACAGTATAAACTGCTCTTTAAGCTTTTCTAATTCTTGATTTTTCTCTTCATGTTCGCGTGTTAATTGCTCTCTAAGCACCAACATTTCTTTTTCTCTCTCCGATAATTGCATTTGATAGTTTTCTGTCAGTTCTTTTAAGTTTCTTTCATTCTCTTCTAACTGCAGCTTTTGCTTCAGTTTGAGGTCTTTTAATTCATTTTCTAGGTCCTGTAAAGCTTGTTGTTTATCTTTTAGTATCTCATTGACTTCAGATAAATTATTTTGCGTGGTATTTAATAGTTCCAGCTGTTCCTGTAATTTTGTATGTTCTTGTTGAGCCCTCTCTTTTAATTGGCTTTCTGCATTGAGTTCTGTTTCCTTCGCTTTTAGTGTATTCAGACACTTCTCCAGTTTTATTTGTTGCTGCAAAATTTCATTTTGAATTTGTTCATTTCTTTGTTGCTCTTCAATAAGTTTGCTTTTCAAAGCATTAAGTTCTTGTTGTAGGCATTGTTTGGTGTCTACCAAACAGGCTTTTTCCTTTTCTAAAGATTCATAGCGATCTTGAAGTGTTCTTTGATCGTGATCATTTAGTTCTTGGTTGTTGTGTAAGTGGGAATTTTCATCTAATACCTCTTGCATTTTTTCATTGAGTTTTTGCAAAGAATTCTCTGCTGTTTGAAGCTTCAATTTCAGTTCACTAACCAAAGCTTCCTCAGATTCAGCTTGTTGTCTTTCTTTTTCAGCCAGTAGTTTCTCAAGCCTGTGAGTGTTTTCTTCCAGCAAACAATTCTTTTCAGCTATTTGAGTATGTTCGCTTTCTACCGTTTGCAATTTTAATTCGCAGGCCTTAAGTTTTTCTTCCGTTGCATGAAGTGTTTCTTGCCAACGCTTGGAATCGTCTTGTGTTGTTTGAGTCTGATGTTGCATGTGTTCAATTTTATTTTCCAAATTGCGTTTTTCATTGTCCAATTGCTGGTGGGATTCCTGAACAATGCGCATTTGTTCTTCCATTTGGGAGATTTCATTCACGATACCATTAATTTGACTTTTCAATTCATTTTTTTCTTCATTCATTTGTTGCTCTTTTTGTTGAGAGGCCTCCCTTAAGGCTTCGATTAGGTTTTCCTGTTGCATTAGCTCACTCTTAAGCTTTTCGATTTCTTCATTTTGTTGCTGAATTTGCGTTAGGTGACTTTCCTGCTGTTTGTCACTTTTCGTTGATTTTTTTATTATGGATTTCAATTCTCTTTCCTTGTTGTTCAATTGTTCCTTGGTCGTTTTAAGTTGTTGATTTAATTCAACCGTAACTCTTTCAAGTTCTGATTTTAAATTCGAAATCGTCTCGGATTCGGTGTTGGTAGTTTGTTCTTTAATTATTTTTAGTTCGTTTTCCAATTGCAAGGATTTTTGCTGATATTCCTCTATCAGCAATTTTTCTTGTTGCAGTTGTTGTTGCAAATCCTCTGTTTTGTCAAGGGATTGTTTAAGAAAATTTTCCTTCATCCTAAGTTCATCCTGAACATTTTGCAACATTTGTAAGCGTTCATTGTATTGGCTTTCGGATTCGTTTAACTTAATTTCAGTTTCACTTAATCTGGCTTTTAGAATATCATTATCATTTTTAGTTCTATTTAATTCGTTATCGACTTCGGCTAAAGATATTTCATTTTGTTGATATCGTGTCACCATTTCGTTAAGTTGTTGATTTTGCTGTTTTAATTCTTGTACCTTTGCCTCGCTTTCTTTTGTTTGCTTTTCCAGTTGATCCTCAATGGCTTTGTAAGTTTTCTGTTTTTCGCTATATTTCTCACGCATTTCCTGAAGCATGTGTTCGGTAGCAATAATTTTGGCATCTAGTTCCTGTTTAGACATTTGAGTTTGTTTCAATTTATCTTTTATTTCATTCAATTCTTCCACTGTCACACCTTTTTCCTTTGCGTTGCCTTCTTGCAGCTCTGCTTGAAGTTGTTTAACAGTCTCACTCAACTTCTTCACCTCACTTTCTTTATTTTCCAATTCAGAATGTATGGCTGCTTTCGTTTGAGCCAAAAGTAAGACATTCTCTTCTTCCTGCTTACGCAATAAATCCAGTTTATTATTTAGCTCGGCAATTTGTTCGTCGCGTTCTTTCAAAAGTTTTTCAAAGTTTTCGAATTTATTTTTAGTGTCTTCATCATCATTTTTAATTACTTCGCTAATGGCGTTTTCAGTGGTTTTAGTTGTGTCCATGCTTAAATCTATTAACTGTTCACTATTACCGCCAGTCAAAGCAGTTGCTATATTATCAGGATTTTCTCCAAGTAGCTTAAGTTTCGTTTGATAGGCTTGCATTTTACACTGCATGTCGTCCATTTCAATGCGCAAAGCTTCCTCTAAATGAGCCTTAGCTTGCTGCTCTAAGGAGCACTGCT
The DNA here is from genome assembly GCA_949628195.1 of Phasia obesa. Classification (NCBI taxonomy): domain Eukaryota; kingdom Metazoa; phylum Arthropoda; class Insecta; order Diptera; family Tachinidae; genus Phasia; species Phasia obesa. The sequence continues at coordinate 94,582,575 of OX451219.1, forward strand.
CACGTAGTTCGTTAATACGACGAATTGCTTTCTCTTGGGTCTCAACCAAAACGGACTGTAAATAGAGAATATACATAATATGTTTAAGTTTTATTTTGAAGCAAAAATTAAAGAGTTAAGGAAACGATTTTTAATGTAATTTTCATCCCATTTGTAATACTTAACTGAATTTTGTGATAAAAATAAATTTTCAAAAAAATCTTTTTGTAAAAACATGCGTAAGCTTCGTAAAATATGTTTTTTTTGCTTAAATTCTTTTTTGTAAAAATTGGATTTTATATTAAACAAGGGCGCTATCTTTCGCTGTGCCGAATCTTATATACTCTTCACTTTAGAGTTGTAAGATAATGCTTTACGCTGTTATGTTTCCCAATTTCACAATAGTATATCTTCGTTTTTTACTCTTATGGTTTTCAACTTCATTTATACAATTATAACGTAAAAATGGCACAATAAAATAAACATTCGGCCCTATTCCTGTTGGCGTTGTAGTTTGAAAACGAAAAAATTTGAAAATAAAAACGTCAATTTGGCATCACCGTTGGCATTAACGACATTCGTCGTAAATATATCAGTATTCTCTATTTTGAAACGAAGATAGAAACGACAATAAAATATTCATTCGCTGTCATCATCATTGTAGGCAAAGAAATTCAACCGACTACAAGAAAAAAATGTAAAATGAAAAAAGTACACTAAGGCAGTTCGAAATTTTAGTTTCTTAAATGGAAAAACAGATGGCTTATGCTAAGGGTTTTCGAAAGTCACTAAAATTTAGTGACTTTTAAAGTGAAACTGCAGAGAAATTAAATCCGTTTGGGCCTCCAGTTATTGATGGAGAAGGTTGGCATAAAGTAAGTACACCCAAATTATTTAAATTAAAATGTTTTTTTTTTTTTTATTAAAATAAATCAAGATAAAAAGGAATCTTTGAATCCAGAGCAACAGGAAAAGGCTGTTATAAATAGGTGCTATTGTCACCATTGGAGTAAGCGGTTTCAAACCTATTTGAAAAATTTGAAAAACAAATTAACCCGAAAAGAAACGTAGGGAAGTTAGATCGCTACTAATCGGGTTTCGTATTTAGAATTTGGGATGTCAAAAATGTTAGCGTTCTATCGTAGCATTTTCCGATTTATATTTATTTTTTATATTTATTTATATCCATTATTTCATAATCATAATCATCACATGAACTTTAAAAATAAAATTTAGTTCTCGCCAAATATTGTTAAAACTTACCGAAGAAATAACAAAATTCGGAAATTTACAAAAATGTCATAATTAATAACACAAAAAATTGCAGTGCTACCACACTTTATTAATTATTCTTTTTGTTTTCGATAACGTTTCGTCATTGTTTCAATATATTTCAAGAAAACGAATTTAGAAACGAAACGACGATAAAAACAACAACGACATAGAAACGACTATTAAAAATAAAACGCCAACGGGAATAGGACTGATTAATGTTAGTTACCATCGTCAATTATTAGTGAATTTTAGAATACAAAAAAATCAAAATTATTTAAGAATTATTAACCTGATTTAAAATGAAAATATCAATCAAACGGATCAAACTCGGGAGATGTGTTATTTATGTTTAATTTTTTATGTAGTGTTTTTTTTTTGCGAAACTTGATCCTTTAGTAAACTTTTAAACTATTGAAAGTTTTAGTGTTTTTGTTAAATTTTGATTTTTAAAAATTTAAATTTAAAATCGTCATTGTATATCATTGATCGAAATTCCAATTTTTTGGTGTAAATTACGTTCTTAGAGTAAACTTTTGGTGAGATTTTAATTGATAGTACAATTCCTATTTTAGAAGTCTTCCAAAAACGTGAGAAAATAGAGATGCATAGCCATTTAATTTTCGAAACTATGTCTGATTGGCATACAAAGAATTTTCTCATGTTAAATAGCATTACCAGGAATCCATTGATCCCGAACGCAGGCGGAATGACGTCTATTCTTGAAGTAACTTATAATGATCCAAAAATTTACATATATTCTTTATGTAGGGTTTGGGATTGCCGGACTTTTTTATTTCCCTGGAAATGGAAAAAATTCTGCATCCCCATGAATTCAGGAGAAAAACCAGTTTCTAAAGAAATTAAGTTTATTTGTTAAAATAGTATCTAAATGTTGATAGGATAGGATTTTATATCATGTTTTTTTTTTTACTTTGTGCCCTTTAGTAAATTTACTCGGAAGAAATAATAGGGACTTTTTTATCAATTCTGTTTAAATAGAACAAAACAGATTTGAAAGGAAATAATAAAAAATCTGGAGTGACTTACACTCAACTTTACCATACCCAATGGAAACAGATATTTTTATGTATATATTAGATTAAGAATATAAGTTCAAAGTATATTCGAAACGAAAAATTTTTTATTTTCGATTTAATTTATACAGCTCTTCATCTCCATATACCAAAGGCACGTACTGAATTTCATTTTAATTTGTCATACGGTATGACCTGTATAGCGTTCACAAAATTTGGGCGTAAGTAAACTACCCCTAGCTCCCTCCCGATTATAACCGAAATTTATACAGCTCTTCATCTCCATAGGCACATACTGAATTTCATTTTAATATGTCATACGGTATGCTCCTTAGAGGGTTCACAAAATTTGGGGGGTAAGGTAACTACCCCTTGCCCCCTCCCCCATATCTCTATATACCAAAGGCACATACTAAATTTCACTTTAATATGTCAAACGTTACGACAAACTCCACAAAAATAGTGGCATACACACCCACCCACCAACAGACATAATCGCGAAAATAGCCAAAATGGAGACCTCAAAACGTATAAATAAGTCAAAATCCCGACCTCGATTGTTATACTTTAATGATTAATATACTTTACCTTATATGTACTACGTATCGCAGTGGTTGGAAAACGATTTATTTTGGATATAATTCGGTATCTCATGAACAATGAAGATATCTTAATAAAATTTTACAGAGGTAAAGCAGAGTCTTAAGTGGAGCTACCTAGGGTAAAGGGGGGCTTCTGGGTAAGCCCCCAAAGTTGGGTACCTCGGGTATATAATTTTTGGGAAATGTCATAAAAAGTTTAGTTTTAACTCAAATGTTAAGGTTTTTTAAATTTAATTAGACCTTAAAAATATCTATAAAAAATGTGCTTACATGTGCAGGTTATCTCTTTTAGTTTGGGAGAAAATTGGGTTACAAGTTTTTCTTTTAGCCGACCTTAACTTAGTATTTTTGGCGTGGTGTATTTATTAATGATCGGATTATTATTTTAAGACATTGGCAATATTCTTAAATTAATCAACTGGCGCCATCTGTTGCGTAATAGTTTCTAAAATATCCCACATTAAAAAAGGTGTGTGGTGAAAATGTAACCGTGTTGAAAAAACCGTGTTGAAAATATCCCAGTTTTAAACCGAAAATTTCAACAGCTTTAAACCGGAAATTGCGTTTTTCACTGCTTTTTTCCACTTACACTTGGAAATAAGATATTTTGTTAGTAGTTTTTACGTGATGCGAACACAAACAATGAAGGACAGACAGACGGAAAAGAGTTACTCGGGTATGTTCTGTAATCCGAAACCGAGTAGAATTGAAATCGAATAAATTTTTAAAGCAAAATATAACTTAGTTGCGCCTATTATTTTAAAACATTAGCAATCAAGGAAGTTATATGAATGGTCTTTAATCAAATGTATAAAAATAATATCAAAATGTTGTAAGATTTAAAAGTTATGACAATTTAAAATTTCATTCGGATTCAATTTCACTCGGTTTCGGATTACAGAACATACCTGACTATTTTATTATATGTATAGATTATAAATTCTTCCTATTACTTCTTCCAGGAATTTTTTCTAAGATTTCATTTTTTTCCACGAAGAAAGCAAGATTGTTAATTTTATTTAAGTTTTTTATGTAAACAATTTAAATATTTTTAAAGTAAAATGCTTACTTTGGTTTATTTATGTTATAGTAAATGAAAATTTAAGAAAATATTTAAATGTTGGTGTGTCCCTATTTTTTCTTCCAACACTGTATGTACTGGGTATATCTAAGTTTGTCATTCCATGTGTAATTTCTACAATATACACTTCCGACCCCATAAAATATATATATTCTGGATCCTTAAGTGGACAGTATTGCATGTTTTTGAAACGCAAAAATTGATTGTATGTGTAGTCGAATATTACTAAATAGTAAATACAGAGAACAAGAGAGCAAACAGTGCAAAAATCAGTGCACCTGATTTGACCGGACAGCTTTAACAAGGGCAATAAATATGCTGAGCATTTCATATTGTTCACTACTTCATTTTACTTAAATTTTTTTGAGAGTAAAATCTCTGATTTTTGAGAGAAAAAATTAAATTAGATTTTTTTATTCATCAATAAAAGTTAAAAAAATTCAATCTACTACAGTTTTCTATTTTCAACCACTCAACGCGCAAATTAATATAAAATAACTAAAATACAAAGTACAAACCCTTGCTTTTAACATCATATATTTACACACATGTTGTCTGCTATAACAGTATTTCATATCAAGAGTCACTATTGAAACAAAATATGCACTACTGAAATTTTATTTCAAACAACAACAAATATTGCATTGGTTGGAAGAAGAGCAAATGCTATTGTATGTTTTTATTTAAGAGCACAACAATATTTGTATACACATGAAATCAAGTGCAAGAAAAAAGAGGCCAATTCATTATTGAACATTATGAAGTTAACAAGACGTTTTATGCTCACGTTTAGTATGTATGTATGTATGTATGTATGTATGTATGTATGTATGTATGTATGTATGTATGTATGTATGTATGTATGTATGTACCCACCAAACCAAATGTTTAGATTTTTTCTGAAGTCAGACTTGTCGTAAGGAATTCGTTAAGACATTTCGGTAGTTTGTCGGAAATCAGACTTTTCGTAACGAATTCGGTAAGACATTTCGGTAGTTTGTCTGAAAATTCAAAAAATAACGAATTTGTTAAGACATTTCGGTTGTTTGTCTGAACAAATCAAAAAATATGTATGTACATACAGTGGATCAATAAAGTTTAGGCACAACATGATTTTCAAAAGTGTTTCGCCACTAACTTTGCATCTGCATAACTTTATAAAATAATTTTCATGCTGTTTTCAAGATTGATAGGTTTATTGACCATTTACACGAAAAATTATTCATATCTTATTATTTCTAATATACAATGGCTTTTAAACTAAAAAATAAGGTAAGTCTATGTAAAAAAAGTTTAGGCACACATGTGAAAATGTTCGGTATATTCGTGGTTTTTGCATGTCTAGTATTTGGTCGAACCTCCTTTAGCTTGGATAATTGCTTCTAAACGTCTACTCATACTTCTTACCAAGTTAGATGTTTCATCAGGAGTATTTTTTTCCCATTCTAAGCAAAGTGGCGCTTTAAGTGATTCTTTGGATGTAATGTGATGTTTCCGTATTTTTTTCTCCAGTAAGTGCCAAATTTGCTCTATAGGATTCGTGTCTGGCGATTGCGGAGGGGTTTTTAACTGTTTGCAGTGGTATATAAGCCATTCCTGCACAAGATATGAAGAATGTTTTGGGTCATTATCTTGTTGGAACAAGAATTTCCCATTTAAGCCCAGCTTCGCAACATTTGGAGACAAGTTTTCTTTTAAAATATTTAAATAAGAGTGCTTGTCCATTTTGTCGTCTATAAAGACAAGATTTCCCACTCCAGATGCCGCCATACATCCCCAAACCATAACATTATCACCACCGTGCTTCACAGTCTTAATAATATTATTTTCTTGAAGCTCTTTGTTTGCTTTTCGCCAAATTTTTTGTGGACCATCTGAACCAAAAATGTTAAACTTCGATTCATCGCTAAATATCACACTGTTCCAGAAGGCTTCAGGCTTATTAATGTGGAGTTTTGGAAACTCTAACCGCTTTTTCTTGTTTATATCTGAAAGACAAGGTTTGCGACGGGGAACTCTTCCATGATATCCAGCTCTGTGCAACGTATTTTTTATTGTTTCTGGATTAAGGTCTTCACCAAAACTTTTCTTCATTTGCTGACACAATTCTACAGCTGAAATCTTAGGATTTTGAGCTACTGCAGCAACAATGTTACGCTCCTGACGAGATGTAAATTTTTTTGGACGTCCACTTTTCCTCTCACGCTCTAATTTGTTGGTTTTTTCATAATGTTTTATGATGTTTCTTACACTGGTATAGGGCCTCTGTACAATTACACCAATTTCGCGATAGGATTTTCCATGTGCATGAAGATTTATAATAATTTTACGGAAATTTCTGAACGATTGCTCATTTTCCTTTTTTCGTCGCGAATTAAATACCAAGAATATTTTTTTACATTTAAAACTCTCGCCTACTGAGGATTTAACATGTGCATAAACATGAATTGAAATAAAAAAGTGGAAATTTACCGTTATACAACAGTTTAAATGCAGTTTGTGCCTAAACTTTTTTTACATAGACATAGCTTGTTTTTTAGTTTTGAAGCGTTGTATATTAGAAATAATAAGATATAAATTATTTTTTGTTATAAATGGTCAATATTACTATCAATCTTTATAACGATATCAAAATTATTTTATTAAGTGAACCAGATGCAAAGTTATTGACAGAACACTCTTGAAAATCATGGTGTGCCTAAACTTTATTGATCCACTGTATATAAAACTTTGATTTATATGTAAGAAAATAAAAATCGAATTTGTATTAAAGAAAAAGAATAATAGTAAATGCGAACAAATTTTATAAATATAACCAAGATGGACAATTGAAATTGAATTGATTACGGTAAAGTATTGCCTTCGATACCAAATCATTAACTAATCGTAATATTCACTTAACTTTCAGAGAATGAAGTTCTAGCTTATACTGATGTACTGACAGAAAAAATGTCGTTGCGATTTTGTACCTACATGTCGTTGCGATATCGTAACGATTTCGTTACTACATATCGTTGCGAAGTCGACTCAACCCCTTGATATAAAAATCGTTATGATTTCGGTAATATTTCGGCTCCGAAATCGGAAGATTTTTTCGAACAGTCGTTACGAATTCTTTACGAAATCGGAACATTTGGTTTGATGGGTATGTATGTATATTTTATTATTTTAAATGCGTTTGATTTTTAAAATAGATGATATCTCTGTTTTAAAACCTAGGTGCATTAAACACATAGACATCATCAGGATACCGACTACAAACTGTCAAAACTAAAATACACACGTTTATAGGTAAACGATTATTTTGTAGTCAGCAAAGCTACATGGCTACATGACCACCGTTATGGCTGTCGTCAACTTAGGCTAATTTCTATTTTATTCAACAAAAGAAAATGTCACAAAATTGTAAATTACAAATTCATATAAAAACACAAAGTTTTGGAGGAAATATTTATAATTTTTTGAAAAAGTTATTTAATTTTTACAAAATAATTTACGACAAAATTGTTACAAAAAATTTTCGATTAAATTGTTACAAAACTATTTCGATAAAATTTTTAAAAAAATTTAAGAAAAAATCTATACAAAGAAATATTCGGTAAAATTTTTACAAAAAAAATTTCGATAAAATTTTTACAAATATTTTTGATACTTCTACAAAAAATTTACGACAAAATTGTTATAAAAAAAATTCGGTAAAATTGTTACAAAAAATTTTCGATAAAATTTTTACAAAAAAATTTCAATAAAATTTGTACAGAAAAACTTCGATAAAATTTTTACAATAAATTTTCGATATAATTCTAACAAAAAATTTTCGATAAAAGTTTTACAAAAAATGTCGATAAAATTTTTCCATATCTATATTATATATATGTATTTGTAATAATGAAGTTGAAAATCATAAAAGTAAAAACCGAATGTATATTATTGTGAAATTGGGAGACATAACAGAGTATGGTGAAGGGTGTACAAGATTCGGCATGGCCGAATATATCACTCTTGTTTGTTTTTAGTTGAATTTTATTGTAAAAGTGAAGTAATAAAACATGTTAAAAAATGTTTTTTTATGTCTTATATCTTCAGCTACATAAAACTAACACTTACTAATAATTTTCTAACCCAAATCTTGTCAGAAAATGCCAAACTTTTGCCCCCGTACAGTGGCACATACATACATATGTATTTTGAGAAGAGGCCAAAATCATTTTTTATAGTAAGTTAAAAAAATTATTTGCATGTAAATACCAGTAAACAGGGTGATCCAAATTGGACTTTCTCAGTATAAAAATTAAAAAATCACCTATCTCTAAATTTTACAAAAATACTTTACAACGAATTGAAAGAATAATTAAACAATGAATTATTTTTTTGTTCCCTCGAGGTATGAGAGGAACATATATAATAACCAAATCAAATCTGTCCTAAAAATAGTGATTTCAAATCTCGCGATTTTATATCGCGCATATTAAAACAAAGAAACGGGAATTTCGCACTGTAAATGTGTCATTGCATTTTTATTTCTTTTTTTTTCATCTCCTTGATATGTACATCTTGTAATTGGTTTGCTTTAGAATATGTAAATTGCAAAAACGAATTTTAGGATGATTATAATTAATTAATTAAAATTCTTATAAGATTCTTGCAATTTCTAAACATGTAAAGTAATTTCAAATTTTAACAAATGTGTCTATTAATTGTTATTAATGTCCAACATTACATATAATGGAAATAAATTTAAAAAAAAAAATTATATTAAATGTTTCAAACATACCCTTGCCTTAGAACTATCACGTTCAAGATCTTTATATTTTTTTGCCAAATCTGTATAACGACATCGATATTTATGATAACGATCCAATGACTTGCGATAAGCATCAAAAAGTTGCTCCTTAGTTAAGACATCTAATTTGGCAACTGTTGAAGCTGTATCACCCATTTCACTTCCTGATTCATCTAAATCAGATTGCAGGTGATAAACCTAAAATAACATCAAAATGTTTTAACAGCAGTTTTGTTTTTGTAAATATTTTTAAATAATCAAATTTTAAATTTTTCACATTAGGTGCGATCCCGTACTCAACATTGGGAGCCCTCGGGATCCCAATTATACCGAAAACTGTTCCCGTACTGCAAGATTGGGTAAAAGAGAGTAGTTTTGAGAGAATAACGGTCTTCTTCTTCTTGCTCGAAACAGCCCAAACTTTTTTTTGGTAGATTGTGAAAATACAAAACAATCAAATACATATTTAAACATAAACGAACAAAATAAAAAAAATATGTTTCTATGCTCAAAATAATATTATTTAAAAATTTTTTCATAAATATGCTAAAAAAATGTCATACATACAAAATATTTTTGTTTTTTAAATTTTAATATGTGCGAATGCATGCAAAATACTTTGACATCACGTTTTGGGATATAAAATTGGTTTTTAGTGTTCCCGTATTTTGAGCATTTTTGTCTCTTAGAGAGTATTTTTGTTTACTCTCATTTTACCGAACTTTTCCCATAAAGTGCGGGATCGCACCTATTGTATGGCTGTTGTTGTATTTTATATCTCGGTCAAATACCAAACACATTTTCAACTTATAGAATATTGTTAAGTTAAAAATTTTATTAATAAACAATTATTGTAATTTTTGACCTTTTCAATAATTTTATAATTAAGTTTTAACGCAATATTTTTATAAATAAATTAGTCAAGTGCGAGTTAGACTCACACACGTAGGGTTCCGTACTATGTTCAGTATAATTTAAAAATTCCAGTTGTTTATTTCTTTATGTCTTATGGGACACCCTTAAATTTTAAAATTAAAGTAATATTCGCGAAAATTGCATCATAATTAGAACACCCTTTAAATTTTAATATGTAATTCATTTTATAGCGGCCATGGTAATACACTTTCTATTAAAATATCAGAAGCCTACCTATTGCGGTTAAAAAATAAGGTAATATTCGTGAAAAACACGTTACTAATGGACACACTTCAATTTTAAGTAACACATCTACTGTAAACATTTCAAGAGGGTATCTATTACGGTTTATAAAATCATGTCACTGTCGGAACACCCTTTAATTTTATTAGTCATTATAGTGGCCATGGCAACTTCCTTTCTATAAATATATTAAGAGTCTACTTATTGCGATTAAAAAATAAGTCACTATAAGTGAAAAACATGTCACTGTCTGAACACCCTTTAATTTTTAGTCATATCGGCAATGGCAACACATTTTCTGTACAAAATTTCAAGAGTCTACCTGTTACGGTTCAAGAAATAAGGCTTTATACATGCAAATCACGTCACTGGCGGAAAACCCTTTAATTTTTATTATTTGTTATAGTGGACATAGTTATACACCTCCTGTAAAAATTTCAAGATTCCACCTATTTATTCAAAACTTAGGATATACATATGCAAATCACGTCACTATTGGAACACCCTTTAATATTTAAGTTCAATTTTGTTTATAAAACAAACATAGTTTTAATTACAGTCTGGAAATTATAAGTGGTTTCCTCTTACAGCTCAAAAAAAAGACATAAAAGTAAATAACACATCACTTTTGGCACACCCTACGTTTTAGTATTTTTTGCTATTGTGGCCGCAGTTATACACTTTTGGTAAAATTTTCAAGAGTCTACCTATTATGGTTCAAAACTGTTAGTTATAATGTTATTTGTATGTACTTTAACTATAACTACTTGTTATGAGAATTTTTGTAGTTAACATTATAAACATTGGGTTTTATGTTTTGTATGTTTTTAAAAAATTTCTTATTCAATAAAAAACCTTTGTATACTAAACATCAAATTTCAACTGGTTATGGGCCCAGGACACATTTGCTAAATAAATAAGGAGAATACAAATTTCTCAAGACGCCTAGAAGGATTTAAATCAAGACGCCTATAAGGAGAATACAAATTTCTCAAGTCGCCTAGAGGATTCAAATTTTCTCAAGAAGCTTAGAAGAAGATTAAGCTGGAAGAATACAAAGCAAACATTGCCTTGTATAGTTTAACTTAAAATAAAATAAAATAAAGGGATTTCCATAATAATAGGTAAGGGTAAATATGGAAGAGTTTAAGATTGAAAAATTACACGGAGCTGTGAATTGGTGTTCATGGAAGTTCCAGATGTGTATAATTTTAAAATCTATGGATCTTTTTAAAATTGTTGATGGATCTTATTGAAAACCTGTAAACGCAGATGGAAACAGTGATGCAGACAATAATTTATTTCTTCAAAATTTACATAAGTGGCAGAAAGAAGATATTAAGGCCCAAAGAATTATCATTACATCTATTGATAATGTAATTTTAAAATATTTGATGTGCTGTAAAGAAGCTTTTGATATGTGGCAAAAATTAATTTGTATACATGAAATGCAATCAGAAGTTAGCATTCATTTTTTGCAACAGCAATTCTACGATTTTATTGCCAAAATCGAAGAATTAGCAGAAAAATTAAGAAATTTAGGCGAGCCACTTACTGAAAATATGATTATTACCAAGATATTGATGACCTTACCATCAATGTATAATCATTTTGTTACAGCTTGGGAATCAACTGAACAAAACAAAAGAAGTATGTCAAATTTAACAAATCGCCTTATTTTAGAACAATCACGGTTAAGTCGGGATATGGAAGGAGCTGAAGCTTTTACAACAAAAAGACAAAATCTAAGCGATAATAGAAAAAAGCTAGGTAAATGTTTCAGATGCCATAAAGAAGGACATTGGAAGAAGGATTGTCCGTTGTTGAAGAAAAAGAGTTTTAAGTCTTACAACTCAAAATCTAATGCTTTTATGAGTGGATACCTTGGAGATGGAACTATTTTGAACGCAATTGGTGAAGGAAATATTGACGTCTTAGTTAAAAATTACGATGGATGGAAAGAGAAGTTTTTAGAAAACGTTCTTTTTGTACCAGATATGAAAGTCAATTTATTTTCTACAACTGCAGCTATGGATAAAGGTTATAATATGAAATTAAATAAAAATCAATGTATTTTTCTTAGAAATAACAAAGTTGAAGCTATTGGTAATCGAAAAGGCAATTTGTTTGAATTGGAAATAAAGGTAGTGATAAGAAGTAAAAAAAATTTTTATACAAACAGTAGCACCAATGTAGCTTATATATGGCACCAAAGGCTTGTTCATCAAAATATGAAACATGTCACAGAAATTTTGAAATCAAGACAAATTAATTATGAAAATGAAGATAACAAAATATGTGAAGGATGCTGCTTAGGTAAGCTACATAAATTTCCATATATTCTAAGCCATAAAAGATCGAAAGCCCCTGGTGAAATAATTCATGCTGATGTTTGCGGGCCAATGGAAGAACTTTCAGTAGGAAAGTCAAAGTATTTTTTGTTGTTGAAAGATGATTTTTCTAGATTTAAATGGGTCTATTTTTTACAACAAAAGAGTGATGTTTTTGAGAATGTAAACAATTTTCTAAATATAATGAAAAATCAAAATATAAAAATAATTAACTTTAGATCCGATAATGGAAAAGAATTTGTTAATAAAAATGTAGATCAGTTGCTTAAAAATTCTGGTATACATCATCAAAAGTCTGTTTATTATACACCAGAACAAAATGGGTCTGCAGAGAGAGAAATACGGACTATTGTTGAACTAGCAAGATGCGTTTTACAAACTAAACATTTAAATAAACTTTTGTGGGCTGAAGCTATAAATCACGTTGCATATGTATTAAATAGAACTGACCCAAGTTCAATCAAAAATAAATCTCCATTTGAATTATGGTTTAACAAAGTACCTGAAATTCAACATTTAAAGGTATTTGGAACTCAAGTTTTTGCACATATTTCCAAACAGAAGCGAAATAAGTGGGATGCAAAAAGTAAAAAAGGTATTTTTGTTGGGATTGATTTAAATGTGAAAGGATATCGTATATTTTTTGAAAATAATAACACCATCGAAGTTCATAGAGATGTAATTTTTGGAGATGAACTTGAAATAATTACAAATAATGAAGATAAGACCGATAATTACAATATTTTTAATTTAAATTCTTTTAATAAAGATAATCAAGAAGTAAGTCAAATTTTAGAATCGAGAAACACTATTGGACAAACGAAAGAAATTAATATAGAATGTAGTCAAGAAAATCAAATTTTGCAATCTGGAACTTTTAACAACGAGCGGGTAGAGGAAAGTGCTCAAGAAGTAAGTGCTCAAGATTTGACTCCAATAGTCTCTGAATCCGAAAATTTAGGTGTACAAATGGCTACTTTCAAAAAGCAAACTTGCAACAATTTAAAAAGAAATGAGCAGAGCAGATATAATTTGAGGTCTAATCCTAAACAAAAAATTAACATTGATGAGATGTTTATTTCTGTGGTGGAACAAGATTTAGAGGAGCCTACTACATATGAAGAAGCCATAAAATCTAAAAACTGTGAGAAATGGAAAAGAGCAATGGATGAAGAATATAGTGCATTAATGAAAAATAAGACTTGGAATCTTTGCACTTTGCCTGAGGGAAGAAAATTAATAGATTGTCGCTGGGTATATAAAATAAAATACAAAGCTGATTCCACAATTGAACGCTATAAGGCGCGCCTAGTCGCTAGAGGTTTTACTCAAGAGTATGGTCAAGATTACGAAGAAACTTATAGTCCAGTAGTAAAGTATGACTCTGTCCGTCTTCTACTAGCTGTTGCTGTCTCTGAAGGAATGTCGATAAAACAATTTGATATAAAGACAGCGTTTCTGTATGGTGATTTACACGAAGAAATTTACATGCGTCAACCCCTCGGATATGAACAAAAATCTCAAAAGGTTTGCTTATTACAAAAAAGTATTTATGGTTTAAAACAAGCTCCAAGATGTTTTAATCAAAAATTTTGTGAAGTTCTCGACAAATTTAGTATGAAAATAAGTAACTCTGATACATGTGTATTTATTAAAAGAATCAAAAGTTATATTGGCAATATACGTCGATGATGGGTTGTTAATATATAATGATGAAAGAATTGCAAGTGATCTTTTAAATCATCTTATGGAGAATTTTGAATTAAAACAATGTCAAATAAATAAATTTTTCTTGGTTTTCAAATTAATATTTCAAATTCGGAATCTATATTTCTTCATCAACATCAATACACGGAAAAAGTTATCAAAAAGTTTTCTATGATGGATTGTAATTCAGTATCTACACCTTTAGAACCAGGGTGGATAAATCACGTCAACGATTCAGAATCAAATATAAAATTCCCTTACAAAGAATTGGTTGGTTCATTAATATATTTATCTATTATAAGTAGACCAGATATATCGTATGCAGTTTGTGTTTTAAGTAGATATATGGAGAAACCTTGTCAAGTACATATAAATGCGGCAAAAAGAGTGTTAAGATATATAAAAGGCACACTAAATTATGGCTTGCTATATATAAAACAAAAAAACATTAAAAACTTTTTCTGATTCGGATTATGCAGGAGATATTGAAAATCGTAAATCTACATCTGGAATTATTACTCAATTGGGAGATTGCACAGTTGCATGGAGATCTCAGCAACAGCGTACAATTGCTCTGTCAACTACTGAGGCAGAGTATATTGCTGGATGTGAAGCTGTAAAAGATATTGTTTGGATAAAACGTTTTTTGAAAGAAATTGCATATAACGTTAAAGAAAATTTTTTATTTATGGATAATCAAAGCACAATCAGACTTATAAAGAATCCTGGATATCATAAGCGCACCAAACATATTGAAGTCAAATACCATTTCATAAGGGAAAAATTCCATGAGCATGAATTTGATTTAAGATTTGTTAATTCAAAAGAACAAATAGCAGATATTTTTACTAAACCTCTTCCAAAACCCATTTTTTGAAAAATTTGAAAAAATGTTTAAACCTTGTTCCTTATTTTAATAATAACTAACTTGTATTCATTTAACGGATTTATGTTGTTTAAGTAAACATTTACATAATACAATTATAACATTAAGGGGAGGTGTTAGTTATAATGTTATTTGTATGTACTTTAACTATAACTACTTGTTATGAGAATTTTTGTAGTTAACATTATAAACATTGGGTTTTATGTTTTGTATGTTTTTAAAAAATTTCTTATTCAATAAAAAACCTTTGTATACTAAACATCAAATTTCAACTAAAACTTAGGCCTTACACATACAAAGCACACCACTATCGGAACACCCTTTAATTTTTAGGTTTATTTTTTAGACTTGTTTATAAAGCGAACTAAGTTTTAATTACTGTTTGTAAATTTTAAGTGTATCCCTCCTACAGTACAAGAAATAAACACATTTTCGTGAATAACACCTCTCTATTGGAACACCCTATAAGTTTTAGTATTTGTTGCTATAGCGGCAACAGTTATACACCTTCTGTGAAAATTTCAAGAGTCTACCTATTACGGTTCCAGAGATAAAAAGCGCTGACAGACGGACAGACGGACAGACATTGTAGCGAAAACAATAGGGTTTCGTTTTTACACTTTGTGTACGGAACCCTAAAAAGACCTAGGGCGTTAAAACTTAATTATAAAATTTTATTAATAATTAAAAAAAGTTATTAATAATTAAACTCTACCGACGAAACTGACTTAAGATTAATACACAGTGTTTTTATTTATTTCAATTTGAATTAAAGATTAATCTAATGGTTTTCATATTTAAGTACATACTTATTGTTAATTTTGCCTTAATGTCAATTAAGTGTAGTTTTTTAACCGACTTCAAAAAAGAAGGAGGTTATCTATTCGTCTGAATGTTGCTTTTTTTTTTTATGTATGTAACCTCAGAACTCAGCCATTTCTGAACCGATTTTAAAATTTTTTGCTTTATTTGAAAGGTTATGCTTCAAGGTTGGTCCCATTTTAAAAACAGTTCATTATATTAAAAATTAAAGGGTGTCCCCATACAACATACATGTTTTTTACGTGTATTAAGAACCGTAAAGGGCAGCAAATTAAAATTTTAAAAAATTGCGTGCCGCTATAGCTCCCAACAGCAGAAATTAATAAAAAAATAAATTTAAAATTTAAAGGGTGTCCCCATAGGTGACAAAATATGACCTATTTGGGACTATCTTTTGAACCGTTATAGACTAAACCTTGAAAATTTGACAGAATGTCGACTACTATGACCGTTATAATAAAATGTATAAATACTCAAAATTTTAAATTAAAGGGTGCTCCAATAGTTCATTTAATTTGATGTATATGGCCATACTTTTGAATAGTTGTACACAGACCGCTGAAATTTACAAAGAACCTGTAGTGCTAAGTCACCTATAACAAAAAGTATAAAATTTTGAATTTGGAACTTAAAGGGTGTCCCAATAGTTAATGTAATTCTATGTATGTGGCCAAACTTTTGAACTGTTAGAGACAGACAGCTGAAATTTACAAGGAACCTGTATTGCAAAGTCCACTATAGCAAGTATACAATTTTGAAGTTAGAAATTAAAGGGTGTCCCCATAAATTACGTAATTTGATCTATATGACCCTA
Organism: Phasia obesa; assembly: GCA_949628195.1. Classification (NCBI taxonomy): domain Eukaryota; kingdom Metazoa; phylum Arthropoda; class Insecta; order Diptera; family Tachinidae; genus Phasia; species Phasia obesa. Next base: position 94,599,067 of record OX451219.1, read on the forward strand.
TCTTTTGAACCGTTAAACACAAACACTTGAAAATTAGGCAGAATGTCCACTACTTTCTCTGGTATGATAACAATATAAATATAAATATTTGGAATTATAATGTAAAGGGTGTCCCAATAGTTCATGTAATTTGATATATATGGTTAAACTTTTTAACCGTTATAGACAGATAGTTGAAATTTACAAAGAATCTTTGTGACCAAGTCCTCTATAACAACAGGTCTTTAATTTAACATTGTAAATTAAAGGGTGTCCGAATAGGTGATGTTATTTGATCTGTGTGCCCCTATCTTTGAAACCGTTATAGACAGAGGCTTGAATGGTGTCCCCATACAAGACGGATGCTGGTGAAAATAACTTAACTTTTAAACAGTAATAGGGAGAGGCTTGACATTCAATAGTCTTTATTTTTTCCCTCTAATTTTGGCGCATCTTTTATTTGGTTTAAATCTAATTCTTACAGATTACTTCTTACATTTTTAGTGCCCTTCTATCTGTTTTGAAGTCGGTTTTTTTTTGCAAGAATTATCTAAAATAATTTCGGTTTTATTTTTATGTTCGTTAATTCTTCAAAACTTGTCAACTTTGCAAGGGCCTCGATTTAACAAAGAAATATTTATCTGATTCCGTCTTCGTCCAATTTTGCTTTGCAAATTCCAATTTAGATATATCAAAACAAAAGTTATCCTTTTCCAGGAGGTTTTGTATTTTACAACCAAAAACGTTTGCTTTATTTTATATTCACGCTCAGGTATTTAAAACAATTTACTGTCATCCCACGATGTTTTAAATAAAATATGTTATTTTTAATAAAACTTACTGAACCGGCATCCCAAGTAGGTAATCGAAATGAAATATCGCTAGCCATAGATGAATTTGATAATTTACGAGTTCTGGGTATAGCACCGGTACCATTGTTAATACTTTGAGAAGTAGAATTGCGACTACGTACAGCACCAGCTGGCAATTTTATAGGCTTATAGGGTGAATTTTGCGGAGTATCTGAAAATATTTAAAACAATATTTTAAAAATAATAACTTAAACTTATATAGCAATGCCTTACACTTTACCTTCTTCGGTAATACTAAAAAAATTTTCATTTGTAGCGTTCGTGGTTGCAGTAGATTCAGAACCACTGGGTGTACTAGAAGAGACGGCAGCCTAAAAACAAAAAACGAAAAGGAAAAACAAAAATTTTTGTATGCTCCTTTTTTAATTTTAATAAATTGTATTTTTAGCTTTAGATCACAAATTTTTTCATTTTTCTCTACATTCAAGATCCTCAAATAGATTTGAGTTCTTATTTATCTTTTTTCTCAACTTTATCTTAATCATATTTTTATTTTTCATTACCTGGGCAGCAGTAGCAAATTGTTGAAATTTTGAAGGCGAAGCTTTAACTTCTTCGATTAATTTATTCTTTAAGTTTGCAAACATTTTATCTTTTTTGACTGTGTGACATAAAATTTATTTATTTAGTTTTAAATTAACAAAATTATATTTTCTTTCCACTTAAATACATCGATACGTGTTAAATTTTCACTTAATGAAAAAATTTGACAGATTTTTATTTTGTAACTAATTTTCTTTTGTTATTTTATTCGCAAATGAGTATTGCCAGTAAATTGTTTAAAAATCTATTTTAAGTTTTTTTGCTGGCAACGCTATGTTAAATGTTGTTAATCAGCCTTATTACGGATATCGTTGTCACACAGCGGCGACGATAATATTGTAATATATCAAATAAAACAATCAGAATTTTCGGACCAAGTCTAGTTCCGTGAAGCAGCACAATTAAAAAAAAAAAAATATGCAGGGTGATAGAGAAAAATAATAAGAATATGTGAAATAAAAAAATTGGCGGTCAACCTTATTGGAAATATCCATCAAATGATGCTAAAATTTTAAAAAAATTTAACCCATTAAGAACAGAATTATTTTTTTAAGATTTTTTATATTAAAACACTATTAAATACATCAGTTTGTGAATTTGAAATATTATGTTTCTTTCTAAACACCCACACCTGCTTCGCTTAAAAAAATTTTCCTGCATAGCCGAAGCCGGAAGGATTTTCTCCTCGATGGTATAACCAACACCGGCTTCGCCTACTAATGTTTTCCTGCATAGCAGGCCTTCGACCGTGCGCAAGGATTTTCTCCTCTGTGGTATAAAAAACACCGGCATCGATTACTAAAGTTTCTCTGCATAGCTGGCATTCAGGCAGGAGCTAGGATTTTCTCCTCTGTGGTGTAACAAACACTTGCTTCGCTTACTAAAGATTTCCTGCATATCCGGCCTTCGGCCGAGGGCAAGGATTTTCTCCTCTATGCTATAACCAATACCGGCTTCGCTTACTAAAGATTTCCTGCATAGCCTGCCTTCAGCCGGGAGCAAGGATTTTTTCCTCTATGGTATAACCAACACCGGCTTCGCTTTCTAAAGGTTTTCTACGTACTATAAACATCTTTTCATAAAAAAAAGTCATTGGTTCCTAATAGGTAATTTTTTTTATAAAATTTGAGCACCACGTGATAGATACATACATACATATTTCCAAAAGCTTTAAAATTATACCCATATTGACCTAATTTGTTCAAAAATGTAGTGTACAATCACAGTTTCATATGAAAAGTTCAGAGGCCCATAAATCGGAAAATAAGTGCGATCACCAATTTTTTTTATTTTACATTTTCTTATTATTTTTTAATTCTCTATCATCCTGTATAATTTTTTTTAATTGGTGCTGCTTCTCTTTTGGTGCTTGTGTCCCTAATACAATATTATCCACGTCGCTATGTGACAACGACATCTGTAATATGGCTGAATATCAAATATTTTTGAGAATTATTAATTTTTCAGATCTAAATTCTTTATTATAAAGAGATAAAGAAAATTTAGACACTAGCAGAATGTAATACATTTTGGATCGCTATATCATCCGTCTTCAGCATCTACACTTGCCTAATGTAAACAATAATAAATTTACAAAATAAAATGCTTATTTTTTAGCAAGATATGTAGAGAGGCAAGGAAATACATGAAAGTATAGAAGAGAATTGAAAAATTGCATAAAATAATTAAATCGTGTTAATTATCCATAAGAATTGTAAAGAAAACCGCGAAACTACCACACTGGTTTATTGAAAAAATGTCTGCCGCCTCGTTATAGAAAACGTTTTCTTCGGTGTACTAGTGTTTTTTCTTTTAATTTGTTAATAATTTCATTTATAAAACAGAGTAAAAATATTTAAAAATATAATTTACATTAAAAAGCATCAAGTGAGTATAACTTAATTGAAAAAGAACTTATATTAATATCAAAATTTAAGCTAAGAAATGTATGCTGTGTCGGCCGGAGAAAAAATGTCTCGACGCCGTAAATGCAGTCGGATTTTAAGACACCAAAAAGGCTTGCGCATTTTCATTTTTATAAAACCATTGTTTTATTTATTTTAGATCACTATATGATTAGAAGTAGCGAAATTTGAATAAAATGTCTTTACCGCCATATATGATACCGCCCAGTGCTTGGGCGGCTCAAATTATGGCTCAGCAGCAAGCTCAAGCCTATGCTGCTGCAGCCCAAGCCCAACAAGCACAGATACATGCACATCAAATGGCAAATCAAATACAGCAAATACCACCACCTGGTGCACCTCTCCCTCCGCCACCCCAACAAGTAGGTCTTCCGCCGCAATCTATGCAGGCTCAATTAGGACAAATTCCTACTCCCAAGCCGGACATACCAGAGGAAAAACTGCAAGAGAAAGCTTTAAAATGGCAGCAATTACAATCAAAGCGTTTTGCGGACAAGCGTAAGTTTGGCTTTGTTGACGCTCAAAAAGAAGATATGCCCCCAGAACATATTCGTAAAATTATTCGAGACCATGGTGATATGACATCGCGTAAATACCGCCACGATAAACGAGTTTATTTGGGAGCTTTGAAGTATATGCCTCATGCTGTACTGAAACTTTTGGAAAATATGCCCATGCCCTGGGAACAAATAAGAGATGTTCAAGTTTTGTATCACATAACAGGCGCCATAACATTTGTCAATGAGATACCTTGGGTAATTGAACCCGTTTATATAGCTCAGTGGGGTACAATGTGGATTATGATGCGTCGTGAAAAACGAGATCGTCGACATTTTAAACGAATGCGTTTTCCTCCCTTTGATGATGAAGAACCTCCTCTAGACTATGCAGATAACGTACTAGATGTTGAACCATTGGAAGCCATACAAATCGAATTGGATCAGGAAGAAGATGGTTCGGTCTATAAATGGTTTTACGACCATCGCCCATTAGTAGGTACCCCGTATGTAAATGGTTCTACTTACCGCAAGTGGAATTTAACACTTCCCCAATTGGCTACCTTATACCGTTTGGCCAATCAGTTACTTACCGATTTGGTAGATGATAATTTCTTTTATCTTTTCGACCCAAAAAGTTTTTTTACTGCTAAAGCTTTAAATATGGCCATACCTGGAGGTCCGAAATTTGAACCTTTAATAAAAGATCATAATGTTGGGTAAGCATTTGTAAATACTGTATAAAATTTTGTCTACTCTTATACTTCTTCATTTATAAATGGTAACTGTTTTGCAGGGATGAGGATTGGAATGAGTTTAATGACATAAATAAAGTAATCATACGTCAACCTATACGTACGGAATATAGGATTGCTTTTCCTTATCTCTACAATAATATGCCTCACTTCGTCCATCTTTCCTGGTAAGTTAATCTTTTAAAACTTTTTCATCGTTCACTTTAAATATAAATCAAAATGTTTAAGTTTAATTTGATTTGTTTGAACAAAAGTGAAACATCAAAAAAACCTTATAAGAAATATTACTACCATTTAGTTTAAAAATTCAATTTACCTAAAAATCTCACTTAAAGGTGATTTGTTAATGCAAGCATTCAATTGAAAAGTCCATAATTTTATGCTGCTGGACAATTCGAACATTTTAGTTGTTTATGTTTCGAAAAACATCTTTAGGAATGAACTAATCTTAAGTTCAGAAAATCGTAATTGTATAATTACAGGTATCATACACCCAATGTTGTATATATAAAAACAGAAGATCCAGATTTACCAGCCTTTTATTTTGATCCTTTAATTAATCCTATTTCCCATCGCCATGCAAATATTACAAAAATTCCGGAACCATTGCCTGATGACGATGAGGATTTTTCGTTGCCAGAGGAAGTGCAACCATTTTTGCAAGATACGCCTTTGTATACAGACAATACTGCTAATGGGATATCATTGTTATGGGCACCAAGACCCTTTAACCTAAGATCTGGGCGTTGTAGAAGAGCTATTGATATACCTTTAGTGAAATGTTGGTATAAAGAACATTGTCCACCTGGACATCCAGTTAAAGTGCGAGTTAGTTATCAAAAATTATTGAAATACTATGTTTTGAATGCTTTAAAACATCGTCGACCAAAACCGCAAAGAAAGAGGTATGCGTTAAAAGAAATTAGCTTACGAAAGCAATATATATATCTCTTGTTTTTTTTTTCTTCTTTTTATAATGTAGATATCTCTTCCGTTCATTTAAATCGACAAAGTTCTTTCAAACTACAACTCTAGATTGGGTAGAAGCTGGTTTGCAAGTCTGTCGCCAGGGTTATAATATGTTGAATCTTTTAATTCATCGTAAAAACTTAAATTATCTTCATTTGGATTATAATTTCAACTTAAAACCAGTCAAGACCTTGACTACCAAAGAACGTAAGAAATCAAGATTTGGCAATGGTAAGTAATGTGTAAAAAATGGTCCAAAATTATTTCTTTATTAATTTATTTTTTATGTTTTTTAGCTTTTCATTTATGCCGTGAAATTTTGCGATTAACGAAATTAATTATTGACTCTCATGTTCAATATCGTTTGAACAATGTCGATGCCTTCCAACTAGCTGATGGCTTACAGTATATATTTGCACACGTTGGCCAATTGACAGGCATGTATCGCTACAAATACAAACTTATGAGACAAATTCGCATGTGCAAAGATTTGAAGCATTTGATTTACTATCGTTTTAATACGGTAATAACGTTATTGTGGTTTTAGGTTTAAAAACCTAAGTTCATGTTTATAATTTTTTATTTTTAGGGTCCTGTAGGCAAAGGTCCTGGCTGTGGATTTTGGTCTCCAGGTTGGCGAGTTTGGCTTTTCTTTATGCGCGGTATAACGCCCCTTTTAGAACGTTGGTTGGGTAATTTACTTTCACGTCAATTTGAGGGTCGTCATTCGAAGGGAGTTGCTAAAACAGTTACCAAACAGCGTGTTGAATCACATTTCGATTTGGAATTGCGAGCCTCCGTTATGCATGATATTGTCGATATGATGCCCGAGGGTATAAAACAAAACAAGGCCAGAACTATTCTTCAGCATTTATCGGAAGCTTGGCGCTGTTGGAAAGCTAATATCCCCTGGAAAGTACCGGGTCTTCCCATACCTATAGAAAACATGATATTACGTTATGTTAAAATGAAAGCCGATTGGTGGACTAATACTGCTCATTACAATCGTGAACGCATACGTCGTGGAGCCACTGTAGACAAAACAGTATGCAAAAAGAATTTGGGACGTTTAACACGTCTCTATCTAAAGGCTGAACAAGAACGTCAACACAACTATTTAAAGGATGGTCCCTATATATCGCCCGAAGAGGCGGTAGCTATTTATACAACAACGGTACATTGGTTGGAGTCCCGAAGATTTGGTCCGATACCCTTTCCTCCTCTGTCCTATAAACACGACACAAAACTATTGATTTTAGCATTGGAACGTTTAAAAGAAGCCTACAGTGTCAAGTCACGTTTAAATCAAAGTCAACGTGAAGAATTGGGTTTAATCGAACAAGCCTATGATAACCCGCATGAAGCCCTTTCACGCATCAAAAGACATTTGCTAACACAAAGAGCTTTTAAAGAAGTTGGCATTGAATTTATGGACTTATATAGTCATCTTATACCCGTATATGATGTTGAGCCTCTCGAAAAGATTACCGATGCCTACTTAGATCAATATTTATGGTACGAGGCCGATAAGAGACGATTGTTTCCGCCATGGATAAAGCCAAGTGATACAGAACCCCCACCATTATTGGCTTATAAGTGGTGTCAAGGTGAGTTTTTTTTTCAAGTATGGAAGTGAAAGTTTAATTTTGTGAAATAAATGTGTACCTACTCTTCGTGTGATTTGAAGCAAGGTGATTTGTATTTGAAATCCCCTTGTTGCAAACCTCACGCGGATTGGGCATTGAAAACAACCATTGAATAAAAGAAGTGGAAATAAAAATAGGTTTAAATAAATAAACACTTAAAATTTTTACTTATCATTTAAAAAAATTAACTATTTAGCCATACAATTTTAGAGAAACACTCGAAAGTCGCTTTTTCTTTTGGCATTCGTAGCAAGCATCCTTAGTTTCGGCAATTTCCTAAAATTATTCTCTAAAGCTGCCTTTACATTTGCGCATAAAAATATATTCTTAGCTATTCCTGTTCTGTAAGTTTTGTATTTGTTTTCGTTGAAAATATAGAAGACAAAACAAAACGACTTTTAAATACATTTATCTACAAACTCAGACTTCCGGCAAAAAAAACTTTTTTAATCAATTCTTGTGTGGAACGTTGGTGCAGTGCAAAATAATTTCGTTTGATTTTCTTATTTATATATTTTGAATTATAGGTATAAATAATCTTCAAGATGTATGGGATGTCAGTGAAGGCGAGTGTAATGTGTTATTAGAAAGTCGTTTTGAAAAACTTTATGAAAAAATCGATTTAACACTACTTAATCGTCTATTGCGACTTATTGTTGACCATAATATTGCCGATTATATGACGGCTAAAAACAATGTTGTCATCAATTATAAGGATATGAATCATACCAACAGTTATGGCATCATACGAGGTCTACAATTCTCTTCGTTTATTACGCAATATTATGGTTTAGTTTTGGATCTACTTGTACTTGGTTTACATAGGGCTAGTGAAATGGCTGGACCTCCACAAATGCCTAATGACTTCTTAACTTTCCAAGACACTGTCACAGAAACTGCTCATCCAATACGTCTGTATTGTCGTTATGTCGATCGTATTCACTTGTTCTTCCGGTTTAGTGCCGAAGAAGCCAGAGACTTGATACAACGTTATTTAACCGAACATCCAGATCCGAATAATGAAAATATTGTTGGTTACAATAATAAAAAATGTTGGCCCAGAGATGCGCGTATGCGTTTAATGAAACACGATGTTAATTTGTAAGTTTGTTTTTCATTATTTTCTTAAAAAAAAAATTAATAAATAAGAGATTTTTGTTAAAGGGGTCGCGCTGTTTTCTGGGATATAAAAAATCGTTTACCTCGCTCTGTTACCACTATAAGTTGGGAAAATACTTTTGTTTCGGTTTATTCGAAAGACAATCCAAATCTGTTGTTTAACATGTGCGGATTTGAGTGTCGCATTTTACCCAAGGTTCCTATTTTTAAACACAGATGTATTTGTAGGTTTCGTTTAATTTTTTTTTTTTTTAATATATTTTTGTTTAGTGTCGCACCCAAAATGAAGAATTTACACATCGTGATGGTGTTTGGAATCTTCAAAATGAAGTTACTAAAGAACGTACCGCTCAATGTTTTCTACGTGTCGATGATGAATCTTTGGGTCGTTTTCATAACCGTGTGAGACAAATTTTAATGGCTTCTGGTTCCACTACATTTACTAAGGTAACAAGATTTTAATGGTTACAAATTTAAAAAAGTGGTTAAATATATTTTTATTTTAATTAAGTTTATCTTGGCTGTAATAGTCGTACTTCGACTACGACACAATTTTGCTAGATTAACTATAAGAAAAATTAATATAGTACAAAATTGCGAAGTCATAAGGCTAAATATTTAACAATTAATTAATTTTATAAATTAATTTTATTAGAATTAAGTTTATCATTTTGTAATTATTTTAAGAAAGAATTAACTTTGAATGAATGAAAGTATATTAAAACATACATATTAAAAAGTTGTACATTTCATCACAAAGTCCCAATTGTATTAAAATAATTACCTAATTTTTAGATTGTTAACAAATGGAATACGGCTTTGATTGGTTTGATGACTTATTTCCGCGAGGCTGTTGTCAACACTCAAGAACTCTTAGACCTTTTAGTTAAATGTGAGAATAAAATACAAACCCGTATTAAAATTGGTTTGAACTCTAAAATGCCTTCCCGTTTTCCGCCGGTGGTCTTTTATACACCTAAGGAATTGGGAGGTTTGGGTATGTTGAGTATGGGTCACGTTTTAATACCACAATCGGATTTAAGATGGTCTAAACAGACAGATGTGGGCATAACGCATTTTAGATCTGGTAAGTGCATGTTTCTTTTTTTTTAATTTTAAATATATTCTAAAGCTGGATTCACCCATTTTGTCTGGACAAAATTTTTGTTCGGACAACATTTTTTTTTATACGAAGTTTCATATTTCTCTCAGAGCGAGAGAAGTAATTTTGTTCAGACAACTCTCAGCTTGATTTGGTTTAATTTTTGTCCGGACAAAATTGAAAAGAGTTGCCACTAAAAATATTTTTTGAGAAAAAGCTAAATTGAGTTGCCATTATATAGATAGTGTTTGCATAGTATGAAGTTGTGGCCATAGATTACATAGATAGTCAACTCTCCAAATGTCAAAAACGTGGCTATAAATGTCTTCACACTTACGGCTACGGTGTGAATTCAACACACATAGGGGAGTAAAATTTTTAGATATTAGGCTATATATCGTTGCACTTTTCAAATATGTAAATAATTTAAAATTTTTGAACTCAAAATTTATTTACAATTTATTGTTTTTCCCAGTTTTTAACAAAAAATAAATTTAATTTTGTTGACAATTGTTAGGTGAAATTTATTTCTTCACAGTTTTGTATATTTTGTCTTTTAGGGGATGAAAATTTTCAATATAAAATAATTATTTAAAATTACTATTCAATCTAACGTTTTTCGCACATTAATATATTTATTTATCCATTAATTTAACCGAGCCCTAGTGGGCCATATGTGGTTAAAAGTATTTACAAAATAATGTACAAGGTAATAAAAACAAGAGTAAAGCCTAATAAAAAGAAAACATTACAGATAAAAAATAAGCAATGAAATATATAATAATATATCTTAAAAAGTAAATTTACAAAATATTAAAAACAAAGACCATATGCTCTTGTATTGCAAAAAATCAATTAAGGTTGAACAAAAAAAAGTAGTATAATATAATAGGATAGGTTTATAAGTGTAAAATAATTAAAAAAAAGCTCTTTGACTTATGAAATAATGGGTGATTTTTTTGAGGTTAGGATTTTCATGCATTAGTATTTGACAGATCACGTGAGATTTCAGACATGGTGCCAAAGAGAAAGATGCTCAGTATGCTTTGACATTTCATCATGAATAGACTTACTAACGAGCAACGCTTGCAAATCATTGAATTTTATTACCAAAATCAGTGTTCGGTTCGAAATGTTCAAATGTGACAAATTTTGTTCAGCGATGAGGCTCATTTCTGGTTGAATGGCTACGTAAATAAGCAAAATTGCCGCATTTGGAGTGAAGAGCAACCAGAAGCCGTTCAAGAACTGCCCATGCATCCCGAAAAATGCACCGTTTGGTGTGGTTTGTACGCTGGTGGAATCATTGGACCGTATTTTTTCAAAGATGCTGTTGGACGCAACGTTACGGTGAATGGCGATCGCTATCGTTCGATGCTAACAAACTTTTTGTTGCCAAAAATGGAACAACTGAACTTGGTTGACATGTGGTTTCAACAAGATGGCGCTACATGCCACACAGCTCGCGATTCTATGGCCATTTTGAGGGAAAACTTCGGAGAACAATTCATCTCAAGAAATGGACCGGTAAGTTGGCCACCAAGATCATGCGATTTGACGCCTTTAGACTATTTTTTGTGGGGCTACGTCAAGTCTAAAGTCTACAGAAATAAGCCAGCAACTATTCCAGCTTTGGAAGACAACATTTCCGAAGAAATTCGGGCTATTCCGGCCGAAATGCTCGAAAAAGTTGCCCAAAATTGGACTTTCCGAATGGACCACCTAAGACGCAGCCGCGGTCAACATTTAAATGAAATTATCTTCAAAAAGTAAATGTCATGGACCAATATAACGTTTCAAATAAAGAACCGATGAGATTTTGCAAATTTTATGCGTTTTTTTTAAAAAAAAAGTTCTCAAGCTCTTAAAAAATCACTCGTTATAATGAAAAATTCTCATATCCAGTTTCTTTGTATAGTTTATATAAATAGAAAAATTATTACAATCGAAACTAGATAGATACGAAGATGCTAACGGCGGATGTAGCGATCCAGAAAATGCATTACATTCTGCTAGTGTCTAGTTTTTTTATCTCTTTATAATAAAGAATAAAATAAAATAATAAAATGAAATGAAATGAAAAATAATTTAAATATCTACAATATTATGAATATCAAGGCTTCTTTTAATTATCTTTATTTTTTTTTTTCTATGGTGCAATCAATAATAATTTAATTAAAGAAATACCAAAGGAAATTAAAAAATATATTTATCATTTTATGCTCATTTATGAATCCTTATGTCATAAAGCTGATAAAAGTTTAATTAAAATCTTTATTTTTTTTTTTTTACAGGAATGTCTCACGATGAGGATCAATTGATTCCTAACCTTTATCGTTACATACAGCCTTGGGAAAGTGAATTTATAGATTCTCAACGTGTATGGGCTGAATATGCTTTAAAACGCCAAGAAGCCAGCACACAAAATAGACGTTTAACACTAGAGGACTTGGAAGATTCATGGGATCGTGGTATACCTCGTATTAATACACTTTTCCAGAAGGATCGCCATACTCTGGCCTACGATAAAGGTTGGCGTATACGCACGGAATTTAAACAATACCAAGTGCTTAAGCAAAATCCTTTCTGGTGGACACATCAACGTCACGATGGTAAATTATGGAACTTAAACAATTACCGCACGGATATGATCCAGGCGTTGGGAGGTGTCGAGGGAATCTTGGAACACACGCTCTTCAAGGGTACTTACTTCCCCACTTGGGAAGGTCTTTTCTGGGAAAAGGCTTCTGGTTTTGAAGAGTCAATGAAATATAAAAAATTGACCAACGCTCAGCGGTCAGGTTTAAATCAAATTCCTAATCGTCGTTTTACACTGTGGTGGTCCCCGACTATTAACAGAGCTAACGTTTATGTGGGTTTCCAAGTGCAATTGGATTTAACGGGTATCTTCATGCATGGTAAGATACCTACTTTGAAGATTTCCTTAATTCAAATTTTTAGAGCCCATTTGTGGCAAAAAATACATGAATCAATTGTTATGGATTTGTGTCAGGTATTTGATCAAGAACTCGATGCTTTGGAAATTGAAACAGTTCAAAAGGAAACTATTCATCCACGTAAGTCTTACAAAATGAACTCGTCATGTGCGGATATTTTGCTATTTCCTGCATACAAATGGAATGTTTCGCGACCTTCGCTACTGGCCGACACAAAAGACACAATGGACAATACAACTACCCAAAAATACTGGCTGGATATACAACTGCGTTGGGGCGACTACGATTCACATGATGTTGAACGTTATGCTAGGGCAAAATTCTTAGATTATACCACCGACAACATGTCTATCTATCCCTCGCCAACGGGCGTACTTATAGCAATAGATTTGGCCTATAACCTGCATTCGGCGTATGGAAATTGGTTTCCCGGTTGCAAGACTTTAATACAACAGGCCATGGCTAAGATAATGAAAGCCAATCCTGCTCTGTATGTTTTAAGAGAGCGTATACGAAAAGCTTTGCAATTATACTCCTCCGAGCCAACTGAACCATATTTAAGCTCCCAAAATTATGGAGAACTATTCTCTAACCAGATTATTTGGTTTGTGGACGACACAAATGTGTATCGTGTTACCATACACAAGACTTTTGAAGGTAATTTAACCACCAAGCCCATTAATGGTGCAATTTTCATATTTAATCCCCGAACGGGTCAACTGTTTTTAAAGATAATTCATACTTCTGTGTGGGCCGGTCAAAAACGTTTAGGTCAGTTGGCTAAATGGAAAACGGCTGAAGAAGTTGCTGCCCTAATTCGTTCGTTGCCGGTTGAAGAACAACCTAAGCAAATTATTGTTACCCGTAAGGGTATGTTGGATCCTTTGGAAGTGCATTTATTGGATTTTCCAAACATTGTGATCAAAGGTTCTGAACTGCAATTACCATTCCAAGCTTGCCTGAAAGTAGAGAAATTTGGTGATTTAATACTTAAGGCCACCGAGCCTCAAATGGTTCTATTCAATCTTTATGACGATTGGCTCAAGACTATATCCTCTTATACTGCATTCAGTCGTTTGATTTTGATTCTAAGAGCTTTACATGTGAATACCGAGAGAACGAAGATCATACTTAAACCCGACAAGACTACTATTACCGAGGCTCATCATATTTGGCCAACACTTACAGACGAAGAATGGATTAAAGTGGAAGTACAATTGAAAGATCTTATATTAGCTGATTATGGCAAAAAGAATAACGTAAACGTGGCTTCACTGACGCAGTCTGAAATACGTGACATTATCTTGGGTATGGAAATAAGTGCACCTTCGGCTCAAAGGCAACAGATAGCTGAAATTGAAAAGCAAACAAAAGAACAAAATCAACTTACAGCGACCACTACAAGAACAACTAACAAGCATGGTGATGAAATAATTACCTCTACTACCTCCAATTATGAAACACAAACATTTAGTTCGAAAACAGAATGGCGTGTCAGAGCCATATCGGCAACTAATCTACATCTCCGAACAAACCACATTTACGTCAGTTCAGATGACATTAAAGAAACGGGATACACGTACATTTTGCCGAAGAATATTCTCAAGAAGTTTGTAACTATTTCGGATTTAAGAGCTCAAATTGCTGGCTATTTATATGGTGTAAGTCCGCCGGATAATCCACAAGTCAAAGAAATTCGTTGCATTGTTATGCCTCCCCAATGGGGCACACATCAAACTATTAATTTACCTAACAGTCTGCCCACGCATCAATACCTCAAAGATATGGAACCTTTAGGATGGATTCATACACAACCGAATGAATTGCCTCAATTATCACCTCAGGACATTACTACACATGCGAAAATAATGCAAGAAAATTCGACATGGGATGGTGAGAAGACTATAATTATAACCTGCTCTTTTACTCCCGGTTCGTGTTCTCTGACTGCCTACAAATTGACACCATCCGGCTTTGAATGGGGCTCTAAGAATACCGATAAGGGCAACAATCCGAAAGGTTATCTTCCTTCACATTACGAAAGGGTACAAATGTTGTTGTCCAATAAATTCCTCGGCTTCTTTATGGTACCCTCCCAGGGCAGCTGGAATTATAATTTTATGGGTGTGCGCCATGATCCCAACATGAAATATGATTTACAATTAGCTAATCCAAAAGAATTCTACCACGAAATTCACCGACCTTCGCATTTCTTACTATTTGCAAATTTGGAAGATGGTGGTGATGGTTCAGGAGCTGATCGTGAAGATGTTTATGCTTAAAATTGTTTCATTTCTTTTTAAATTAATAATAAATATAGGTTTAGTAAATAAAATAAATATAAATTTAAGACGTTTAGTTTAAAAACTGATGAGTTTTTAATTAAAAGTTAATGGGAATAACTACAAAAATAAATTTTAAATTTAACATTAAATTACCCTTTAAGTGGTTTAAACTTAACAAGACTTTTGAATACTTTGATTCAATAAATGGCAAACATTTTATAATTAAACAAATTAACCTATATTTTTATTCAAAAATAAGATTTTTACTGAATTTCAAAACTTTTCATTTTAATATGAAAATATAAGAGTTTTAAAAATATAACAAACAATTAATCCTTAATAATATAAATAAACTACAGCGTATTTTCATTCGAAGAGAAAAACATACTTTCGAAAATGAATTGAAATAATTAGCACCCGCATGCAAAAAAGCCATAATCAAACTTTTTTGAAGTTTAAATAAGTTACAGGTGCATTATTTGGCGGTGGAAGGCAGTGAGAACAGGAAGTCTTAGTACTCTTGCTAGGGCCCGAAAATGGTGCCCCATCAGCACTGCAGGTCCCATCTTAGGCGTCCTTTGAAATCAGTTTGCATCCATTAAGAGGTTTGTAGCAGAAATGGCGGCAAGAAGTCAAGTGGATCTTTAATGAAATATGTTCAAAGAGACAGATTACTGAAATTAATTTTGGCACAAAATAAAACTCCAGGATATGGAATTTTTGTGTTTCCGATTGATATAAAAGCGGTTTTGAAAGTCAAGGAGTGTGTGAAAACGTTAGAACAACAGTCGGACACCGTTTAAAACTTTAAAGGACCACAGTATCAGGTCAAAACTCGCAGACAAGTAACAAAATAAATTAGTCAAGTGCAAGTTAGACTCACACACATAGGGTTCCGTACTATGTTCAGCAGTACAACTTAAAAATTCAAGTTGTTAATTTAAATAATAAAAAAGTCATATTCGCAAAAACTGTATCATTATTGGAATACCCTTTAAATTTTAGTAATTCTTGTTATAGCGGCCATGGTAATACACTTTCTATAAAATATCAGGAGCCTACCTACTGCGGTTCAAAAAATAAGGTAATATTCGTGAAAAACATGTCACTAATGGATACCCTTCATTTTTTAGTAATTGTTTTAGCGGCCGAAGTAACACATCTACTGTAAACATTTCAAGAGTAAAAATCATGTCACTGTCGAAAGACCCTTTATTTTATTATTTGTTATAGCGGTCATCGCAATTCCCTTTCTATAAATATATCAAGAGTCTACCTATTACGATTAAAAAAATAAGTCACTGAATCATGTCACTGTCGGAACACCCTTTAATTTTAAGTAACTGTCATATCGGCCGTGGCAACACACCTTCTGTACAAAATTTCAAGAATCTACCTATTACGGTTCCAGAAATAAGCGTTATACATGCAAATCACATCACTGAGGAAAAACCCTTTAATTTGCATTGTTTTTATAGGGATCATAGTAATACCCCATCTGTAAAAATTTCAAGAATTAACCTATTATAGTTTAAAACTTAGGCCATATACATGTCTGTAAATTTTAAGTGGTTGCCTCCTACAACTCAAGAATTAAAGACATAATCGTAAATAACACGTCACTTTCAGAACACCCTATAAGTTTTAGTATTTGTTGCTATAGCGGCCACAAGAGTCTACCTATTATGGTTCAAAACTTAGGCCATACACATGCAAATCACGTCACTATCGGAACACCCTTTAATTTTTATGTTTATTTTTTATACTTGTTTATATAGCGGACAAAATTTTAATTACTGTTTGTAAATTTTCAGTATATGCCTCCTACAGTTTAAGGAATAAACACATATACGTGAATAACATGTCTCTATAGGAACACCCTATAAGTTTTAGTATTTGTTGCTATAGCGGCAACAGCTATACATCTTCTGTGAAAATTTCAAGAGTCTACCTGTTATGGTTCCAGACATTATAGTGAAAACAATAGGGTTACGTTTTAACCCTTTGGGTACGGAACCCTAAAAATTAAGTTCAATATCGTTATTTTACTATATAAGATCGCTGAAAAACTAGCGAGATTAAGGTGTCAGAAACATAGACACAATCCCTGTCAGTCTTGAAGCTTTTTCTATGAAGGATTGATTAGTCCTGGAGAGGTAGAGGAATACAATAGCCATCCAAGTATGGGTTTACTGCGTATCTTTATTTGAAAGAAATTATTTACGAAACACAAAGTATTAGTTATAAAAATCGAGTCGAAATATGAAGTTACTTTTCTGGTTATTATTCGGTTAGTGCAAACATCAATTTATGGAAGAACGGCACTTCGGAGTATTGCAGAAGTGGCGTCCCTACAACAAATATAACAATACAAGAACAACATGGCATTTTGTTGCTTTGTAGTTCGAAATGTCAAAAAAACATAGAAGAAAATTGAGAAGGCGTGTATATGTTTTATTGCTTTTTCACTTCTACACTATAAAATTTCTAAACACATACAACTTTTAACATGTTGAACTACTAAATCAGCTGGGCGGACAACACTAAATAGTAAGATAAATATACCTTGGAACACAGCTTTCGAACAATGTATTATATTTATATGTAAGCTATTTTTAAATTTGGATTTTAAAAATCTTTTAAGAAATTTCCCGTTCAAGTTACCTTTTCTTTGCTGTAAATTTTAAAAGTAAAATCGAAACTTCCTATTTATTGATCAAATATCTTACTAACTTTATCGCCTTAGTAACTTACAAATTAAGAAACAAATTCTTTTATAGTATTTCAAATAAATAACAATTGTTATAATTAATACGTCTATTGAAAAAAGTTTATAAAAAATATTAAATGGACAAATTAAATTTCGTTGCAAAATTTGTTTTAGTATAATAATGACTAAGAGCACTTCCAGAGTAATATTGCTAAGTTGCCAGCAAAAAATAGATATAAAATATTTTTAGTCTCATAAGTGATTTCAAAACCAAAACCTTCACCCACAACCACATGCCAATAAATGCCAAATTTTTTATCCATTGCTTCCTTTATAACCCGAGCCGCTTGCTAAATATTTAAAACAATAATAAATATGTACATACATATGTATATGCAATTTTGACTTTAATAGTGAAAACTTGCCTCATAATTAGAGGAATATTTCTCGCAAGCCGTCATACTTAGTTCAATAGCTTCGGTGCGCATCTCTTCATTCATATCTGAATGCTGAAAGAAGTAGAAACATTTAATATTTTAAATCTTTGTATTTTTGGAGGATTTAACCTTCACTAAAGGATAAACGTGTACAATTTTCTTTTCGCCTTCTTTTTCCGGATTGCCGCCATCATCAGCCATTTTATTTTAAAGTGCGTTTTTAAACTTTTTTTTTTTTGATTAACAAATTTTCAAACTTTCTGTTGTTTATTTTTGTTTAGTTTTATTTTTATTTCTATATTTTATAACATTTTTCTCCAGTGTTTATAAAACTTGTATTTATTTCTGGATTTGCAGCTCATTAATGACTTCTTAAAAATCAAAGTGCTTCTTGACTCTTCTTGTTGGCCGTAGTATCATGTTGTTGTTTGTTTTATTTGCAAAACAAAACCACTTGTGAGGTGAAAGGAAACGCATGCGCCAAGTTTCACCCACATCCTAGTAAACATATGGGCTATTCAATACAAATTTTAATTTTTGAAAAAAACACCGGTCGGAATGGGCATTTTTTAATACATATTTTCAAATGATTGAAGCTCAAAATTTATCATATATTTTTCTTTAATTTATATTTGCAATTTAGTTTTCTTTTCAGACTCATAACCGAAAAATGTATTACTTAAATTATTTAAGGAGACCCATCGATATTTTTCAGCGTTTAAAAAGCTTCTAGGTTTTTTAGCAAAAGCAGCAAAATATTGCTAAACCTGTGAGCACTTTTCAAAAGCAGAAGCAAAAAAAACACTGCTCTTTAAGAGTGATAATTTAAGGAGCCAGTAGCAGGTGTCCCAATTTAAAGTTCAACAAAACCAGAAGTGTAATCTTTTTTTATAAAAGCTCTTGCAAACAAACTAGTAAAAATTTGAACAGTTATTAGGAAATTTCTATTAGCACTTGTTCGCTTTTCTAATAGGTTTGATCATTTTTTCGTCGAAGCTTTTGATAAACTAGTTTTTAGTTGTTTTTTTTTTTTTAAATCTGATCATTTTGAGCTAGTTTATTTCGCTAAAAGAAACAAATTTATGCTATTGCTTTTTATGCAGCTTCTGATTTTTGCTGCTAGCTATGAAAAAGCAAAGCCCCAAAATAAAGAAAAACACGAAAAAATAAATTCCTTATTAGCACAAATGCATTTGTTTGCTGTTGTTGTGAGTTGAATGTGAGAATGTGAAAAACATTAATTTCTAAATTCTGCTTTTAAACGCCTATCGTTTTTATTATTTATCTTGTTAAATGGAATATCCTATATTTGAACACACAACTTGTTTATACTGCCGGAAGTATAAGTGAACAAACATGTACATTTGCAGAAACTTTGTACGACTTCCTCCAACCCTTAGACACAAATTCATTGACAAATTCAAAACAATAGAAAAAAAACTTGTTTCTGTTCATATTTTGAACTCTTATGCATCTTTTCCCCCCATATAGTTTTTGCAGCCAGAAAACAAATTTTTTGCACATTCTATTAAAATAATGGCTATAAATTTCAAGTGTTGAGTTCATTTACCATTTGATTAAAACAACACAACTATAACTTCATCCCTTGTATTTTCAAGAATAGTTTATAACATAAACCTAAAAAATAACAATTAACCCATTTATTACAATAGAAATAAATTTTTGAGGGCCGTTTATTCCAGCAGTTCTGTGTGTTATGAATGAAATGGTTAATTTAAGAGTTTTTATCTGAAAGGTGGTATCAATTCTATACTTAACAAACAAGCATTAAACTTTCAGACCATTAGTTGTTTGTGGTTTTTTCATGTATTTTTAAATTTAAGTACCGCCCGACAAGCATATTGTTTTGATCTATTTGATCAATTTCCTGATAAAACCTTTCAACATTTTTAAAACTCGTTGTTCAAGCACATACCGTTTCGAGTATCTACCAATTAAATGTTATGGGATGGCAGCGGCAACATCAAATATTTAACCAAGCAAACTTAGATAAAAGAATACGAGAAATTTTGGATTTATATCATACATACCCAAAGTTTCCCTTTTGTTTATGTATTTTTATTTCATATTTATAAAAATTACATAAAATAGCTAAATTACACGATGACATTTTTCATGAAATCAGTTGCATGAAACCGCCCGTTTTGTGATGGCAAGAGGTGTAGAGAGGCAAGGAACTCTCTACACCTCTTGCCATCACAAGTTCAAGAAAGGTCAAAAAAGAATTGAAGAAATTTCATGAAACGATTTCATGGTGTAAGTTACGTACAACTTTCGATCTTCGACTGTATTCGAAAGAGCTGATCGAACGAATTTTCTTTTGGTTATGTCCAAATTCGATAAAAATAGCGCTATTGTGAATTTGACTCACTTGGATTATTCACAGTAGTAAATAAGTATTTATCAGTCACTTTAAATAGATATTGTATTACTGATTTATAAAGAAAAAAATTGGGGTCGCAAAGTAGTTCTGGGTGAAGGAACACGTGCCCGCGTCATTGTCGTTATCATTTAAAGTCTATCAGGGCGCTCTTGTTGCTCGGCTTTCGAGTGGTTTGCGTCTCATTCTCGCACTGGGTGATTGGCTTCCACGGTTATCTGTACTATGGTACAGTTAATTGGTGTTTGCATTAATCACCCACGTGCAGTCGTTCTGGATATCGTATATAACCTCAAACCAAAACTGGCGAAAAAACCGTAATAGAATGACCTTTCTATTAAAAATCCAACAGAAAGAACATTAAAACAGTAACAAAATCAAAAATGTAAACTTCGTTTTTATTTTACATAAGTCTTTTATTGATGGTACTATGGGAAATAATCCTTCTTGAGAAAAAATAATTTTAATAAAAGAAAACAAAGCAAATTAATTCAAATGTTATTTTAACAAAAGAAAACAATGCAATTTAATTCAAATTTAAGCACAGAATTAAGTTTTTAGGTATGTATGTGATGGAAATCGATTTTAATAACAAATCGATTTACAAACGAAAATAATTTATTCTGAACTTTTTGTCAAAATCTATTGAAAACGATCGTTTCCCATCACATACTTGATTATTTTAATTTAATAGTTATGATATAAAATACGATCATATGTGTAAATATGTACGAGTATATCAGCTTTTAAAAATGCTGTGTCACTAAAAAAATGATCATACTAATACTTATAAATATCGAAATAATAAAACTATCTTCAACTTTCATTTAAAATTTAATCCCAATCTTCTTCCGTATCATAGCTAACATCACCTGCAGTTAAATTACAACCGGAAGCTAAATTCGATGCCAGCTTCTCTTCTTCTTCATCATTAAGATTATACTTATATGGTTGAGCTTCTAAATTATATTCTCCATCGTAGTCAAGATCGTCAGAAGCTGTATCGTCTTCATCATATTCTGGTAAAACAATGAAATCACCCTCAATATTGAAATTGTTGGTCTTCAAAATTTCTAATAGTTCAATTTCAGAAGCACTAACACTTTTTGCATAATCCAGGAGATATTTCCATGGTAGTTGATAAGTGCAGCGTTCTCTGTTAAAATATATTGGGTTATTTTTCGATTGATTAATATAAAAATTAGTTTCGTCTAAAATTTTCTGTTCCTTAGAACGTTCATCTTTGTTAAATGGAAAATCTACTGCATATATTACTTTAAATTGAGCGTCCGATGTAATTGGTTTTTTAACAATATCATTATCTAAGGCTTTGTCAATCAAATCGTTGCGTACGAATATTGCTATTTGAGTAGCATGACCTAGTTTTTTATGTTGAGGTGGTGGCTTACCCACTCCCATGAAGGATACACTGTAATTTGAATAATTTTTACATATGTCATGAGCCCATGATTCAAACTCCTTGCGCGTCCATTCAAATTTATGATCGTAATGTCTAAAACCATTTGCTAACAGTGGTCCAAACAGGACATTATATTCTGAATTTGGAGTGGAAAAAATGGCCAATTTAGGCTGTATAAAGCCAAATATGTTTTCGGGAACTTTTTCCAAAACATCATTGTGTAAATGTTCAATACTTTGTAGATCGTAAAATGGTTCGTTATGTTGAAAATTATTTATTGGATAATTTTTAATATGATTTACATATAACATTAAGTTTAAAATATTTATATGTACTTACATTTCGAGACCAATAACTGCGTCTACATCGTACAATTGTTCAACTGAATCCGTTATACTACCCTGTAGTACTTCAACGCGAAGTGGGTTTTCCCGTTTTTGCAAATAGTCCGAAATTAGGGGTATAGCCTTTTGTTGGTGACCTTTTAATAGTTCTTCATCTATATCAACCTTAAACGATACAAGATAACTTAGTAAAAACTTATTTTGCCGACCTCTGGAAAAAAGTGATTTAATGGATTTTTAGTAATTTTTGGTAATATCATTTATCAGAAGGGAAGGAAATCATAACAATTAGAAAACTACTAATTACTCCAAAACAAATTACCGAAATAATATAAAAATTTCATATTTGGAAAGGAATTTCAAATCGAAAACAAACTTAGTTCGGAAAAAAATCGCTAAAACAAATAAGAACTTCATTAAAAAACGCTAATTTAAAAAATAAAACTACTCTAATTTAAAAATTATAAAATCTCTTAAATTATAAAAATAACTATTTTCATAAGAAATTATAAGAATGATAATTAAAAGAACTAATTTATAAAAACGACTAATGAAAATATATTGTCAGAACATTCGCCTATGCGAATTTAGACATGTTCGCCTTTTCATATGTCAAACATCAGTTTTTTTTATACGAAGATTGATATTTGGATATAACATATATGAAAAGCTTTTCCAGTCACCTGTTATGGATTCACTTTGCACCAAGGCAAATTCATATCAGGTAAACTCAATGGCGAATTCGATGTCATATGGACTTCCTTGAGACTCAAAATTATATTCGCCTTATTCCTAATTTCCTTTGTTTTTTGCAAGGCGAATCTACTTTACTAGGTGGCAGCACGGCGAAGTTAATTATTTTTTGCTTTACTTTTTTGTGCATGACAGCTGTCAAAATTCGTTGTAATTGTAATTATTTAAAAAAAAAAAATTTTTCAATATTGAAAAAAATTACAAAATACTACCAGAAAAGGTAAGGAAGAAGTGTTTTTAGTTATTGGTTGTGATATTTTAATTTGTGCTTCTGGCGCCTGTCGTACATGTAACCAACAACATAATGCATATGGGTGTTTTTTGTGTTGTAATTATTTTCGCGGCGATGCGACCTTATATAAATTCGCCTTGGTTTTATGTTTATTTTCATATTGTTTACATTTTTTTTTTAAAGAAATAAATAAAATGAACATTGAAAAAGTAGTGAAATTTAAATTATTTTATTTATTTGAAATAATGTTTTTATCGATTAAATGTTTAGAAAACTTCGGACACGGGACATTGCACTTTTCTGCCCGTCTCTCCTTGTATCATTTAATGATCTAAAAGTTTTTCCAATTGTACGGAATAAAAAATAAAATAAAAAATTTCCATTTAAGGGGAAAGATTGTAAATTGAACTGTCAAAATGCATATAAAAAAATTATTATTTTCGCCTTAATATTTCCCCTCAGTAGTGAGGCTACCTGATTAATATGCCTTGATCTTTTTATTATCTACACAAAGGGTTTTTTTACACCAAGGCACATTCATCAGGTAACCTCACTACGAAGGGGAAATATTAAGGAGAAAAATTTTCAATTTTTTTATAAGAAGTTTGATAGTTCAACTTCCATTTAAGGGGAAAAATTGTAAGTTTAACTTTCAAAATCCATATAAAAAAATGAAAATTTCCCCTTGATATTTCCCCTTCGTAGTGAGGCTACCTGATTAATATGCCTTGTTTTACACAAACAAAATGCCAGTGGTTGTAGTTGTTGTGCTAATGAGTCTACTTTGTTAATAAGGGATATTAACAAATTTGTACCATGCCGAGGGGAATTTATATCAGGTGGTGTTGAAAGCAGAGCTCATGGAACATTCACAGGTAGCCTCACTACGAAGGGGAAATATTAACTCAAAAATTTTTAATTTTTTTATATAAAGTTTGATAGTTCAACTTCCATTTAAGGGGAATAATTGCAAGTTTAACTGTCAAAAATATTAGATATATTCGCCTTAATATTTCCCCTTAGTAGTGAGCTGCTGAAATTTGTTTGTTTACTTTTTTTACCGGCTGGTTCTTTCAAAATTTGTTTATTTAAAATTAAAACAAAACGCAAAATTAAAATTAAAAAAAAAATATATATCAGACAAGTCATAAAAATTTAAATTTTTATTTTATTTTATGAATTTATACAACACAATTAGAACACATAAACTTAAAATGCAATAAAATAATTAAAATCTGCGACGGTGGAACCAATTTCTTTTATTAATTTTGATCGTTTTTAATTTGTTAGAAATTTTTTTAATTTTATACATTAAACACATCGACAATAGCAGGCTACCGGCTACAAACTGTCAAAATTAAAATACAAACGTTTATAGGAAAACAATTT
This sequence comes from Phasia obesa, assembly GCA_949628195.1. NCBI lineage: Eukaryota > Metazoa > Arthropoda > Insecta > Diptera > Tachinidae > Phasia > Phasia obesa. The sequence goes on from OX451219.1 coordinate 94,623,402, forward strand.
CTTGAGGACATCATAGCTACACGACCACCGTTGTGGCTGTAGCGAACTTAGGCTAATTTCATATTTATTTGCGACAATTTTATTTTATTCAACAGAAGAACATGTCACAAAATTAAAAATACAAATTCATTTACAATCAAAAGGTTTTGAGCAAATATATTTATTTGTTTTGATACGATATACTTTAAACAAATAAACAACAGCGGCTACACAGCTACAAATAACGTTCGCTACAATCGTCGCCATTCATACGATACATTAAAACCGCTCAGTTACATGTTTTTTTATTATTGAGAGAAGTTCAGCAAATTTTTATTTTATTGTCGTTGGAAGTTTTTGCTGGGAAAATAGCGAACACAGCTATTTTTTTATTTTGATTTGATATCAATTAAGGCGAATTAATTAATTTGTTTTGACAAAACCAGCTAACCAAAAACAAAATATGTTTTTTATTGTTGTATTTGTTGTTGTTTCGTTTTGACCTGATAAATGGAATCGCCTTGCACCATGCAAAATAAATTCACCTTAATATACTTTTTGTACTTAAAAAAAACTCACGCTCGTCAAAGAGTTAATTTATGTGAATACTGAACATGTTTCCCTATGGCCAAACATTCACAATAGTTAAAACATATACTCATTCCACTTTGTTTCTACTCAAGTATATTTTCATACATATGATGGCTTACAAATAAGTAAAGTATTTTGTCGTTTTTAATTCGTAAATGTATACATATAAAACATATTGTATTTATTTATAACGTAATTTATAAGCTATTATTAAGCTTTAACATTCATCATAATATTTCATCTGGCAACATTTATAAAAAAACTTATTGTTAACTGAATGAAACAGCTTCCAGTTTGGATTTGTTTCAGTTGTCAGTGGTGTGTGTGTGTGTATGAAAAGTCGAGTGTGATAGAAGGAAAAATAAAGCCCAATTAAGAGGCTCTAGTTTTTGTAAGTTTTAAGTGGTAAAATTATTAAAAAAAATTAACAATAAGATATGAATTGTATAAAATAATGTATATAAATTCGATTTCAATAAAGGCACAAAGAATAAAATGCATTTAAAAGGCTTATTTTAATTGAAAAGTGAATGAATTTTTTTTCATTGAAAAAATGTAGATAGAAAAAATGTTCATCTTGGAAATGGAACAGAAAATGAAGAAAATATAATTTGAAAATAAAAATTGATGTGTGTCAGTTTAATATGTGGAAAAAAATTAAATTGCTGCAGCAAAAATTGTGTGGCTGATACATTAAATAGATAAATTAATGCAAAAATATACTAAAATTGATTAATTATTATAAATAATTACACACGCAAAATTTATCAAAAAAACTGTTGTTAAAAAAGATATATGCACAGACTTGCTCTGCTTGCACTCGCGGCTATCTATCGTGGCAGAGCAGTTCTTAATTCTTGTTCGGTCGGTTTTTTCAATGTGTGTTTTGTTGTTTCCTTTTGTTTGATTTTTCACATTTATGTTTTTTGTGTCTATAAAGCGGTATTGTCGGCAATCTTTTGCGACCGTGTTTCTTCGTCCCCCCTCTACTATTTGAAAAAGTCGTCCCGCGTATCAAAAGGAAATGTGCCTTTTATTTAAATAATTGGTAATGTTTTTCGTCTCGTCCAGTAATCCTATTTCTTTTTTTTCTTGGTTTTCTCTTTAACGATTGCCAAGAAGCACTTTAAGTTTTTGTATAAGGGAAGAGAAACAAACGTTGCCAGAAATAAAAATATGTATGTATGTATGTATATAATTAAGGATTTTTGTTTAATAAGTTCAACTAATAAGCCCAATAAAAATATATTATAAAAGATCATACATACACCCATACATGTATGTTGGATAGTGCTGCACTATTAGTGAAACATAGAATTGGACCGAATCATTGCATTAGTGTTCGGTTGTGAGTTAATCTTTAATTTAGATAGAATCAAAGATTTAATAATAAGGAAGTTGAAAAGATTGCCTCTATCTTTTTTAATGCAATATTGGTTAATTTTAAATCATTAAAGTTAAGCAGGCAGCTCCAATACAGCTCACTTGGGTCCAAAAAAGTTAAAGGTAGTTCCTTCCAAATCAGTTTATACAGCTTTTATTGTTTCCATAATGAAAAATAAAAACCTAAATGGACCATTATATTTTACAAATATCGAAGAAAAATTAAGACGTGATATAAAAAGCTATTATTAAAATTTGTTAAAAACAATTTGTTAAATATTAATTTTTATACCTATTATGTTTAATGTGTAAGAAAAAGTATTATATAAGTATTAAATACTACTAATAAATAAAAAAAAGTCTAGTCTTTTCACTGTAAGAATGAAAAAGACTTCTCTTAATGCGGAATCATGGGCAAAAGAAAGAGCATTGACCTTATCTAAACAATAAAAAATTTTTTAAATATGATTTTGTCAATGCATTTCCTTTTGATAGACAAATTCCTTTAATTACTCTCCAGGAAACTTTTTTAATTGTTTGCAAACATTTTTTACTGCTAGGTATAGGAACTTTTCAATTTTGTAATTTTTGTTTTAATATTATAATAAATTATGTAGTTTATATAGGTACATAAATAGAAAAGAATTACAATTTTAGATGGACAGATAGGCACAAATAATCCTGAAAAAGTATGCAGAAAATTAGAAAATGAATTACCTAGTAGAATGTATCTAATTTTTATTGTATATTTTTATAATAATAAACTTTAGCTGTAAAATCAATTCATTTATAAAATAGATTTAAAAAAATATACTTTTGTTTTAATTGAATTATATTTTTATTTCATACCTACTAAAATTTCCTACTGCTTTTATTTTTGTCTTTGTAATATGAATTTTTAATTTACCATACGAAGTATAAGGTAAGATCGGGATTTCGACGGATTTATACGTTTAGAGGTTTCCTGAATCCATTTTTGATATTTTCGCGATGATGTCTATGGCTAGGCGGGTGGGTGCGTAAACCACTATTTTTGTGGAGTTTGTACTGGTCATACCGTTTGACATATCAAAATGAAATTTATAGTTTTTGGGCATAATCGGTAGTAGTAGTTTCCTTACCCCCAAATTTTGTGAACGTTCTACAGGTCATACAGGTCATACATATCAAAATGATATTCAGTATGTGCCTTTGGTTTATGGAAATGAAAAGCAGAATAAATTTTGGTCATAATCGGGAAGGGGCAAGGGGTAGTTTACCTAACACCCCAAACCGAAAATAATTAATTTTTCAATTCGAATATACTTGGAACTTTTATTCTTTATGTAATATATCCATAAAAATATCTATTTCCATTTGGAATGGTAAAGTTGAGTGTAGGCCACTCCAGTTTTATTTATACCTATAGCTATTTATTTGAATCAATTTAATAGGTAGTGACAATTACCAGGAACCTTCTGGTCCAATAAAAATAAAGGAAAGCTCTGATAAGAATGTTACAATCAAATCGCTTTATTACGGTTTAAAAGGCTACATACCAACGAATTAAAATGGCCTCAAGCTACTTACGAAATGGTTGTCTAATCTTGATACCATGAATATACATACATAGGTACATCATAAAATACTAAGATGATAATTTTTTGGTACTGTGAACTTCAAGATGAGACTTTGGTACACGTACTAGGAGTCTCGTTGTTGTCTCCAGGGGTTGTAAATAATCGCTGAGTGTATAGGACTATTGGCTTCATTCATAGCATATAGTTTGTCAGTTGAACTTAAAAGATTTACTTACAGTACTTCCATTATTATTCAAACATTTTAACAAAAATATTCAAATCAATCTTAAACTGATGCGAAACCACCAAACATCTTTTCATTTTTATTAGGTACATAAAAAACTATTTTTAAGAAAAGAAATTTTAAAAAATAAAAGAAAACAACTGAACCAAACTTGTACTTTATAACATTTTTCATAAGTCATCTTAACTTATATTATTACATTTATCTATGTATATACTTACAAATGTATGTACATACATACATAAATATGTGCACACATAAATACATTTGCATTATGTGTGTTTTAATAAATGCACAAACAATTTTATATTTTTATATATACATATATATATATATATATATATATATAATATATATATATAATATATATATATATATATATATAATATATATATATATATATATATATATATATATATATATATATATATATATATATATATATATATATATATATATATATATATATATATATATATATATATATATATATATATATATATATATATATATATATATATATATATATATATATATATATATATATATATATATATATATATATATATATATATAAAATAACGTTTTAACTAATTATTGAATTTTCTATTTATTTTTATTCACTCTGCAATTTTAATAAAAACAAAAGTCGTGATAAACCTGCTAAAACATCAAATACAAGTATAAACAAACGAAAAAAAATTGTTAGTAGTATGAAAAATATTGTTGTTAACAAATTATTGCAAGCAGCAGCAAACCTTAATATACACCAAATTAAACTAAAAGCAACAGCGAGCCAGAGGAAATCAACATAAGAACACAAAAATAAATCTGAGATAAATTTAATAAATATTTTATGTGCTTATGTGAGAGGTTCACCGTCTAATTTAAAACTGCAAAAGAAGAGAAGAAATAAAGGGCAGAGACATGATAGTCTATTATTAATTATAAAAAATAAAATAACTACGTTCCTGTTTTTTAAAAACAAATAATATATTTGTATATTTTTAAAGAGACTGATTGCATGAATAAAACCAACTTAGAGTGGATAAATTAACAAAAAAGCAACCTTCGCAGGATGGTATTACTAAAATTTTAAAGAAACAGCTACACACACTATAAGTGATTCTATATTTAAACGCATAGGAAGTCCTCCATTTGATTATTACTCAGAACGCTGGACGACTTTTTTGTAAATACATTTGCAACATAGCGATAAAATGGGTAAACGTGTTATTGTGGACAGTCATGAGAGTAATCATCAACATGTTACACCAATTTCCACAGGACAACGTACTATACGCAAGCGAAAACGCACATCTAACATTACAAATAACAAAAATCTACGCATGAATGATGCTCACAATAACTACTGGCATGAAAACGATGGTGATGAAGATTCATCATCGAATGATGGTGTACCATTGGGGCTAGTTGCCACCACAACACCACGTAATGCGTCTAGCAAACAAGCGAATAATTCCTCCATACTATTGAATAACTCCTTAAATCGAAGCCTTACACAAAATGATAATAATTCTTCAATAACTGAATCACCTAAACCTGTATATACCCTTAGACCGTCGATTGTCAATGGTACGGTGTTATATGATTTAACACGAAAACCTTGGCGCTTAGGTCGTCCCATTGGTAAGTTGACAAAAAGAAAAAATACATACACACTTATTCAAATAAAACAATAATTAATTTGTTTTTTTATTATTATTATTTAAATTTTTGTATCTCTTTTTTCTAATAATTGTAATTAATCAATATTAAAATTTATTTGTTGTGCTTATCTTTCTTTTTCCTTGTTTGCAGGCAAAGGTAATTTTGGTGAAATATTTTTAGCATCTGATAACATCAGCATTCCGGTTATAAACGAAAATGCCAAGTTCGTTGTTAAAATTGAGCCACACTCTAATGGGCCTCTGTTTGTGGAAATACATTGTCTTATGAACACTGCCAACAAAAATTGTAAGTATATGTATGTATAGATGCATTGAAATGTATTTATATATTAGGGTGGTGGCGAAAGTTAGTCTATCGAATGCGAAAGCGAAATTTTGGAAATCCGAATGAAAATACTTGGTGTGGTACCTTCTTAGTACCCCAATTCAAATAAAGAGAAAATATATCTTAAAAGGTTCAATTATCATGAAACATGATCACTTTTTATATTTTTTTTTTTAGAAATTTACAGTTTTAATAACACTGAAAACTTGGCAACACCTTTTATTTTTTTTAAAAGGGAAATTTTAGACACTATTAACAGAACTCTACAATAGTATAATTACATTGCTTTTGTATAATTATGTAGAGTTGGATGTTTTTAACAAGGAGTCCACACCTAATGAAAATTTATCATGATGAATGTCAAACATCATAAGTGTTAAATTTAGAGAAAGGATATGGGTGTTGATTTTTGAAAACAAAACGTACGTTAAACGAATAAAAAAAGACATGTTTTTAAATCATTGTCTAAATTCCGCCTTAACGTCAAACTTAATGAAATGTATTTTTTGTACCGCAACATACATACACAAAACTAGCATTCCTTGTATTTTTTGTGAGCCATATATAATGTGTAATTTTTAACTTTAATTTCAGGCACTTTAAAAGATGAAAAAACTACTGGTAGTCAAGAACATGACGAAACTGCAGTTTCTTGTAGTAATATACCGAAAGGGGAACCTTCAGGAATACCTGATTATATTGCTTCTGGTTCTCATTATTTTGGCAATGCGCGCTATCGTTTTTTGGTTTTACCTCGCTTCGATCGAGATTTGCATTCGTTAATTAAGAGAAGTCGTGTTCACCAAAAATCGGTATTAACACTGGCTATACACATTATAAATGTTTTGGAAAATTTACATGATAAGGGCTACTGTCATAACGACGTCAAAGCCCAAAATCTTATGATATCAAAATGCAAATATCTTGTTCAATCGAAAAAGAAAACAACAATTACGTCTTCCTTGTCATTTTCGAATAGAAATGCAATTGGTGTTGTTGCTGTTAACGGCAAACAAACAGAAAAACAACAAATTAAATCTTCCAAATATGATGATCAGTTCGATGAAAAACAACAGACCACAGATAGTGGAAATAGTTCCGAACAGGAAGCTAATGATGAAGAAGATGAAGACTTTGTTGTTAAGCGTAAAGTTTATAATAGTAAGGATATTGATCGCGACTATGAGAAGGATGATAATGAAACTCCAACAGAAGATGATGAGGACGAAGATTTCGATGATGGCGCTACAACAAATAGCATGAACAGTAACAGTACAGATACATTTAATACACCTTTAAACAAAGACCAACGTATAAAAGGAAAAAGGGCATCTTCGCGTAATGTTGTACAATATAGCGGGTCAAATCCAGTGCGATCGTGTCGACGTGAAAAACCAAATTCTATATATGATGAAATGGTAAAATCTCATTACTTACGTCCTACAAAACGAATCAGTTACTCGGAATTTTTTAACGAGGACGGTGTTTCAGTGAAAAGTCATAAACGTGGGGATAATAACTCAGCTAGTGATATGCATTCGAACACCTCAGACGACGAGTCTGAAGAATTCGTGCCTCTCTCAGTACGTCGCGGCATGAAGTCATCGTCTAAAAAAACATACACTGAAAATTTGGAGTCGCGTCGTTTGACAAGACGCCAGGAAAAGCTTTTGGGCCTTAACAGCAAAACGAGCAATGATGACAATGGCATTAAAAATAAATGCAAAACAGAAAAAAGGGAAAACTCTCCAATCTTCTGCCAAAGTGAACAAGAGTGGGTTGAAGTAAATGAAGAACGCATTTTTCTCATTGATTATGGCTTAGCCTCAAAGTATATTGACAATGGCTTTCATCGTCCATTTGTTATGGATCAACGGAGAGCCCACGATGGTACTCTCGAATTTACTTCCCGCGATGCTCACATGGGCGCCCATTCAAGGCGCAGTGATATGGAATGCCTTGGTTATAACCTGCTTTTTTGGTCTCAAGGATATTTGCCCTGGAAAGAGGCGGCCACCAACCAACAGCAAGAAAAGGTACATCGTGCCAAAGAGTTCTTAATGACTGATGTACGAGAGCTTCTTAGCCAAATTTATGGTAAACAAGTTCCCAAATATTTGGGTGAATACCTGCATTTGGTAGGCCAACTATCGTACCATGAACGCCCTGACTACAATACATACAGACGTCTGTTCGAAAGGGAATATCAGCAGCTTGGTTATTCGCTATCCGAACTAAGACTGCAAATGAATGAAATTCAACACACTTGTGTACGCGTTAAAGAAGAAATCGAAAATAAGATTGATTTCTTCGAAACCAATAAAATCAACGGCTCTTGCAATACTGTTTTGAATATAATGCAAAACCTTTCTGTGGGCGGTACACCTTTTCACGAAAGAACACTTTCAAATCGTGTTTCGCCGAAGAATCTTCGATCTAAATCCGGTAAAAAAGGCAAAAAGAAAAATAAATTCTCTTGGACTGAAATTCTGTCCCAAGATCCAGATCAAATTGCACGAGAACGGGCAGAACGAGAGTTTGATCGTGAAGAGGAATTAAGCGAAGTGCAACAGCCAATAACAAGACGCTATCAAGGTAAACCAACATATGCTATTATTCAAGTTCTAGCGCTATTAGAACGTTCAGCGAGTGATTATGAAGCAGATACAAACAAACTTAAAAGTGAATATAAACAAAGACAAACTAAAAATGAGGTAATTAAAATTAATTAAAACTATTAAAAAAGTAAATTTTTAATAAAAATCTTTTTCGATACAAATATAGGATAAGATGGAAATTGATGAACGTGATAATGAAAACGAAAATGAAACTGTAGATATGGAAGATATAGAAGATGATGATGATGATGAAGATTATCACGGTGATGATGGGGAAACAGATGCCACTGAAATATCTGTAAAACCCACACGTCGCAAAATATCAGCTGCAACAACTCCAAAACAAGAAACAGCCGTCAAACGCAAAACCAATGTAAATTCCAGAAAAGCTAGAACAGCGGCCAGAAAGCTTATTTTGAAATCTCCCGTAGAAACGCCTCAAAACGCTAGCGGTATCATTTCATTAACTACTACACCTATATGTGCTAGAACCAGACGTAAAAGAGCCGATCTATCAGTCATAGACTTAACATCGTCAACACCAAGGTTATCTAAAACTAGGGCCAAATTGGCCAAGTCAACAAAGAAACGTGGCAGTGCCATAAAAGCCGTTGCATATAAGACATCACCAACAAATGAGACACCTTTAGCAGCAGCTGCCTCAGCTACAGAAGAAATAGAACAACACCAGACAATTTCTAACTCGAACAATAAACGAAAATGTCGTACGAGGCGACGGCTCATAAAGACTGACCTTACAACATCCGAAAGTCTACAAGATGATTCAAATTCAAATTTTGGCTCATGTGTTTGGAAAATTAACACTGAAGCAATGTACTCACGCAACTGTAAGAAATGATTACATGACCACACAATGGAAAACCCGTAACCCATAACCAATATATTTATCTAAAACATTAAAGATTTTTCAAATTTTGTTCTTTACTCGTATAATTTTATTATGATAAGAAAGAATTAATATTTAAATATCTTTTGTTAAATTAATCACTGTACTATGAACAAAAACAAATTATTTTGTTAAGAAATTAAAAGTAAACAAAAAAAACAAACAAAAACAATATAAAAAGTATTAAAAACATTAATAGTCAAAATCTGATGCTATAAATTGAATCATTATTATTTTTATTTAAATTTCGGAAAAAATGCTTTAAAAATAAGATACTTTTTCTTCCTCGTTAAAATAATAACTGGTAGTTTCACAATGTCAAAATAATTCGTTCTTTTGTACAATTACATTCAAAACAAAAACAAAAGAAAGAACGAACTCTGTCGACATTGTGAAACAGGCCCTAAATAAAAGAAATATAAAAAATGATTTTATAAAAACAAATAATTTCTAAAAATATGAACATATTTCTTTCTTTATTTAGTACATCCCCAAACATACACTTCACAATATTTTAATTGAAAAAAAAATTTTTTTAAATAGTTTAAAATTGAAACAAGTTAGTAAATAAAACTATTTATAATAACAAAAACTAAAGAAAATAATTTAAAGTGTATATTGGTTGAAAACATTACATTTATAAAAAAAGAACTTTAAAAATTTAATTTTAAGTTTCAGCTGATTGAATTTCTACTTAACATACATTTTATATTAAAATTGAATTCAATTCAATCCCTTTTAATTAGTTTAAATCAAAAGTTTACTGTTAAATTATATTCATCCTATAAACCATTATCATAAAACATGATTACGTTTTATCATTTTTCTAACTCTTATTATTAGTTGTTAGTTATTTAGTTATGTTATTTTTACTTGAAATCATCTATCATGTTTTTTTTTTTTTTAATTTTGTGTCAGTTTTATTTGTACTTCATTGTTTGAACTCTTCATTTTTTATTTTATTTTATTTTTCTATACATAAGTAGATTTAATTGTCTTATTAGTTATTTAACACTACAAGGCATTGTATTGCAAAAGAAGAAATATCCTTTAAAAGTAATTTAGGCTATAAACAAAAATACATAAGAAATTATCTTAATATATAAAAAATCCACAACAAAATCAAATAAACAAAAATAAAAATAAAGAAAAGTGCATTGAAAATTATTTAATAACAGAGAAAAATAAATTCTATTTCCACTCCATTGCTCATGATAACACACAAATAATATAATAATATATATAAGACTTCACCCTATCATAAGATGCTACAATTTTTGAAAATGGCAGCAAATGTAACTTCTACCTTGAAATTTGTAAAGTAAAATCAAGCTACACGTAAACAAGAAATGGATTACTATACTCATCAATAACGCAAATAATCGGCACTGCATAGATTTCATCATTAACCCGTTTGCCTTAAAGGGTATGAGACACCTCGAGATGCTAAGAACATCTTGACTGTGGCTGAAGATGTCGCAGCGAACCCCGTGGTATTTATTAATCAGTCGACGTGCCACGAATGCAATATTTTTCTTACTCAGTGCAGGCCGTGAGTGCATCGGTTGTTAAATGTTGACCGCCGAGCTCATATAAAATACGCTAAAGCCACCCTAGATTTCGATCACGAGGAAAAAAATTGCAAATCATAATGAGTGAAGGCCTTGTCATACGGCACCTTTTTTATATACTTTATTAAATTTATTTTTAAAGTATATTGTTAATAAATAAATAATGATGCAGCTCATTTCTTCTCAATAAATATATGAAAAATCCAAATTAGTGAATATGGGACAGCGAAAAAACGAGTAGGTACACGAAGAGTTATTTCTTGCCGAAGTAAGAAGCATCATATAGCCTTTTTTTAAACTCTGCGGGTTAAACGACTCTCCTTCAATAAAAGGATGGATAAAAGGGAAAACTACAGGAGCACAACTCTCGTTTGAGTGGCAATTTGCACTGGCCGTTTAGTTCGCTCGATTCATTACAGACTAATTTGTTGTAGTTTTTTTTTTTAAGTCAAAAGTATTTTAACAAACCTCGGACTCTTGGTGATTCTGTTAAAAATATTTCTCGATCTAATCAAATAAACACAATCAAAAAGCAGAAGCAAAGTTTTTCACAAGGCGTATTTACCTTTACACGGCGGCATCGATAGAGCTACAAATGCAACAATACAACAACAGGCAATTTTGTTTGTGTAATGTGCTAGAGAATACCATAAAACTACTAATCTACATATGCATATACATATATAAAGCACAAAATGTGTTTTATTTTATGTTTGTTTGTCGGAAAGCTATAGTTGCCTTGTCAGCTTGTTACTAGATATACGGTTGATAAAATAAGGCACCTCATATACAAAGTGAATATTTATCATCGTGTTGCTTGGTAACAGTAATAGATAGCGTGTTGAAATTTTGCACCTGTAACGTCTATATTAACATACATAGTTTAGAGAAATATAGACTCAATTGTAATATTGGGCGTGCTACCTTCCATACTAAATGAAAAAATGTTATCATGTATCTTGAAAACTGCAATAGGTAGCGCCTTGAAATATTGCACCAGTAACCCCCATATGACATACATAGTGAGAAATGATTATTGTGTACCTAGAAAACTGCGATAGAGCCTTGAAGCATTATACGAGTAACCCCTATGCTAATGCGCATAGTCTACCAAAATGCATACTGGATTAGGGCAGTGGACGTGGTACCTCATATACAAAGTGAAAAATTATTATCGTATACCTGGGTAACTATAATAGGTAGAGTCTTTAAACTTTGCACAAGTAACTCTCAGAGTAATGTGCATAGTCTAGAAAAATACAAACTGGATTAGGACAGTGGGAGTGGTACCTCGCATAAAAAGTAAAAATTTATTATCGCGTTAATACGTATTGTCTAGCAAAAAACAAATTTGCGCTTTCGAGTTAAAGGTTGGCTATACTTTTCTTCCAAGTGTTTATAGTAATTTTTGTGGATGGGTGTAGCGAAGCGCACCGGGGATAGCTAGTATAAAATAAATTAAGCAAAATAAAAAGTTTTGAAATTTTAGCTTAATTTAAATTACACTTTTTTAACATAAACAAATCCACAATACGTATCAAAAACACTGTTGTTGCAGCAGACACAGCTAAAATCTCACTTTTAACTATTATTTAAATACATAAAAAAAACAATAATTTTGTTAGAAGTTTTTTAAACAAAATAATATTTTATTTAAAACAAAGTAAGTTAAGAAAAATTCACTCATTCAAAAATTCATTTTAAAGAAGTTTCACTGTATAAACAAGTTTTTGACATTCTCTGGGTCAAGTCGAGCAAACCATAGTCAGCTGTCGTAGTGATGCCACCTGGTTAAATGCGTCTTGGTTTTTCACTTATAAAAATGCAACAGGCAAAGAAAATCGATGGGATGAAAAATTTTACGAAACTTGTTTGAATAAAACGTAACAATCATTTTGTACGTGTAAAATCAGAAATAAAAAGTATTTTCCGCTTACTAGTTTACTATCCCTTACTTGAATACAAACACATGTATACATAAATATTCACTAGATGACTCCCTGAAAATAATTTTTATTTGTGAAATTTAAGAAGAATTTAAAGAATTTATTTAGTTTGCCTCCAAGGAACTTGCAGTGCCCGAACCGGAACAGTCATATCAGTGTTGGGATTTGTGGTACAATTGTACTAAATTTGGTACAATCGACACATCAGTGGCACACTGGTACACTTTGTGCTTTTTTTGGTGCAATCTCTATATATATAAAAATGACGTGTATCTTCGTGATCGCTAAACTCAAAAACAACTGGACCGATTTTGAGCAAACTTAATATACATGTTCTATGGGGCGTGAGGAGTGTTTCTGTGTAGTTCGTCCGACAGATGGCGCAATATTTAGTTTTTTTTGTGTTTTTGCACCGTAACTCAAGAACTACTGCACCGATTTTGACCAAACTTTATATACATGCTCTATGGGGCGTGAGGAGTGTTTCTGTGTAGTTTGAAGTTCGTCCGATAGATGGTGCAGTATTTAGTTTTTATTTGTATTTTTGCACCGTAACTCAAGAACTACTGCACCGAATTTGACCAAACTTTATATACATGCTATATGGAGCGTGAGGAGTGTTTTTGTGTAGTTTGAAGTTCGCCCGACAGATGGCACAATAATTAGTTTTTTTGTGTTTTTGCATCGTAACTCAAGAACTACTACACTATGCTGTGTTTCGTTGAAGGCGTTAACTGTGTGCGTTATTCCAATTTTGATTTTTGAATAAAACATTTTATTTTTATTATAAATAACTAAAAACACTGATTTTGATTTTCTTCTAGAGGCATTTCAAATTGGGGCCAGCAACGCGGATCGGGATCAGCTAGTTTCATATAAAATTTATTTAAAAAAAATCTTTTAATGTCGAGTTACTGTAAGTATGTACATATGTATGTTGTGCTTGTTTTTTACTTAACCCTTAATATGGTTTTTATTGCTTAAAAGGCTTAAAAACATGTATTAAAAATTATGGGGACTAATTTTTATTCTAAAGTGGGTTTTGAAGATGTACATTTTAATGTACAATCCGCTTCAATGCGTAAACTTTTTCACTCTTTTTTATTTTTTATTGGTTTTAAGTTTTTTTAGTTTACATACATATAAAAAATACATAAAAAACTAATCTTTGTAATGAAAATCACTGAATTATATATTTTTTTGTTTTTAATTTGCAAATAAACCTTAACAAAATATGCAAAACTGATCTCAAGTTGTTTTGTAATTTTACAGCCTTTTAAGAATATAAATAATAACAACACAATAAACAGATAACAGAAAAAAAATTACATTTATGCTAAAATTCTTATCTGTGACAGGTTGATAAAATCGAAGTACATTATAATGTACGCCACGCGTTAAAGGGTTAATTTGGTACAATCTTATCTCTGGAATGGTACAATTTAAACATTGTCAAATCCCAACACTGTGTCATATACATATGGATGTACATACATATGTATGAATGGATGTACATACATATGTATGAATGGATGTACATACATATGTATGAATAGATGTACATACATATTTGTAATAAAAATCACTTGCATACCCACCAAACCAAATATTTCTATTTTTTCTGAAGTCAGACTTGTAACGAATTCGTTAAGACATTTCGATAGTTTATCTGAAATCAGGCTTGTCGTGACGAATTCGTTAAGAAATTTCGGAAGTTTGTATAAAATCAGACTCGTCGTAAGGAATCGTTATGACATTGCGGTTGTTTGCTGACAAATAAAAGAAAACATATATAAAACTTTGATTTATATGTAAGAAAATAAAAACCAAAATTGTATTATACAGAAAAGAATTATAGTAAATACGAAAAAATTTAATCAATACATGCAAGATGGACAAATGAAATTGAATTGATTTCGGTAAAATATTGTCTTGAATAGCAAATCATAATAGGTATTTATTTAACATTCAGAGAACGAAGTTCTAGCTTATACGGAGGTACCGACAGACACCATATTGTTGTGATTTTGTACCTACATGTCGCTGCGATTTCGTACCTGCATTTCGTTACGATTTCGTTACTATATATCGTAACGATTTCGTAACTACATATTGTTGCGAAGTCGTGTCAACCCTTTCATAAAAAAATCGTTACGATTTCAGTAATATTTGGGTTCCGAAATCGAAAGATTTTTTCGAACAGTCGAAAGATTTTTTCTTTACGAAATCGGAACATTTGGTTTGCTGGGTACATACATATTTCAGGAAAATGTATTGTACGTTTTTTCAACTACATTTATTTTACATATGTGTTTTCAACTCAAACTAGTTTAATATTTTAGATTATAAACTTACCTCTAATATGTGCTCTACATGAGGTATACGGCGTAGCAACGGTAATAGACGCATTTCAGAACAACCAAAATCGACAACCTAATCATATTTTAAATGTAAACATAAATACATTTAATGTAACATGTGGTTAATTACCTTCTTCATTGATTGTTTCCAACATGGATCTTCAATGATTCTAATTGCTGTTGTGTACCGTTGTTCATAAACGGGAGGATCAAATTTTATTTGACCGTCGGGCGTTATATATGTTTTCGTATTTAAACCATTTGGCAAGTTATAGGAAAACATGTTTTTTTGCAAGATCTCACTTATTTTAAAAAATTGCGAGTTTAAATTTTTTGCTTAGTAAAATTGCAAACATATGCATAAGTTGTAAACAAATGTTCCATGCAATAGTCGGTCGGTGTCATTCACAATAGTATTAGTACGATAATTTATAGCCTTTTTACACTGATCAACATATACCATCAAATTGTATAAAAATGAGCGGCATATTATGCTTGTCCATTAAAAACTCCTAAATCTCCTTTCTCCAAAATGCTTTCTATAATTTAAATACTTTACATTAATAGGTCGATTATAGATAGCCACCCAACCTTAGTTGCGTTGTCAAAAGGCAACGCAACTGGTATTATGTAAGGCAACCTTTTTCAGTGTCCATAAAGTTATCGATAATGCTATTTTGACAGTCTAGCAACGGGAAATAAATGTAAACAATAAAATAGCTTTTAATAAATAGCAAAGAAAATACAAAAAAATATACACCCTTATTTGACGTAATTGACGTAAAACGTCAAAGAATACGACACTTTGTAAAATCTATTACAAAAAAGCCATTAAAATGCGACCGTGTTTGGCGTCAAAAGAATAAAAATGTCATGGTGTAAGAGCCAACTTACACCATGACATTTTTCATGAAACTGATTGCATGCAATTTTAGTTTTATTTATACGATGCCATTTTTTCATGTCTCTTTTAAAGTTGCAGCGAATTTCATGGCACATTTTTACGATGAATTTTTTCATGCAATCAGCTTGAATTTGTTTTTGACATTTTCTTTTGATTTCATATTCGTAATTTTTATTGTTCATGCGTTATTTGAAAAAAATATATGTACTCGTACTGAAATACAAAATAAATAAAAATGAAACAAGCAAATAACGAAATTTTACAAAAAATTATTAAAATCACACCGAAATGTATACATAATTAAACCAAACAATTACATTTTTTGAAATCAACTCTGAACGAACGAAAATTGCACAAAGCAAGTATCAAAAAATCCCCTCAAAATTCAAGCCATGCCATTTTGTTTACCCCGCTTGCTTCTCTACACCTCTTGCCAACAAACTAAAATTGCATGCAACCAGTTTCATGAAAAATGTCATGGTGTAAGTTTATTGATGGTAAACAAAATGGCATGGCTTGAATTTTGAGGGGATTTTTGACACTTGCTTTGTGTAATTTTCGTTCGATCAGAGTTGATTTTAAAAAATGAAATTGTTTAGTTTAATTATGTATACATTTTAGTATGATTTTAATAATTTCTATTAAAATTTCATTCTTTGTTCAACTCATTTTTATTTCTTTTGTATTTCAGTACGAATGCATATATTTTTAAGAAATAACGCACAAACACTAAAAATTACGAATATGAAATCAAAAGAAAATGTTAAAAATAAATTCAAGCCGATTGCATGAAAAATGCCATCGTAAAAATGTGCGATGAAATTCGCTGCAACTTTAAAAGAGACATGCAAAAAATGGCATGAAAAAACAGCATCGTATAAATTCGGACTAAAGCAGCATAGCCACACATCAAACTCAAGGCATATTTAACTTTAAATATTAGCTAAATTACACGATGACATTTTTCATGAAATCAGTTGCATGAAACCGGTTTTGTGATGGCAAGAGGTGTAGATAGGCAAGGAAAAACAAGAAAGTTCAAAAGAGAATTGAAGAAATTTCATGAAACGATTTCATGGTGTAAGTTACGTATATGCTTTGTGCTGCTTCAAAATCGCTCTTTTGTGATTGTGTTAGTAAACAAAATACTCACACGTATAGGTGAGAGTGTGTTTGAAGAAAATCTAAATACTTTTGATTTTCACTACCGTCGCGTAATAAGCAACAAACTTTTTATCTAATTTTAGCGATTCTTTTCACTTTGTGAAAGTTTGTTACTTAGTCGCAATTTACATTAGACAGAAAAATGGGCAGACAGACGAGATTTGTAGGCAAGGGGTTGAAGAGGTAGAGTGTGTATTTCATGACTAGTGTACTGGACATTTTTTCGTTTCTCTTTTCTGCTTTTTTCTTTGTTGCTTCACTTTATATTTCTCAAGTCGGCCTCATTTTAATGAGTTTCTAGTAGAATGTGCATGTGCGGAAAATGGAATTTCCACACATTAGGTATACATGTAAAGAATATAACACAGAAAATAAAATGTGCAAAAATCTGTCTGTCTTGTTTATGTCCAATGTAAATTGTTTAAGCAAGAGCAAAAGAGAATTCAAAAAATGTCTGCCCTGTTTCTGTCCTATGTAAATTGCGACTTAATAACTTTTGAATGCTAGTACATATTTCAGAAAACGATCTATACCAATTATATTTTAGCTATTTTTTCACTTTGTGAAAGTTTGTTGCTTAATAACCACGAATAGTATAGCAGTAATAAGCAACAAACATTTTACCTAACTTTAGCAATTTTTTTCACTTTGTGAAAGTTTGTTGCTTAATAACTTTTGAATTCTGAATTGTGCTTTTATTATCTATCGTTTGGTATAGGTCGCTATATGGTACCACGACTAGTATAGTAGTTATAAACAACAAACTTTTTTGATTAGTAAAGAATTATTTTACGTACAACACCCTTAAATCTTAATTAAGTGTCAATCGCAAAGTTAGGTTATACATGATTAAGGCTTTTAGGTGTAGTTTATATTTTTATTCAACAGAAAATTATTAGTTACTAGCATTTTGAAAACTGCCTTATTTTTGCAAAAGTTTAGATTTTATTTTAAATGTAAACATGAATAGTACTTTTTAAGTAATTCTGAAAAAAGATTGCTAGAAGAAAGAGTTAAGAAATAGGTGCCTGTTCAAGGCATATAGTTAAATATGCCTTGTGCCTGTTTTGATAAGTTAAAAAATAACTTTTTTTCTTGGCTTTTTCGATAAGTCTTAACAGTTACGGTCCCTGCTTAAAACATTCAAATGGTCCTAAAAAATCCCTTTTCCCCCTTAAATGGAAGTTAAACTATCAATCGCCATATACAAATTCCCGCCTTAATATTTCCCCTTCGTAAACGAAACGACCTAAATTCGTGGGAAAGCACGAGATCTTCTTTGTTCATTTGCCGGTCTAGCACCAAAAAATAAAAATTTTAGTTTTACAGGTTTTACTAAATAAAAGTATACATTTTTATTTATTACTTTCTTATTGTACAGTTGGAATAAGCCGTATAACGTTTCTTTAAGGATACCAGATCGCCAACCAGTTTTTTTTTGAAGAAAATTTTTCGATAAAAACTAAGCTCGTTTTTCTAAAACTGTGGTGTAATCAATCTGGAACAAAAACAAAATTATATAAATATATATGCATATATTAGTCTTGTCTCAAATAAAATAACTTGATCAAGTTTGTGCTTCAGCGTAGTAGTATCATCAATTTTTTTATGACAGGGATAACTAAAAAATCATCATTCAAACTTGATCATTTCATTTTAAACTTACAAATTAAAATACCTACCACCATGAGCAAATCTAGAAACTTCAATCTTTAAGATATTAAAGTATATAAAGACGTCCCGTCCCGGTCATCTTTCCCAGCATTATTCTAAAATTATAAACACGTGTTAAATTTATACTGCTGAATAACTTTAAAAACGATTTAATTCTTAAGTTTTTCAGACGATAGAAATCAACATAAAAAATATCAGTTATATGCTTGTCTACGATATCATCACAAGAAAAACAAAAAATTTAGACATTAAATTATTCTTTACCTTAGTTATTACATTCAACTAAGTGCAGCACATGATATTCCATCATATTAACAGACTATAGGAGCTCCAATACCGGTTCATAAACTGAAATCATGAAAAAGAAGAGTTATTATAACAAATACCTAATATATTAAGTTTGTTATATAAAACAAAATTTCAGTAAAAATAACCAATCAACATTGAATGTTCAGACTGGGGCGGTACTATAAATCATCATAAGTTTTCCTTGTTACAAATTTGAAAAATTCTTAAAAAATTAAGCTTTTATTTTTTACTTACCTCAATCAGGGCATATCTTCCAAGTGCAATATTATTTTGCCCATTTTCAATATTAATCTATTCTTCACGACATCAGTGCGACAGAATTAATCACACTTGCTAGCTATTCATCAAATTCCCCAGTTTATCGACTTAATAAAAATTAAACCTTTCAAAAAAAAAGCCAAGCGTCCACGTTCCTTGCTAAAATACAAATGGACGAGCTGTTCTAAAAAACTTCGTTAAGTAGCCATGTTGAGAAACTGAAAAATGTTTGAGTGGATACCGGTTACTTCAAATCTTGTGAAGTTGGCTGTAGTTTTTTAGATAGAGGGATAATGCCATATAAAAATTACACACTATCTTCACGAACCATTATTATCTTTGCACATGAACAAAAAGTCGACAGAATAGGGACAACAATTTGCTTATATTCCTCTATGTGAAGAAAACGTATGTTGTTTAAGGCCAGGATTCTATATCCTATACAATCTTACGATTAAAGCACAAAAAAATCTGACAGAATTTTGTCCTACTTAAAAAATCGTTTCAAAATGGCGTTGTAGATGCCACACTATTATTAGCTAAATTACACGATGACATTTTTCATAAAATCAGTTGCATGAAACCGGTTTTTTGTGGGCAAGAGGTGTAGAGATGCCAGGAAAAACAAAAAAGTTCAAAAGAGAATTGAAGAAATTTCATGAAACGATTTCATGGTGTAAGTTACGTATATCAAACAAAACAAGATTTTGCAGCTTTGATCGCATGAAAAATACTATTTTATGATTTTTTTTTCAAAAGATTATCAAATCGTACAGGCTCAGGGCTGTCACAGAATCCAATTTTGTCGGAATTGGATTTAAAGCCGACAAAAAAATACTTTGGTGTCATGAAATCCAATGTCCTTTAGTTTGTAGAAACGTCTTTGACGGCAACATAATATTTTCCTTTACTTTCCTTAACTTTGTATCATCCTCTGTGTTACCTTTGTTGTAACTGACTCAAACTTTCTAACAAAATGTCTTGCACTGCTTATACTCCATACAAATTCGTCTTGGCTAGAGCCGGGATACCATGCATCCACCGCTCGACTTTCATGTCTACATACATACATACATACATACATCACTTTAAAAGGTAAGTACATAAATAATATACAATTGAGATCGTATTTACTTACAATAATCATACTGAAATATCCTTTCCGGTTAAAGTATAATATGTACCTACGCTGACTCTGACAGCTCAAGTAGATTGCTGCGATCTCGCAAAGTTCTTTTGGTTACCTTTTCTGAACGCCCTGCTTCTAATAACAAATATGCAACAACTGCAGTAGTCATTTTATTTTATATTAATTTATTTTTTACAAAAATGCAATAACTTTTAATAATATTTAAACGAAAACAATCAAAAAGTTAACATTTAAATTGTATACAAATGTACATATGCTAAACAGCAGCTGATTCGAACATCGCTTTTATTTTAATTCAAAAATAAACAAACCGATTTTGTTTTATGACACCAAATGAAACCAATAATAAGCAAAACCGACTTGGATTCTGTGACAGCCCTGACTGTCAAAAATTCTGTCACACACACACACTTTTAATCCACACTATCATACTTTTTGAGACACATGCAATTTTTGACAAATCGTACGACTGAGTATGATAGTGAATCATGGCCTTTAAAAGTCAAACTTTCGTACCAATAACAACACTTGATAGCAGACATCGTTCTGCGTACATATGTTCTAACCACTCTAACAATGCTGTTTGAACATGACATCGACAAGGATTATCTTCACGAGACGTTTTAATGTGAGCACACGAAATTGTTCAATAGCTGAACAAATCAATGGCTCGTCAAGACTTAAGCAAGGTACAAACGATACAATCTGTTGTACACCCAATTTTAGGAAAGAGCGGTTGTACGCGAGTTGTACACGAATTGTAACGTCTGTTGGCTGATCGTATTCAAGTTGTATGCCGGTTGTACGAAAGATCAAGAAATTTTGATTTTTTGTCAAATTGTATTAACAGGTCACATCGTTTGTTTCCCTATCGCTCACGGTTTTATGTAGTATTTGTGTTTAGTAATGTTTTGACCACCTTGCAGTTAACATTGAATTTTAAGTATTATTTTCGGACGATGTCGATTATAGCATATTAAACGCCATCTTACTTTAAATGAAGTTGTACATAAAATCGCACACTAAATTGTATCGTTTGTGGACAAGCATACAACAGATTCCTAAAATTGGTTGTACAACAGATTGTATCGTCTGTATCTTGCTTTAGTGTTATTCAAAAATCATTACTAAGTCGCAATTTACATTACACAGAAAAATGGGCAGACAGACGAGATTTGTAGGCAAGGGGTTGAAGAGGTAGAGTGTGTATTTCATGACTAGTGTACTGGACATTTTTTCGTTTCTCTTTTCTGCTTTTCGCTTTTTTCTTTGTTGCTTCACTTTATATTTCTCAAGTCGGCCTCATTTTAATGAGTTGAAACACACAAACATGTAAAGAATATAACACAGAAAATAAAATGTGCAAAAATCTGTCTGTCTTGTTTATGTCCAATGTAAATTGTTTAAGCAAGAGCAAAAGAGAATTCAAAAAATGTCTGCCCTGTTTCTGTCCTATGTAAATTGCGACTAAGTCCCCTTTCACAATAGACAGAAACAGGGCAGACAGACGGGATTTGTAGGCAAGAGGTTGAAGAGGACAACGTAATGTAATTTTTTTCGTTTTTTCTGTGTTGCTTCACATTATATTTCTCAAGTCGGCGTCTACTTGCTTAAAATTTCTCAACAAAGTACATGTACCACAGATTTTCAAGTAGAAAGAAAGTAGAATGTGCCAAAATCTGTCTGTCTTGTTTATATCCAATTGTGAAAGCATTAAGGCAGAGCAAAAGAGAATTCAAAAAATGTATGCCCTGTTTCTGTCTTATGTCGCAATTTACATAGGACAGAAACAGGGCAGACATTTTTTGAATTCTCTTTTGCTCTTGCTTAAACAACAACACTAGTCATGAAATACACACTCTACCTCTTCAACCCCTTGCCTACAAATCTCGTCTGTCTGCCCATTTTTCTGTCTAATGTAAATTGCGACATTGTAAAAGCAGTGTAAGCAGTGATGCCAACTTTTCAAATACCAAACGCGTCGACCCAGCGGTCAAAAAGAGCTAAAAAGAGTTGATTTGAAAAAAGAACGATTATTTCAGTCTGGTAAATTTTAAAGGTACATTTTTTACAGTTACAAAAGGTTCAGTTAGGTTTTAAAATTTATACATATATTTTCATAGTAGGTACATAGTTAAATTATAATCACCCCTGGTCTGTAAACCGACTCCGAATTTTTCGATTATGACACGAATTCACTTTTCTTAGTGCTTTGTAGTACTCCATTATTACTTCGATTTTACTTATAAGAGTCGAAAGTAAATCGACCTGCATTTTTCCATGTTCCATTAAATATTTGTTAATTTAATATTTTTCTTCTATTTGCAGGTGTTTCGGCTTTTGAATTTTATACACTGCTTTACAGCGAAAATGTTTAAACTTTGTATTGCATTCTTCTAGATTAATTAGGGGATGCTGGTCACGAGAAAATATTTTTTTCCAATTCATTCATTATATTGGTGTTTCTCAATGTAATATTACTTGAAATAAAAAATGTAATAGCTGTAATAAAAAGGACACTGCCATTTAAATTTACTATCAAATCAATGCAACAAAACAAAAAGCAAAATAAAATACGCGTGTACATAAATAAGGGAATTATTAGAAAAAATTAATGCTGGGGTTTTCTTTTTTTGTTAGAGCATTTTTATTCGATTCAGTCCACTGTGTCTTAAATTTTTTAATATGAAAATTTGTAAACTATTGATTTTGTTATTATTTGTGGTAAAACAGCTTTTGAAATATCACAAATTTTTGAAAGCGTTATTATCAATGACCAATTTAAAATTACCTATGTATTTTGTTGTTGTTTATCAATATTTACCAAACCTACAAGATGTAAAAAGTCTACAAGGCAAACAGTGAATTCCTCTATAGAGTCGTTACATCAGAGTAAATTGCTTCCTTAAAACACTTCTCCCAACAATCCCAAATGCCATGGTGTTTGATTTTTACCGCCTTAATAGCCTTTTTGCCAATCTTATCTCTTGGACATTCAGATGAATTGTAAGCATTTAAAATTAAAAAATATTTTTTAACAAGTACTTTACGTTTATTTATAATTTTTTTGCATTTCTTAAAAAATTACTTTCATAAAACTGGCTTAAAAAAAAATCTTAGCTACAACTTGCACTTACAAACTAATTAAAATTTACATGTAGTATTATGCATCTTTCAGGTTCTTCCAAAAAGTCAAGGGACGTCGATATAGAAACGTCTTTAACATGGCCTGAGTGTGACTGCTCAAAATGTAGGTAGGTTGGAAATGACGTAACAAATAATAACAATATTCCACATTGAATCGTTGCAAACGCAGTATCGAACATAAGGCTGCTTCTTGTATTGGCTGACGTTCAAACCTGTTAAGAAATCGTGCGAATTCATTGAAATACTTCTCAATATCTGTTTCAATCGGTAGTGGTTTTACTAACATAGAAATAATTTCCAACAATACTCCTATACGTTTATCATATTCGTTTGTTTGCAAAGCCAAGTTAAAATATTCATTAGCCAAAGGCAGCAGATGCTGATTAAGAAGATTATTTTGTGTTGTTGAGGCATCAATACGTTTACTCAACAAACCAAAGGCCAAGCAAATATTGTAAAATTTGGAATTTTTTAATTTCTCTACTAATACGTTAATGACTTCATCTAGCGAGGGTTTATATGGTTCAAAATGATATTCATAGCGCAGTTTTGAAAGTAATGTTTTATCACGAAAATCGGAGTTAAACACATCATATTTGGTATTCATTAGTATTTGTTGTATAACACTTATCAGGGCATCAGAACGATCATACGTTTTATCTTCACGGTACGGCAGTACGGTAGGGTACCACATTAGTACCTCGTGTATCATTAAAACGGATTTTTTTAAATAAAAATAAAGGCATTTAGCTATAAAAATACGTGCCGGGTGTGTAGCAATTTGCAGATATTCTTGAACTTTACAGGTCATTAAATAAAGTTGGGTTAAATTTAAGGTGGCTTGCAGGGATAATTTCTCAGTTTGTTTATAACTAAACAGTATTGATTCTATTTTATAGGCTAAATCTTTGCAAAAGTTACCGTCTCTAGTAACCACATTCTTTAGAAAAACAAATAAACGCTGCAAACATTTAGGCAAATGTTCTGGTGGCATGTCTTGTATAACCGGGGGTAATTCATTTTCGGGTATATTTGTTCCTTTGGCCTTTTTAGCTACAATTATCACAGCTTTCTGAATAAGGTTGTAATCTGGAGATATACTTAAAAGCTTATTTATAACACGCGTCGATGTACAATATAAATCCAACTCCATTTCATTGTAACAATATGAGATTAGTTGTTCGCTAAATTGATTCAAAATGTGTTCCTGCCGTTTATGTTCTTTAGTGGTAACTGATTCTAGAATTTTATTATGATTTTCGTAATTATATGAGTTAATTAAGACATCAAATAGGGATTGATTGGTATCTTGTGGCATAAACTGTGGTAAACGTTCTATTGGTATCTCAGCTATATTGTCATTATTCGTTTCTAGTGGTGCGGGAGATTGTGGTGAATCAGAAAAAATAAAATTTTCTATGGGTTTTATACTAATGCAATCCTTTTGGCTACAATCTTTCTCGCATTCTTGCCTACATTTAGCAGTAACCCCGCCTTGCTTTACTTCTTTGTATTTATGGCAGTTAATTGGCTGTTCGCATTCCAAGGAAAGCAGGCTTTGGTGTTCTTGTTCGTGGGTTTTTTTAGCATCAGTTAAAATTAAAAATGCTTTATCGTTAACTACTTCTGTGTTTTGTGTTTTTGTTACGGCACATTTTTTATGATGTTCGGGTGGAACCTCCTCTTCAACATCTCTTTCTCTAAAGAAGCCTATTTGCAGAGCGTTTTCATTTTCTAGCAATTTACTATTTTGTATAATTTCACATTTTGCTTTAAAGTTTATATTTTTCGTATCTTCTTTAATATATGATTTTAATTGAACATTATTTATTACGTTCATGCAACCTTTTGTATATTTACCTAGTTCTATGGGTGTTTTACTGAAATTTAAGGACCCTTCCAATAACATTTGTTTAGCTTTGAGACGTTCTGAACGTTTACAAGGTTGCACCTCGGCCAGACATTCACTTTTACGCTTGCGACTTCTTTTAGGTTTTTGTGTCAATGACATGTTCATTTCTTTCTCCATGAGTAAATCAGTAACAATAGGCTTAATAGACTCGGACAGAACTTCATTGTAAAGAGTACTGTTTAATAAACTCGATATGTTAGTTGAATTTATAGAGTCATCGCAGTTTTCTTCAGATTTAAGTATGCAGTTGTTAAGTTGATCGGTCTCTAACTCCTTTGTACTATTTTCGTTTGCTTCTTCATCGATTGTTAATTCATTTTCAGTCGATAAATTGTCACTTAAGTCAATTTGATCTACCGAATCGTATGAAATAAGCTCATTGATTGTCTTCGGTTCCATATTTAAAATAGCCGGATGTCTTAAAATACTATTAATTTCTTGGATGCTATCTTTGTCATTTGGATTATTTTCATGAGTCATATTGCCTACTGTTGATGTTTTTGTAATTTTATTAACTTTTTGAACTTTATCTTTTTCCAAATCATATTTGTTAGCTTTAATGAAATCTCGATGGCAAGCTGAGCTATTTGCATCTAAAAATTTTTGTTGTGAACTGATGTAAGGAATTGTCTCATGTTCATGATTTAGTTTAGAAATATCAGTTGGTAAATTGATGTTACTTTGTACTTTATAATCCACAGCTATATTCGAATTATTTGGCAATGCTTTTACTGCTTTAGTTGCTTTGGTATATTTCATGGAATTGCAATCTAATAGTTTAAGATTGTTTAAGCCCGATATTTTAGGAACAACTTTATTATCGTCTTTTATTTCGCCAGGTGCTTCAAATAGTTCTTTGTTATCTGATGTTTGGTCGTTAAACGATGAATCTGAAACTGTAATTACAGACCAAATTAAAGGATTTTCCTCACCTGGGCTTTGATTTGTCGATTCGTTTTTAGGGAAGAGTGATTGAGTATGTCTGGTAGTAAAAATTTCATTTTTTTCTTTTTTTTCTACCAGAAAATGTTTAGTTTTACAGGTGTTGCTTGCAAGATTTGAAAACATTTTGTTTTCTGTTTCGTAACAATTATCGCCTTCTAAATTTTCAATTGGCTCGAAGGATGCATTTTGCATAAACAATAAATTGTCATCTTTGGAATCAATTAAAGAGTTGGGTTGAGCTAGTTTAGTGTTTTCTTTAAATTTATTAAAAGCATAAGCTTTAGGATTATTTATTAATTCTTTTCTTTGTTTAAGACATTCATCATCAGATTCGGAACTGGATTGCAAGCTATTTTTACTCTCCTTAACAATATCTTTTTGTTTCTGTATTTTTTCTGTTTGTCTTTCAAAGCTTTCTTTTCTAGAATTATCTGATGGATTTGATTCAAAGAATTTAGAATCTTTTCGACATTTAAGCTGTTTCGATTTAAAATTTCGAATTGTTTTTGATAGTTTTTGCGCCTTTTCTTTAGATTTAGTTGAAAAGTTAAATGCAAAATTTTTAAAACTTTCTTCCCAATTACTCAATTGATTGATTTTGTGTTGATTCGAATCAACCACCATTTCATTTTGTAATAAACCCATTTGTTCATCTTCAGGACTGTCATTTTCAGATGAAGTAGAAGAGTTTTGTGGTAGTTCAGTTGTTATTTCTGAAATGATGCTATTTATGTCTTCAGGACTGTTATTCTCAGATGATCTGGAAGAGTTTGAGTTAAAACTTTCCTTGAAAATTGCATTATTTTGTGATCGTTCAGTTGTTATTCCTGAATTGATGCTATTTATGCCAGTAGAGTCGTTATCACTTATTAGACTTTCATTATCTGATGATAGTTCAAAATCATTCTCAAAATCACTAGAATACACTGGTGCTGTAACGTGTTGACAAGTATTCAAACTATTGTTAGAGACATACTCATAATTATCATTAAGGTTTGGCAAAGATTGAATATTAATTTCAGCTA
The DNA here is from genome assembly GCA_949628195.1 of Phasia obesa. Lineage (NCBI taxonomy): Eukaryota > Metazoa > Arthropoda > Insecta > Diptera > Tachinidae > Phasia > Phasia obesa. The sequence continues at coordinate 94,651,064 of OX451219.1, forward strand.
CAGACTTGGTCTTTTTAACTGAACCGTCTTCAAAAGTTGGCACAGTGGTTGTATACAGTTCATCAGTTTTAATAGATTCAGTTCCATCTAAACTAAGAAAAATTGACTTTCTATCATTATCTTTTAGATCTTGAATATTTACAGCCTCTTTGTTTAGTTTAGCTTCAAAATTTGAAGATTTATTTGTTTTTGAAATGGCTTCATCATCTTCTGTCATTGAAGAGTCTTCTAAAGTTGGCAATGCGGTTGTATAAAATTCGTCAGAGTTAATAATATCAGTTCGATCAAAATTAGAAGAATTTGATTTTATATCATGTTGTTTAATATTGTTATTAACACTTTTTAGTCCTTGAATAGTTGCAGCCTCTTCTTCAAATAAAGATTCTTCAGCATTTAAAGTATAATTAGCCTCTTGATCATCTTCGTGAATGCTATGTTGGTCTGAAGATAAATTTAAATCATTTTCCAATCTGTGTTCAATATCAGTAACGAAACAGTTGTTGGTTTGGTTAAGGCTTTCTTTGTTAGTATCTATATGAAAATATTTAGAATCTTTCATATTTTCACAATTATAAAGATCAAAAGGCTCGTCTGATCTTAGTAACATTTTTTGACTAGAATTTCGATTACATAAATTTTCAACAAATGCGTTTGATCTATTAGGTAAAGAATATTGTTGTTGCGGAGCATTTCCAAGAATTTTATGACATGTTTTATATAAATTGTTATCAACTGGCGTGTTAGTATTTTCAGAGGTCTTTACTTTAAGAAAACTTTGTTGATTAGTTGCCTGTTCTGTCCAATCTTGAGTATCATCTAAAGTCCAAGACTTACCGTTTGTACTCTCAGAACATTCATTAACATTAAATTTGCCGCTACTCGAGTTTGCTGTACTTTTTATCACAGATCTAAGATTACGATTAAAACTTTCTATTTCCATTTCTTGTTCTTCCAATTCACTATCTGAATCACCAAAGAGTAACTGATATTTGTTTTCAATATAGGTGATATCCTTAGGTTCTCTGGACTGTATAACGAAAGTATCGCTATTAGTGTAAGATGATGATGCTTGTGAATGCGATAAACTACCAGTAGGTTTAATAAAAGTAAAGTCTTCAGTTTTAGAAATGTTTGAGGCATCATTTGAAATATTTTCATTTGTGATTTGTTTTATGAAAATTTTTTCATTTTCTGAAAAATTTTCCTCACGTAACTGACAACTTTCGGGGGCTAGAGCAAACGTTTTTAAAAAATCGACTGCAGTTTCAATTGTATCATCATTATTATTTTCGTTTGTTAAAATAACGACGGGTGATGATTGTTTTTTAATTTCATTAAGCCTTTTACTTTTTTTAGTCTTTAAAGATTTTTTGCGGTGATTGTTATTCTTTAGTATTCTCTTCAAAGCTTTACGGTTCCTTTTATTCAATTTTATTTCTGGCAAAATTTCTTGGATTTGATCTAAAATTTTATGTTTAGATTTTGAGTGGCCTTTTAAGTTATTTATTCGTGGAATCTTGAGCAGGTCGGCCTCACAAGCATTTGTAGCCTGTAATTCAGTCTTATTTGAGGTAATTTGTATTTGTTGCACTTCTCTGTCCATTGAGTTAGAGTCTTGTGAAAAGCTTTGCAGTGGGAAATTCAAAGTACAAGTAGAAATAGTTGAGTTATTGTCTAAAATTAAAAAAAAAATAATAATAAATATAAATATAAATAACAAGAAGATATGTATATGTATGTACTGTTTTGTATACAAAGCAACAAGATTTAACATGTTCGTATATTGTAAGTAAGTTTTATAGCTATAAACTTACTTAAATTATATAGATTGTCGATTACAAGAGAAGCACTACAAGCGATTTTAACTTTTGAATAATTCTTGAAAAAAAAACCGACTTTAAAACAGATAGATGGGCACAAATTCTAAACTAAAAAAGTAAGAAGTAATCTGTAAGAATTAGATTTAAACCAAATAAGAGATTCGCCAAAATTATCAGGAAAAAAGTAAAGACTATGTGAATGTCAAGCACTTAAGCTATTCCCACCATTATCCGTCTTTAATAGGGACACCATTCAAGCCTCTGTCTATAACGGTTTAAAAGATAGGGCCACTTAGATCAAATAACATCACCTCTTAGGACACCCTTTAATTTACAATTTTAAATTAAAGATCTATTGTTATTGAGGACTTGGCAAAAAATATTGAAATTTACAAAGATTCTTTGTAAATATCAACTGTCTGTCTATAACGGTTCAAAAGTTTGTCCATATACATCAAATTACATGAACTATTGGGACACCCTTTAACTTATAATTCAAAATATTTATACTTGTTATTATACCGGAGAAAGTAGTGGACATTTTGCTCAATTTTCAAGTGTTTGTCTATAACGGTTTAAAATATAGAGCCATACAGGTCAAATTGCAAGTTATGGGGACACCCTTTAAATTAATAATCAAAATTGTATACTTTTTATAGCGGACTTTGCAATACAGGTTCATTGTAAATTTCAGCTGTCTGTCTATAACAGTTCAAAAGTTAAGCCACATACATAGTATTACAATAACTATTGCGACACCCTTTTATTTCGAAATTCAAATTTTATACTTTTTGTTATAGCGGACAGCAATACAGGTTCTTTGTAAATTTAAACGGTCTGTGTACAACTGTTCAAAAGTTTGGCCATATATATCAAATTAAATGAACATTGGAGCACCCTTTAATTTATAATTTTGAATATTTATACTTTTTATTATAACGGTTTTGTCTATAACGGTTCAAAAGATAGGCCCATATATGTTAAATTCAGTCACCTATGGGGACTCCCTCTAAATTTTGAATTTATTTTTTTTATTACTTTCTGTTGTTGAAAACTATAGTGACATACAATTTTTTTAAATTTTAAATTGGTGCCCTTTACGGTTCTTAATACACGTATGTTGTATGGGGACACCCTTTAATTTTTAAAATAATGAACTGTTTTTAAATCGAACCAAAAAGTAAACATAACTTTTCAAATAAAGAAAAAAAATTTCAAAATCGGTTCAGAAATTGCTGAGTTCTGCGGGCACATACATTAAAAATAAGCAACATTCATACGAATTGATGAATTTTTTGAAGTCGGTTAAAAAGGTAAATTTCTTTTAATAAAGAGAATTCGTTCTCGCCTTATTGTATTTAACTAATTCTTGTGTTTTATTTTAAAAATCGGATATACGCCGAAACATATGTATTTAAAGTAGCTTTTGTGTTTGTTTTTTTTCCCAATCAGACGTTTTAGTAAAAACAGAACAGTGTTTTTTGGTCAGAGTTTAAATTAAGTACTGACATAAATTTACACAATAATATTGTGTAATTTATTGCTTTAAATATTACTGTTTTGCTCCACACTACTAAATAAATTAATCAATATTTTTAAGCTTAAAATATTCTTGGCATTTACATATGTACGTATAAATGTAAAAGAAAACAAAACCCACATAGATACATACTTATCTAACCAAATTGAAAAAATTATGCTTGATTTAAAAATTAAACAACCTGGCAATAAATAATTTAAATAAGTACAAAGATAATGTTTTGAGATATTAGTGAAGAAGAAGACGCTTGTCTAGAAATTATAATTGCCCAATCTTGTTTAACACATTTCAAAATATTCCTTTTTGCGCAATATAAATCAAAAGACCTTTGATTTTGTTCAATATATTGTGCCACCTACTAATATAATATACACGTAGACAATTCTATTGTACAATATCAGTTATTGCACAATAATATTGCAAATGTATGGTTAACTTAATAAAAATATTCTTAATTTATTTTATTGGGTTATAGCCACCTAGTCTTAGGTAATCGGTTAAAAATTTCTGTGATTACTGCTACAATTTAGTACATGCAAGTATAAAAATTAATATGTATATAAAAAATTTTTAAAAATATAATAAAAATTATAATTATTATAAAAAACGCCATCGACTATGCTAGCTGACGTAAAACGACAACCCCTTAAGGGCTAAATTCATAAAAAATATTTTTGTTTTATAACGGGCTTATAAATCAAAATTCCATACAAAATTGGTTCAATAAACCTTTTACCTATAAAAAATATTTTTTTTTTTATGAATATGGCCCAAAAAATAGAAGCATATCACCCCTGTACTGAAAATCACTTTTTATCAAAGGTGTTCTACACACACAAATGTTTGAAATCACATGATTTTAAATCGGTTAGGAGCAGGGTTCGTGATTTGAAATCACGTGATATCCAGAACAGATCTGTATATGAAGAATAACATTTAAATATATCGATACCTTCCCGTAAGAATGCATTAAGCGACACTTTTTTCGAAAATGACTTTTTGATGTGGAACTATACTATAAGTTAAGCGCCATATTTTGGCCTGGGTTTCGCTGCCCTATCATGGATGCAAAGGAAACTAGAGAGAAAATAAAATTGTATCAACCGCCAAGTTTTCTCACTGGAATAATGTTGCTCCCTGAAATTTCTATTGTCAAGTTTTGTATTCTGAAAATAGCTTTCCAAATATTATTTGGAAACATATTATGTTCCTTTCAATAAAATACACAAATAAATAACTAAGTGAGATGTTTTTTTCGTTTCTTGAACAATTTTAAAAATGTCGCTTAATGCATTCTTATGGGAAGGTATCGATATATACAATATACAATAGTATATTGATTGTATAAGTATAAACAAAAGATAATTAACCAAAGACAAAGCCCCTCAAGAAATCCAAAAATAAATCATTTCACATATTTAAGAGTGTAATTAACGAATTGATTTTTTTTAATCATTTTGAACGATGCACAAATAATTACAAATTATTAAACTTACCAGTTGAATTAGATGTCAAACATTCATGAATATCATCTTCTTTATGATTCGTTTTCGAAACTGTTTTTTGTGGTTGAGGTCTCACAATATTCGTTAATAATGCAGAAGTATCGTTAAAAATCAATGGACTCGTTGAACTGATTGAATCTGAAGGAAAAAACAAAGATTCAAAAATGGGGGGCGACAATTAAAAAATGAAACAATAATTTAATTAAAAAATAAAGATTCAATAAATAAGGAGCAACAAATAAAAAGTACCTGTTTGATGCATAGTTTGTGTTTGCGCTGTCGTTGTGGTTTGAGGTTGAGAATTCATAAAAAGTTCTAATAGCCAATCAAGAAACTGCTGTTGATTTAATGTTGATGTTTGAATTGTATTTGCAATGCCAGCATTGCTATTTTGTAATAAACTTAAAAGCATTTTACCAAATATTTGCCAAAGTTCATTAAATGCATCAGATGGTAATTGTCCTAAAGATGACTTTATTGTTGAATTGAATAAACTGGGATTTAAGTTGGCAGGCACTGAACTGTCTTTGGCTCTACTTGTTGTTATAGGATAACAAGTTAACGTAGGTGAGGCGGATGGTGTAAAAAGTTCTTGTTTTATATTAGATGAATTGTTTAGAGATAAGTAATCAATTTTTCGCCTTATATTACACAACATGGTACAGGTGCCAGTAGTTGAAAACTTTTTTAAAGTCTTTTCAAATGGTGTATTGCCTACCGGTGGTGGTGATTCCAGTAAAGGTGAAACAGATCTTATATCAGACCATCTGGAATAAACTTTGAGTATATCATCAACTGCAGGAGTTTCTGGGAACATTGTTTGCACGTGTTTATATATGATTTTTTCGGTGTTTGTATGCCGCGTAATCATTGTACTTATATACTGAGAGCCCTGATCACGTTTTGCTGAAGAATACTGTGTACTTTGGTCTTGTAACTTGGGTTGATTCTTACATCTTTGATACTCCTGCTTTTGTAAAGAGATTTTCTCTAATAGATTACATTGCACAGACATTTCTTGAGTTTTAATTTTATTTCCCCGTGATTTCGGTTTCTTTGGACTGTTAACAACTGTTGGTATTTTTAATCTTATCGTTGCACAATATTCCTTAAGTCTTTCGACTAAATCTTTGTCGGGGGAATATTTAAGAATATCATCGCCTCTTAATTTATCCATGATACTAACATATTTTACCACCAAGTTGTTGAAATTTATTGGTCGGCCGTCGTACTCCGCTAAACGTGCCTTTAGTTGATCATTTACCATAGACTTACTTGTCAAGTCCATATCGATTTTATTGTATTCTTTTTGCAAACTATCAAAACTGTTTTTTAAAGTGGAATATTTGAGTTTTTCTTCAGTGTATAGTTCCTGAACTTGTTGAGCAGTCACTTGAAAACTTTTAAGTTGTTGATGTAGTTCATTGTTTTGGCTTTTAAGTTTATCATTTTCTTGTACCAGCTCATCCACCTTAGCTATTCTATGTGCCATTTTAAATTTTTTGGAATCATATTTCTTTATACCAAATTTGACATCAAGCTCGTTATAAACAAATGGACTTGGTATCCGTTCAACATGCTGATTTTGCCTTGGTGGTGGGGTTAACAAATCCAGATATATTTCTTCCATCTTTTATATGTATGTACCTCCCAACTCAGGCAATTATACTTATTTCTTTATACCTGTTGTTTAAATTATAAATATTTTTATATTTATTTATTTAAAATATATAAGGAGTTCACCTAACAATTCATTAAAAACTAAATATTTTCTGTTAATTCATAAACGTTTACTGATTTCCCATTTTAGCGCACATTTTTTTATAAACAATTCTTTTTTATTTAAAACAGCAAGGATGAAGTGAATTGAATGTCAAAAAGCCGACAGCATGCTTTGTTTCAGTGTGGCAAGTGCAGCGTTTTTTTAAGGATTAATTACATAGCATCTACACTTGGAATGCGATCTGGGATATTTAATTCAACAAACGTCATATTTAATCCCAGAGATAATTTTGTAACATGTAAACCTCATTATAGTATTATTAATTATTGTCATAAGAGATCTCATCAAAACAATTTCATGAAATGAGCTACTACGAAAAGTAAACAAATAAATTCACAAATAAATTACCTTAAGAGTAAGGTAATTACAACAATACACTTGCTTTCAATTGTCAATTGTTGTTTACGTTTTTTGTTTTATATTATTAAAAATGCATATTATTTTAAATATTTATTATTATTGTCACATGATATTAAGCTTAAAGTAAATCACCAGCTAATAATTTTTTCGCATGAACTTTTTAACCTGATATGTACACCTATTTAGTTTTTAGACCTGACATACATAAATTTGTTTAGATAAAAGTCACACTTCATATAAAAAACTAGTATTATAAATTGTTTTTTATACATTGAGTTTGAGTTTTGTTTAAATAAGTTTATGTCAGATTTACACATTGCTACTGTTTCTCTGTCATACTTCCGAAAATATGATTTAAGTCCGGGACAATTAGAATCCGTCATGTGATACGTCCTCTTTTTCACAATCAGTACGTTTCCGTCAACGCAAAGTACGAAACGTGGATAACTTTTAACTTTTGACGTACTTTGAGCAGTTTGATAGTTTTTGTGTTGAGTGGAAACAAAAATAAAACAAAACACAACAAAATAAATAAAATAAAATGGAGGAAAAAGCATTTGAAGTGTTTCCTTTCCTGATTTAAAATCCGTCAAAAAAGTATTCATTATGTCCACCTTTTCCGTTGTTGTTTTGATCTTAGTTGAATATGTCAAAGTATAACGTATGAAGGATTCTATGTCTACATTAGAAAGCACAATGTCTTAACAAAAGACAAACTTTATATAAAAAAAAACATTATTATTAATACTGTTTTTTCCATATGAAGTTTGACCCATGTTAAGACATGTTAATGACTAATCCCCGTGTACATTACCCCTCTCTCGATTAGGCATTAACATGCCTTAACAAAAGTCAAACTTCATATAAAAAAAAACATTGTTTATAATACTGTTTTTTTTTTTTATCTTAAGTTTGAATTGTGTTAAGACATCTTTATAGCAAATGAAGACGGAATAAAAGTCAAACTTCGTATAAAAAACATTATTTTTAATTTTTCATATGAAGTTTGACATTTGTTAACATATGTTGATGTAGACGAGGGCTATTCTGATTTTACAAGAGACAGAAGGTTGTATGTAGACGGAAGGTTATATTCGTAAATGAATATTGCGCGTGGAGCCATGGAGTAATGTTTCTTGGCGATTCCCTGGTAACAAATTTGCATAATAGATACCTATTTTCTTTCTAAAACTACATATTTTGATTATAACTATTTAACTTTTTTTACAGTGTTTTAAATATTTTCACCACTACAAAAAAGAGAATGTTATTCGAAAACAACAATAAAAATACATGAATTCACCATCTAATTGTCATTCGTTTTGTTCATTTATTCGGGTTCACGTCAAGTCGGTAACGTTGAAAAATTTATTTAATTTTTGTTTTTTTCTTAATACACAACGGAACTTTTGCACTTAAATGCAAATAATATAAATTTTTTACATAATTATAAACATAAAATAATTTAAATTTTCATGTATATCTGATCTTTAAGTCCAGAAAATTTTAATAAAAAATTTAATTTGGGACAATAATAAAACAGAAAAGCAACATCAAAAAGACTGCAAAAAGAAACAGCAGTTGGAATAAAAGCAACAACAATAAACGACGGCTGACAAAATTAAAAGCACAACACTACCACCATCACAAATCAACAACAAAAAATAATAAGAAAAAATACTACATAATATTGAGAAAAATAATATTGTTCGAAAATTAATTGAAGACAACAATCCAACTAAAAAATTTTTTCTGCCAGATAAAAATACATAAATATTGCAAGGATATTATTAAAACAAGTAAAAATAAAAATATAAGCAATTGTGTTGAGACTGATTAAATATATTTTAAAGCAAAATTCCAAATTAAAAGTTTAAAAAACTAGTGAAAATAACTTGAATTGAAAGAATTAATTGATTACTAAAAAAAGTGTATTTATTAATCAGTTTATAGAATATTACAAAAAAATGACCACAAATTTACGTCAGATTCCTTTAACATGCAGTGGCCACACTCGCCCCGTGGTGCATTTGGATTTTAGTGACATTTGTGATAGTGGCTATTTCTTAATATCGGCATGCAAAGGTAATTAATTAATTTACAAATAATAATACGCTAAAAAATGCTCATTCGTCCCTCTTCTTAACTGCTGACAACCGAAAGGCTTATCTGCCGTAGAAACCGATTGGAAATGCAATTGCATTGAATTCTGTATATTTGAAAATAATCCACACCCAATTTTAATCTTACTTGTTTACTTCATATAATACATTAAGGTACCCATCCCTGGATAAAATTCTCAAATTTATATAAAATTATAAAATTCTAAAAAAATATTGTAAAGCTTTATTTTAAAGCAACGCCATCCGTTGCTCAACATTGCTTAAAATATACTGCTTTCTGAAATAAAAGATCCCTTACATTATGCATTACCTTCAAGTAAAAAAAAAAAAATAATAAAATCGGCGTACTTTCACTGCTTTTTCTCCAATCATTTGGAAATAAGATATTTTTGAAAAAAGTATCCCATATTGGAATCAGGATACTAATTTTGTTAAAATCCATCCAGTAGTTTTTACGTGATGCGAACACAAAGAAAAAGACACACACACAGACAGGAAATGATTTACTGTTTTATTATATGTATACACTAGCTGTGCCCGCCACTTCGTCAGCGTCCTTGCAATATTTTGTTCGATTTTGCTTTGAAAGCAATCCACACCAAAGACCCTTACTTTACTTTATATAAAGGATCTCATCTTTGACAAAATAACTGCCGCCTTAAACTATGCATATCGGTTAGTGCTTCAGTTATGGTTTATGTATTTACTTTATATTTATATAAAGGGTCTCATCCTTACTAAAATAATAAATACGTGATGCGAACACAAACAGAAAGACAGACAGACAAAAAATGAATTACTATTTATTATATGTTTAGATATATAGATTTCATTACAATTGTTTCAGATGTTTAGCCGTGATTGATACTCGGGATGTTTCCGAACGTTTCGTCCTATTACCGAATATTGTAAGTGTTCCAGGATATTCTGGATGTTGTTGTATGCTCTAGAATATTCTGGTCTGTTCTCGTACCGGGACTATTTATTTATATATATTTGTAGAAGAAAATAGATCCAAAAATAACAATAAAAGAATATTGTTGCTTCAAATGGAAGTAAAATTTAATTTGAAGCATTTCGATGCCGGTGGTCTAGTAGTAGCATCATTTTAATTACGAAGTTTAAATAACTTCAAACTTAAATACATATTTCTTTGTTAAAATAAAAACTTTATTACCTCCGGTTTCTTCCATCTATTTTCTCTGCATTTGTCTGTACATGTAGTCCTAATAGTGGCACTGCTGATTTTTTTTTTCTTTAAATAGTTACATATCTTCCAATTCGAAAGATAACACTTTGCTCACAATGTTAGATGCTAATAAATTCAAAACGAAAAAACCGAAGGATTTCTGAATAAAAATACATACAACATTCAAGCCTTTTATTTAAAAACTTTTGTTTCCATACATTTTAAATGATAGGGTGTGAAGGTAAATTCGTCAGTTAAATACTTTCCACAAAAATTGATTTTTAAAAAGTTAATTTTTTAGTCTAAAAAGAAAATTATTAGCAATTTTTGATAAATTATTGATAAAAACCATTCAATTTTCAAAAAAAAAAATTTTAATCGGTTTAAGAATTATACTACTCTACAAATAGGTGATTTCAGGATAGGATATGGGACACTTTGGACCGACCTGAATTGGGTTGCGATATACCAGGTGAAAGCTTGAAGGGAGTAGATTCAAAAACTGTCATCATTATATTTATACCTTTCTCAAGAAATGCCCTAGAACAGGTACAATATAGGGTACTTTTTTATAAATGGTAACACATCTTTTATACAAATTTAAACAGTCTACCTATTACGGTTCAAAAAATAAGGCGTTATACATGCAAATCATGCCACTGTCGGAAAACCCTTTAATTTTTATTAATTTTTACTGTTTTTTATATGGATTTTAACAAAATCAAAATTTTGTGAAGAGATACCTTAGTATCCTGATTCCAATATAAGATACTTTTTTCCGCAAAAATATTTTATTTCCAAGAGAAAGTGGAGAAAAAGCGGTGAAAAAACGCAATTTCCGGTTTAAAGGTACTGACATTTTCGGTTTAATACTGTGTATTTTAAATACTATTGCGCAACATTAGATTTATAGAATTTTTATAAATTTTAGAATTTTATCCAGGGATGGGTACCTTTGTATGAAGTAAATACATAAACCATAACTGAAGCACTATAAAAGTAAGAGTCTTACAAACGGTGTGGAATACTTTCAAAGTAAAATCGTGAAAAGTGGGCGTCCTGACGCCCACGACGTGGCGGGCACAGCTAGTATTAAATAAATGTATGAGTAAATGTTTTATAGCATGCCATAATTTTTCAAATGCGTACCTAACTAATCTCATATATGTATGTATCGTAACGCACAATATTTTCTACCATTATTTTTTAAATAGTCATGATAAAACAAATTCTTCTGTTATTTCGCATTCTAATTTTATATTATTATGTAGTTTATTGTAATTATTGTGATTTATGGTAGCTAATATAAACAAAAGATCTAAACATACTGAACAAATACACATGTACATATGTATGTATATCTATAATATTGTGTGTATGTTTAAATTTAGGCCAAGGTCTTTATTTTTGCTATATGTTAAACTGGTTTAGTTTTCTACAATTTAGCAAAAAATTTATAAACAAACAATTAAAATTTGTGGCTTAAAAGTTCGACTCCCCATTTTTTATTTTGTATAAAAACTATAATAATATTTTTAATAAAAAAAAAATAAATCAGGCAAGTGCAAGTCAGACTTAAAAATGTAACGTTACGTACTATGTTCAATACATAAAACTTTAAAAGTACAAGACAATAATATTTTTCGTGTATTTTTGATGACCCTTTAGTGTTTATTTTATGTTGCTATTACATACAATGTGTGTGAAGATAAATTAGAATTTAACTAGCAGAGACATAAACCAAATTTTTTAACAGAGCTTATTTTGCAGTAACAGAGCACTGTTATTAGTTTAACATTCACTGTAAAAATCAATCCAATTATTTTGGAGGCTACAACTTGGAATCGGGAAAAGTTCTACCTAAAAAAAAAATTGGAATGTTGCTCCGAGGGATAATTTTTGGAATTAAAACATTGGAATTTCCAAAATAACTTAAGAAAAGCAATAAAAAGAGTAAATTTGAAAATTTCTTGAGAAGATTAGTGGCCAATATGGAAAAATGGTGATGTGCTGGTATAACACACCATATACAATTCATTATAAAGGGTGTTTTTTATAGAGGTATACAACTTTAAGTTGGCATTACTTTTCAAGATGGCGACCAATTTCACAGCTGTCAAGTGATTTATTCTCAGTTTGGTTTGGCAATTCATCATGAATCAATCACTCACACCTGAAATGGGCCCAAAACGAGATTACCGTTGTTCCCTATTTTCATAAGCGAATTTTGTTTAGTGATGAAGCACACTTCTGGTTGAATGGCTACGTCAATAAACAAAACTGCCGCAATTAGAGTGAATGTAATCCTCAAGTGTATGTCGAAACACCGTTACATCCAGAAAAACTGACTGTTTAGTGCGCTTTATGGGCTGTAGAATCATTGGTCCGTACTTTTTCAAAAACGATGGTGGCCAGAACGTTACTGTCAATGGTGATCGGTATAGAGCCATGATTACTAACTTTTTCATTCCTGAATTGAATAACCATGATGTCCAGGAGATGTGGTTTGAATAAGACGGCGCAACATGTCAACAGCTCGTGCCACAATAGATTTATTGAAAGACACGTTTTGGACCTGTGAATTGGCCTCCAAGATTTTGTGATTTAACACCGCTAGACTACTTTCTGTGGGGCTATATAAAGTCATTGGTCTATGCGGATAAGCCACAAACGCTTTACCATTTGGAAGACAACACTCGCCGTGTTATTGCCGATATACGGCCACATTGGTCGTCCAGATTGGATTACATCCGCGTCAGCCGTGGCGGTCATATGCCAGAAATCATATTTAAAATGTAATGCCACAAGATTAACTTTCAGATGAATAAAATTCATGACAATCGAATAACCCATCGTTGTTTTATTGCAACTTAAAGTTCTACACTTCTATAATAAACACCCTTTATGTGTATGATTACTATAAGCTTATCTTTTCAATTGTAGAATAATCTTACTGAAACAATAATGTATTAACTTTTGTATAGAAAAGCTTATTCGTCTCAAGCTTCAAGCTTACAAGCTTCTTTACATACTTATGGCTAAATTCCACAACTAAAGCAATATGAAGAGCAATGGAGCACATCAAATCTAAGATCTCATAATCCCAGTCGTTTGCCATCTCATTCACTAATATTTGGGTATTATCATCTATTAGTTTCAAAACTTCGAAGGGTATTTCGACTGGGCTTGTTGTTTTTTTCTCTTTCATTGCTTTGAACTATTCCCCTCTTTGGTGATTGGCGTTTCTGTTAATATTAGTATAGATAAATAATTATTACCGGATCACCAGTACCATACAAGACTTCGCTTGATCATTTTTTTCTCATATTGAAAGAGAAAAAGGAATGAAAACAGTATTTCAGTTAATGGCGGAACATCTCCTTCTCCAATAAACCTAATAACAAATAATTACTTCTTTGCTTGGAGAAGTATTACTATTTTCGCTTCGATTCATCCAGCGGCTTCTCCAACTATTCACTACTATTCAATGAGTGAAAAATCCCACTAGTTTAGTTTTCCAGGTATACTAAATAATTTTCTTGCAAAAGGGTACCGCTATACCCGCTCTGATTGACTACACACTTTATCTTATGATATAGGGTAATAATTACTTTGTATATAGCTTTGTACCTCCAAGTTCAATACTCTGGGCTTTTGTTTGAAAACACACACTTTATTCTTCGAGTAACGTACTGTCAAATTCAAATAGCCTCAATATTGTAGTTCTCCGTATATAGGAAAACTAATGATTACTTTATAGGACCCAGCAAAAAAATTACGTTTACTTGGAAGCAGGTTTGTAAGGGAGAGAGAAATAGACTCTCCCTTACAATCTGCTTTAGGAAGGCATGATTTTTGTTTGCGATGTCCCACTTTGCTTCACCAAATTCTTTATAAAAACTTATTCGCTTACATACCTGCATCAACGTAAGCGGGAGAGGTCTCTTTGTTTCACTAGATTTTATAAAGAAAACTTATTAGCTTACATACCTCGTAAGAGAGAGAGAGAGAGAGAGAGAGAGAGAGAATGCAGTTTGTTATTATTGTCTTACAATTATAGTATTCTCGAATGCGCTTATTAGAATTCGCTATTGAGAACCACTTTTGAAAGACATGAGTTTTATTTTACTGCTTACCAAAACCCAATAATTTGTTGCTGGGGAGTTAACCTATTTACATTTGCAAATTGCGTAAACCTAAAGTATGTTATGTATAAATTTAAAAAAATATCTTTTCTTTTGGAAAAACCGGTTAGCCGTTTAAAACCGAAACCGAAAAATAACTTAACCGAATAAAAACGGAAAACCCGATTTTGCCATTCTAAAAAACCAAAAAAATCGGTTTTGAAAACTCTTAACACAAAAACAGAATAATTTTTTACTTGAACAAAATATATAGAACCACCTGTGTGAGTTTCAGACTTCCGCGTTTTTGTAATGAACTTTCAATAAGGAAGTAAATATTACAATTTTAAACCGAATGTTTGGGTGGTCAAAACACAAGTATGTATGTTTTTAAAAAATTAACTTAATTTCTTTAGCTATATGTATTTTGTCTTCATTATAAATAACAAATGAGCCGTGTTCTTTGAAAGTGGTGTAAGTGTATTTTATTTAATATGGAGATATTTAAGGTTTTGCATTTGAATAATTTGAAAAATATGGATATATGTTGTTACACTAGTTTTGTATTTTTTTGTAAATATTAAATTTAATTTAATTTATAATGTAATCATTTTTTTTTTCAAATGCAACAAAAAATAAAAATCTTACATTTACAAGATATTAGCTACGGTATATCAATTGAAACAACCCAATTTATTTTTATTAAATTTCTATTAAATACTTCAAAAAAAAAAAAAAATAAAATAAAAAGGCTTTATTTTAACATTATTTATTTGTACGATTACTCCTATTAATATATGTATCGGGTGGTTAAATTTTAAGGGCCGATGTTTAATGTGAACCACACCTAAACATCAAGTTTTTTTCTGCATTTAATTTGACATTTCTCAATTCAGACTAGCTCAATTTGTACCAGCAACGCGTTAAAGTTATTCAGGCTTCAATTTTCAATTTTAGAAGAAAATAATCTTCAGACACATTTTCGCCTCAGTGGATTCGTCAATAAGCAGAATTGTCGCATTTGGGCGAATGATAATCCAAGAGTTATTGTAGAAAAACCAATGCACCCACAAAGAGTGACTGTTTGGTGCGGTTAATAGGTTGGCGGCATCATCGGGCCGTATGTTTTCCAAAATGAGGCCGGTCAGACAGTTACTGTGAATGGCGTTCGCTATCGTGAGATGATAACGAACTTTTTATGGCGCGAATTGGAAGATATGGATGTGGACGATATGTGGTTTCAATAGGACGGTTGCCACTTGCCACACAGCTAACGAAACAATGGCTTTTTCAATGGCCGTGTTATCTCATGTGGCGGCGACGTCAATTGGCCGCCAAGATCATGTGATTTGACACCGTTGCACTACTTTCTTAGAGTTATCTGAAAGAAAAGGTGTACGTCGATAATCCAGCAAAATTTCAAGAGCTAAAGGATGAGATAATTCGGCACATTAAAGGCATAGCTCAATTATGCCTCAGCGTCTTCGAAAATTTCGAGCATCGGATAGTCCCGACGGGGTCGCGGCGGCCATTTGGTCGAAAAAAATGACAATAATTTTCTAAATAATTTGCGTTTTATTCCAAATCAACATCGGTCCTTAAAAATTTAACCACCCTTTATTTTAACTTTTTTCATTATGATCATTTTCCATTATGATCATGTAAATTTTTCGAATGTGATGGGTCTGGAATAATGCTATAAACATATTAGTACTATATTTTCAAACTTTTGTGGTCTTCCCCGTGAATGCAATAACTTTAGTGATTTGAAATCCTCATTCTCACTAAATGAAGTTTTATAGAACATCGTATATGGTTTGCTTTTTAAAACCCTTATCCAACATTGGGATTGATATTTTTCCGCCTTCTTAGAATTGCATCTTCTAATAAGGGTGTTGTATGTTTTATATTGTATAAACGAGGAAAACCCGAAATTCCGGGAAACTATAAAAATGTTGCCACACATAAAAAATGCACTCAAGAAATTATGTAGTACAATTTTGAAGTAAACAGTTTGAGGAAAGTGGACTTACACCATTTTCAAAGTAATTAAATTTGTAACTTCATTAACTACGAAAATTTGTAATGATAAAAACAATAAAAATTTTAACAGATTTTTTGGAAAACGTTTATAAATAAAATGTTCATAGTAAATTGTATTAATTTTTATCATTAATTAATTTATTTTTTTTCAAAATGGACTTACACCACTTTCAAAGAAAACGGCTAAAATATTCCCATTATTTATGAAACACGATTTCATTCATATGACTTGTGAGTCGCAGTAGCTTATTCTGTTAGTTTATTCTCCCAAGACTTTGTTGGCTGTTTATGCTTCTATCTCGCGAATGGCTTGGAATATATTAGCCTTAAGGGCGTGAATAGTTTTTAGAATAGTGCCATAGTATCGGTCTATAACGGAATCCCACAACAAAAAGCCGAAAGGAGTCAAGACAGCCGATTATACGATTATCGAACTTAGTGCGCAAAAGATCGATGGTTTTATGAGCTGTGTGACATGGTGCACCATCCTGCGTCTAGTTAAAGGCGATGATTTTTCGGCCGAATTCTATGTCCGATTGGGACATCTGTAAGGCGAAGCTTATAATACTGACTGAAAATAAATTTTTCCTACAGAAATTATATGTCAGTGTCAAATAACATTGATTAATCGCTGTTGAGCAAAATCTTTATATAGGTTGTTTTTTAGCTGCTTGAAAACTATTGTTTGACATTCTCAGTTGTCAAACTGTGTTGATATTTCTGTTCAGTAAGGTTTGGCAAGTCATCAGGAATCATTTAATGCCAGAACAACGCTTTCAAATTGTGCATATTTACTTTGAAAAATAAATCTGTTCGCTAAGTTCATAGAGCACTTCGTACATTTTATGATGAAGCTCATTTCTGGTTACATGAATAAATAAGCAAAATTGCCCTATTTGAAGCGTAGACAATCCTCAAGCCATCAACGAATCACCAAGATATCCATTAAAATTTACTGTTTGGTGCGCTTTACACACTGGTGGCATCATCTATTCTTATTGCTTTCGAGATAAGCAAGGAGCTGCGGTACGATTTAATGCCTTTGGATTACTTTTTATGGGGCTATGTTAGGTCATTGCCCTACAAGAACAGTGACCGTCAATTGAGCAGTCATTTGAGGGTCACTGATGAGAGATTTTTTATATCGTGCAATTTTTGTATGGATGTATACATTTGTTTACAATTTAAACTTCAAAATTAAAACTACGAATGAGAGGATAAAACGAATTTCAAGAGTACATGCATATGTGTACCATTTTCAATTCCTCTCTCAATTGCAGAGACAAAAGTTGCATATTGTAAATCGGGAATTATTAATTATTTGGACTATAGAATATATTTTTGTACTGCTCACTCTACTGCTCTTCACTAATCAACTATGCTGTAAAAATTAATCAACGACGACTACTCAAACTAGATGAATATATGCCCCACATCTAATTCAATCAAACTTCCATAGCTCCATGCAGCTGTAAAACATCTGAAATATGAAGAAGTATATAAATTAATAAATATTTCAAGATAGATCAAAGTATGTACATAGCTCGAGGATGATTATCAACTGACATGAGCTTTCCGGGAGCATATTTTTCTCATCTACCTTCCTCATTGTACTTCTCCGTCAGGTCTTCCGTACAGGTTGCGCGGATGTCAGCAAATTTGTAGTCTCTGAAGAATAAAATATTAAAGCAAAAATTTTAGTGAAATTTGCTGTCCCTAATTTCAGCTCTACCTGTTCCGCTGCAACAAGGGTATTCAATGAAAGAATGCTGGCGACTCTTTGTTAACAAATTCTATGTTTTTAAATTACTTTTTTTATACACCAAACTACTTTTTATATTTATTTTCTTTTTATATTTGATATTTATTTTAAAAATTTTTATTTAAAAAACACGCAGATATATTTTCCAATTTACGACTCAGTGTGGTTTTACAAAAAATGCAACTCTGCACACACATTAAATTTTTATTTTTTTTTGATGTGTTGGTTTCCATTGTTTATGTGTTAGTTTCAATCATCCATTTCTTGTGGTTTATGCCAGTAATGCAAGTTACCAATTGACGCCATACGGCCAGATTTATTGGCAAAAGTAGTCAAGAATTTGATTAATCGAATGGACCATAGAACTTGTAACTGCGGCGGAAATATGCCGGATTTCATAAAAAATTTCATTCTAACAATATATCTGTCTTGTATTATCATTTTAAATTCTCATGCTGCAAAAAATAACACCCGATAATTATTTTTTTTAAATCAAACGACTATTAAAGCATAAATTTATCAAAGGCTTAACGCTTCCGGATTTTAAAAGAACAGCTAATTATTAATTTTAATATTATTTTAGAATTTCCGTCAACTTTTTTATGTCAAGTTAAAAATATTTTTCTTGTCGTTTACATTTTTGATACGTTTTGTCGTACTGGTTGGGCATTTATTGCTGTAATTTTTTTTCCTGATTTCTGTTTACAACAAGTTTTGTTTTATTATTAATTTTGTTCAAACAAAAGGAAACAAAAAAATTTATTTCAAATTAATTATTTTCTTTATTTTGTTTGTATAACTTACTGACGTTTATCCACGTACATATTCGTACATACTCGTACTTAACGAGTGATTTTTTAAGAGCTTGAGAACTTTTTTTAAAAAAAAAACGCATAAAATTTGCAAAATCTCATCGGTTCTTTATTTGAAACGTTAGATTGGTCCATGACATTTACTTTTTGAAGATAATTTCATTTAAAGGTTGACCGCGGCTGCGTCTTAGGTGGTCCATTCGGAAAGTCCAATTTTGGGCAACTTTTTCGAGCATTTCGGCCGGAATAGCCCGAATTTCTTCGGAAATGTTGTCTTCCAAAGCTGGAATAGTTGCTGGCTTATTTCTGTAGACTTTAGACTTGACGTAGCCCCACAAAAAATAGTCTAAAGGCGTCAAATCGCATGATCTTGGTGGCCAACTTACCGGTCCATTTCTTGAGATGAATTGTTCTCCGAAGTTTTCCCTCAAAATGGCCATAGAATCGCGAGCTGTGTGGCATGTAGCGCCATCTTGTTGAAACCACATGTCAACCAAGTTCAGTTGTTCCATTTTTGGCAACAAAAAGTTTGTTAGCATCGAACGATAGCGATCGCCATTCACCGTAACGTTGCGTCCAACAGCATCTTTGAAAAAATACGGTCCAATGATTCCACCAGCGTACAAACCACACCAAACAGTGCATTTTTCGGGATGCATGGGCAGTTCTTGAACGGCTTCTGGTTGCTCTTCACTCCAAATGCGGCAATTTTGCTTATTTACGTAGCCATTCAACCAGAAATGAGCCTCATCGCTGAACAAAATTTGTCACATTTGAACATTTCGAACCGAACACTGATTTTGGTAATAAAATTCAATGATTTGCAAGCGTTGCTCGTTAGTAAGTCTATTCATGATGAAATGTCAAAGCATACTGAGCATCTTTCTCTTTGGCACCATGTCTGAAATCTCACGTGATCTGTCAAATACTAATGCATGAAAATCCTAACCTCAAAAAAATCACCCATTAGTTGTATTACAGAGCGAGCAGCAGCAGGTAATTTAAAGTATGCAGTAGTTATTTATTTCCTCTAAGAGATTTTTGCAGTTGTTGCCGCTGCTGCTACTGCTGCTGTTGTTGTTGCTGCAGTTGGTGATGATTGTTGTTATTGATTCGTTGATAAACTCGTTGCACACATACGGGAAGCACCTTGAAAATTCGATTTTTTGTGTTCAATTTTATTGTGTTGTGCGAGAGCTTTAGAAGAAAACGTACACGCTTTTTTGTTGTTGTTAATTATTTTAACAATTTAGTTTCTTGTCTCATGATTTAGTTAGTAGAAAGCAAGAAAGAAACACTTTAATTTTGTAATATAATTAAACTATAGCAATTGAGCATTTAAATGCATTTTCTTTGTTTGCATTTTGTTCTATAGATTTTTGTTTGTTCATGATATCTGTTTTTTATTTATTTATTTATAAAAATTGTATGTATTTCAAACATACGTCTCTCGGTCTGTCTGTATGTCTGTCTGCTTGTCTGTCTATCAACACCATGCATTCATTCATTCGTTCATTTATTCTTGCTCACCTTGATTGCTTAGAACATTACGAAATTTATTTAAAAATCTTGAATTTATTTTCAACTTTAATAAAATTATTTCATTAAATTAATAATCTCTAACGATTATTTAAACTTAACGTTGAGATTGTTTTTAATTTTTAATTTAAGAAATTAAAAAAAATAATACTAAAATTAATACTCATGCATTTAACGTCTACAATGTTCGCACTTTCATTTCAGGATTGTTATTTGCACATGATTTGTTTTTTATTAAATGATTTAATTTGTACATATTTTAATTTTATAAAACTGCCTTTAAATACATAACTTTATTTTATTAAATTTTCATATAAATAATATGACTAATAAGCGCTGAATAGCTGCTTAAATTTGATGTCTCAATTTTTATACCAAAATCACGCTTTCAACAGTTTATAAATTTCGAACCTTTTTATACCCTTCACCCATTCCATTTGTAAGTTCTTCAATATATATTTCCGATCCCGTAAAGTATATATTCTGGATCCTTATACATAGAACTGTTGATTAAGCGATATCCGTCTGCCAGTGTTGATGTTGAAATATCATTTGCCAAGGCAACACACGAGGTACAGAAGATTTAAGCCAACCAATCTGTCAGGCATAGTTTCGAAAATTTTAGGGTTGCAATTCAGCAACATCGAGGCTGCTGGCAAAAAACCATGCCCACCTATATTTTTTCACTATGTTTTTGTTTTTTTTTTGTTGTAATGATTCTCTTTTGTTTTTTGTTATTAGACCGCGACAAGTAGATCGCAAGGAGTGTATACAGATCTCAGGGAATCATTAACCCCCAGAGAGTGGCGATTTTTTGTTTGTTTTTAGGCTGTAAGGTTTTTTTGCTTTGATTTGTATTAAAGATCCTTATAGACATCAATACACATAGGAGGTAGCCAATAGACACAGGTAACTAAGAGCAGTCGAACGGCACATTTGGGGGGTGTCAATATGAAGAAACTTTTTTGCTTTAGTCTGACCATAACGCAATATGTATATTGTAGGAAAGTGCTAATTAAAAAAGAAATTCTAAAATTTTTACAAAAAAAAGTCCAAAATAATTTTACAAAAAAATTAAAAATTTTTTTTTTAACATTTTCGAAAAATTTTTACAAAAAATTTCGCAAAAATTTTAACAACAATTAATCGCAAAAATTGTTTTAAATTTTTCATGACTAAATAATCTCTGTATGCGTCTCTTTTCTTTAATTTAATTATATTCTATGTATCTCCTGAGTAATCGATTATATGAGATCAGGGATGGTAAATTCAATTTTCAAATTGTACCAACCAGCTTTTTAAATTGTACTTTTCGAACAGAAATTGTACTAAATAAATTTTGTTTGTGAATTTAATTTTTAAATCAACCTTTAATCGAGTTATTAGACAATTTTACTCATCTGTGTGTATGGACACGTCATTAATACCGATAACTTGCTTAACGAATTAAAATAGAAGAGATTTGTGAAATTCTAATCTAAGCATGCAAATGTTAAACTAAACTTACTACCATAGTTCTGAAGTCGTCTGAGATTTAATTAATTGAAGGACATTGGTGGTCTGATTATTGCTTATTGCATTAGGACAGTATAACAGAAGTTGTCATAGTGATGAGATTGAGGAAAAGACGGTTCATCTGTCAAGGTTGCGCGGTATATCGTTTTTTAATATCGTCTTTAAACTATCGCCTATATACCTGGATAATTTAAACATTTTCTTCAGTTGTATTTGTGGTTCTAGTAAGGAAACCAGACAGCGGGATTTTTTGGAGAAAAATTTTTTCAAGGTTTTCGTTAAGTTCATTATTATTTTGATTTCTTTTATATTCTATCAAACCTAGTTATCCTATTTTCGTCACAGGTTAAACAAAGAAACCGTTATGTTGGAATTTTTCTCTTAAAAGTTGAGTATTTGTGTAATAACAAATGAGAAGAGTAAATAAGAAAGTTTTTCAAGTTCAAGCAATAGACATTGAAACGTAAAGCTAGCAAAACTTTTAAATTCTAGCAAATTAGTCATTGGTGTACCATTGTACTTTTCAAGTTTAAAATGTACCAAAAAAAGTACAATAGTAAAGTAAAGTACCAACTTTGCCAACCCTGTATGAGATGTGTCTAGTTGTAAAAAATGTGATGCCAGATGTTTATTTATGTCTGTGTTTCTTTATATTTTTATTTGTTCAGAGTTTGTTATTCTTTATATTATAACTAGCTATCCCCGGTGCGCTTCGCTACACCCATCCACAAAAAAACAATAAAAACAATAAAAAAATATGACCAACCTTTAACGCGAAAACGCACGCTGTTCTCACGTCAAAAATGTTCCCATCGAACCTGTTTTTTGCTAGACTATACGATAACAATTTTTCACTTTGCATAGGAGGTATCACGCCCTCCATTAAAATTCAGTTTGTGTTTTTTCTACACAATGTATCTTATTAAGGGGGTTACTGATGCAAAATTCCAAGGCGCTACCTATTGCAGTTCTCTAGATACAGGATAATAATTTTTTACTTTGTATGGGGGGTACCACGCTCACTGTCCCAATTCATTCTTTATTATGGCAGACTATGCGCTTTAGCACGAAGGTTTCTCTTGCAAAGTTTCACGGCGCTATCTATTGTAGTTCGCCAGGAACACGATAATAATTTTTCACTTTGTATGCGAGGTACCACGCCCACTATTTCAATTCAGTCTGTAACTATGTACGTTAATATGGCGGTTATTGGTGCAAAGTTCCAAGGCGCTAGCTAGTGCAGTTCTCTAAATACAGGATAATAATTTTTCACTTTGTATGGGAGGTACCACTCCCGCTATTCCAATCCAGTCTGTGCTTAACTAAACTATGTACGTTAGTATGGCGATTATTGGTGCAATTTTCCAAGGCGCTAGCTAGTGCAGTTCTCTAGATACAGGATAATATTTTTTCACTTTGTATGGGAGGTACCACTCCGGCTATTCCAATCCAGTCCATCTTTCTATGTATACTATGTACGTTTATATAGAGGTTACTTTTGCAAAATTTCAACGTGCTACCTATTACTGTTCCCAAGAAACACGATGATAAATATTTACTTTGTATGGGAGATGCCAGGCCCACGTCGAATATCAAAAAAATAAGTACCCTATTTTACCATCCGTGTATCTAGTAACAAACTGTGAAAATTTCAGAAAGATCGGTTCATTGGTGTAGGCAGCTATAGCTTTCCGACAAACAAACAAACATACAAACAAACATATTTTGTGCTTTATATGTATAGATAGATAGATTGTAATCGTAAAGTTGAAAATATAAGAAAAACCGATTATTGTGAAATTGAGAAACATAATACATAAATAATACAGTAAATACGATGGTGAAGGGTATATAAGATTGGGCATGGCCGAATATAGAACTCATACTTGTTTTGTTTTATTTATACATCTATACATATTCATCGTAATTGATTGCAGAGTTGTGCTTGTTAGTTGATTAAAGTGCAAGAACTTTTTAGTTCAGATCACTTTACTGAACTAGGTCGGTCTTTTAGTTCATTTGCTCAGTAGGTAAGTGTAATTTTTATGAAACTCAGACAGAGTCTTAAGTTGAATCAGTAAACAGCAAAATGGCTTTTTTTTGCTTATTTAACTGTGATTTACTTATTTTAACATTTGTTAAAGAACGAGGCAAATAATAAAGTTAAAATGATGACAATTAATAAATTTTTGACATTAAAATTATAATGTCAATCGGCACGCATGATCACAATTTTGTAAACAATTTTGATAATAATTTCATTTCAAGTTAAAGTGACGAAACAATTCATTGTTTATTTATAAAAAAGAATTAATAGAGGAATTTTCTGTTTATTTTTTTTAAGAATTATTAAAAAGAACAAATGTTTGGCTTGAATGATTATTTTTATTTCTTTGTATTAAATAACATAGGGTTCCGTGCTATGTTCAATATACAACTTTAAACGTACAAGATTTTAACTGTTTACCTCTTTTAGTTTTATTTTGTTGTTATGTACTTACTTTTAACAATTTAAGTGTATGCTTGTTAATCAGGACTACTATTGGGACACCCTTTAACTTTCAAACATTGTACTACATACCTTGTCTAAATTTCAAATGTTTGATTATAATGTTTGCAAGATAAGGCCACATTCGTAAATCCGTAAATCCGCGACTTCTAGGGAACAGCCTTTAATTTTTAGTAATTGTGTTTGTTGCCATAGTAATACACCCTTTGTGAAAATTTCACGAGTCTACCTAAATGCAAATCATGTCTCTATCGGAACACTCCTTAATTTTTAATTATTGTTATAGTTGCCATAGTAATATATCTTCTGTGAAATTTTCAAGAGTCTACCTATTATGGTTCGAAAATAAGGCCATATGAACTAATGAGCTGAACTGAATTAATGAGCTGTGCCTAACTAAAGAACTGACGGAACTTGTGAGCTGACTGAACTAAGAAGCTGATATCAGCCCACTTAAGTCGGTTGAGTTATTTGTTCAACTGAACTAGGTCGTTCATGAACTACACAACTCTAATTGATTGTCATTACAATGACAAAAATTTTACCTCATTATTTTTTTACCAATGTTAATGAAAATGTAATAAAACTGAATAATTAATTATTATAATTAACTAGCTATTCCCGGTGCTCTTCGCTCTACCTCAAAATATAAAATAAACAATTACAAGTAAAAATATATTCAGTTTAAACTCGAAAACAAATGTTTTACTCAAAAAAGCCTATGTCAAATTTAATTAATTTAAGATAGGCTTATTTAGATGCAGGATAATTATTTTGTGCCCGGCCTGCCCTCCCGTCATAATCACCAAGCTTAACCTTTTTTGCTAGATTACAAAATTTTAACACTTTACCTATTATAGTCCTCTAGGTTCACAATAATTTTTCTATTTGTGCGCGAGGTATGACGCCCACTGTTGCAACTTACATTAATATCACTACACATTAATAAGTTTCTCGAGCAAACTTTAAATACTCTAACTGTTATAGTTCTCCAAATGCACGATAATATTTTTTTTCCTTGCATGGTAATTACCACGCCCACTGTTCCAACCCATTCTCTTTTTTGCTTTACTATGCATATGTCATGCTATGCACATTAATAAAATAGTTACTAGGACAAAATTTCAAGATTCTACCTATGTATTACAGGTCCACAGTAACGCAATGATTAATATTCACTTTGTATGACAAGTGCAACGCCCACTTGAAATATCAAAACTTATACAGCCTATTTTACCCACCGCATATCTAACAAACAAAACATTATGAAACTTTTGTTGCTGCTATTTTTCACTTTGAATTTCTGCTTATATCGTGCCAAGTGAAACTTAGGAAATAAAAATAAAAAAATCGTCTTTTCAGCTTTAAAAAATCGCCAAAAAATCGGACAAATGAAAATGTAGTTTTTGCAGTATTTTTTGTTTACACATGCATGTAAAAATACGAAAACATAAGATGTCTGTTTTATATACGCAAATACATATGTATGTACAAAAAGATCCAAAAAACTATATTTATAATACAATAACGTTTTTCGAAATTTTGCTATTAAATATCGGTACCTAATATTTTGATTCAGTCATAAAAAATCTATTTTTTTATATGAAAATCTTATTTTTGCTATATCTTCTTAAATAAGCGTCTAAACGAAAAAAAACCAAAAATCCGTGATCACCTATATTTTACAAAAAAATCTATTTGTTATATGAAAATCTTATTTAGGCTGTATCTTCTTAAATAAGCGTCTAAACGAAAAGAAAACAAAAATCCGTGACCTATATTTTTTATAAAAATTCGATTTTTTATATGAAAATCTTATTTTTGCTGTATTTTTTAAATTAGCGTCTAATCGAAAAAATTACAAAAAATATTCTTAAATAAGTGTCTAAACGAAAAAAGGACAAAAATCCGTGACCACCTATATTTTTTCATAAAAAATCTAATTTTTATATGAAAATCTTAATTTTGCTGAATCTTCTTAAATAAGCGTCTAATCGAAAAAAGGACATTATAATAATGGTTTCGTAAATTATGCCACCACTCGAGTCAGTTTTTAAAGAATTTTAAATCTTCTTGACAGAAATATGACTATTATAGAATTGTCTGACAAGTGAATTGTTATTTTAAGGATAAAGGATTTCAATATTTTAAAATAAATTTAAAATCTAATATTCCTATAATTTGACTAGACTTTATGTATAAATTAATACACTTATTATCCCATTTACTTTATATTCGTTTAGTTTTTTATTTGAAATGATTTATTACTATTCATTCTAAAATAAACTTAATTATTATACAATCAATTTGTTAACTTTGGATCTAACAATACTTTCAATACTGGAAGGCAACAAGGCAACGTATAAATAATTCTAAAAATTGGCCAACAATTCCCTTTAAGCTCGTTCACCCCTTTTTTACATTAATTTCCACAATTTTTAAATGTCTTTAATTGAATTAAATTTTTTGGCCTGTATGGTAGATAACGTTTCTACTAAAGATAATGTTTCTACTAAAGAAGAAAATTTGAGAACAGTTGCTTTGTATTTGCTGCTCCATTGCGGCAAACCTATTCACGTCTTGGTTATAACTTCTTTATGCGACTATACATTTTTATAAAATATTAGAGTCGGATTGGTGTAAAACCTTTTTTATTTGAAAAACAGGCATTTTTTTGGCATTATGAAAAATTGTCACTTTTTATGAAAAAAACCGTCAAATCGGAATTTTACAATTTTTTGGGTAAAAATCGTCAAAATGACTATAAATCGTCAAATATGGCAGCCGTGTCTACACATATGTTGCACATGCATACGTACATGTACACATTCCTCTCGCCGTCAAATTAAGAATTGCAGCGACAAAAGTTGCATAATGTAAAAGGGGACTTACAGAATATTATATAAACAAACTACATATAAACCATATTTGAAGCATTAAAAAAAAGGTTTTCAAATATGGTGTGAAAAACTTTCAAAACAAAAAATAAATTCTAATAAAATAATGTTAGGTCGGCGCGCTAACTGCTAGTGGCTTAAATAAGTTAGTTTTAAAAGAAATATTATTGTTGATTTTTGCACAAAGAATATTTTGTTAGTCAAAAAAGCATTTTATTTCTCTATTTCTGAACAGAGTCTCCTTTAAGATTGAATTTTTAATTACAGTTTCTTTGAATATAAAACCCCAACTTTAGCTATTGGCAACTTATAGTAATGGGCTTTAATGTACATACATATATATGAGTAAAGGAGAGTATGAATTGATGTTCAAAAACTATTTGTTTAAAATTAAAATATTTTTTTTTCACAATGATTTTAACAAATTTCCTACTTTAACCTGTATAAATAAAAATAATTCTTGCAAAAAAAACCGACTTCAAAACAGACAAACTTAAATTCATGTTTCTTGAAGACGGTAACTATTGTGACACCCTATAATTTCCGAATTCAAATTTTATACTAGTTATAGCGGTCGTAGCAATACAGGTTCATTGTAAATTTCAACCGTCTGTCTGTAACGGTTTAAAAGTATTGTCATATACATCTAATTACATAAACTATTGCGACACCCTGTAATTTATAATTTTAAATATTTATACTTATTATAACAGATATAGTAATGGACATTCTGTCTAATTGTTAGGTGTTTATCAATAACTGTTTAAAAGATATGGTCATATATATCAAATGACGTCACCTATTGGGACACCCTTTAAATTCAAATTTTAATATAAATACTTTTTAAGGAGGACTTTGTCATACAGATTCTTTTTAAATTTTAACTTTGTGTCCATATACATCAAATTACATCAACTATTGGGACACCCTTTAATTTCCAATTTTAAATATTTATAGTCTTTGTTATACCAGACATAGTAGTGAAAATTCTGTCTATTTTTCAAGTGTTTGTCTATAACGGTTCCAAAGATGAGGACATAATGGTCAAATTACATCAATAATGGGGACACCCTTTAATTTATAGATCCAAATTTTATACTTGTTGTAATAGCGGACTAATCAATATAGGTTCTTTGTAAATTTCAACTGTCTATCTATAACAGTTGAAAAGTTTGGCCATATATATTACTTTTACATTAACTATTGGGACACCCTTTAATTTCCAAATTCATATTTTACACTTGTTATTTTAGCGGACTTAGCAATACAAGTTCTTTGTAAATTTCAACTGTCTGTCTATAACGGTTCAAAAGTTTGGCCATATATATATCAAAATAAACCAACTAATGGGACACTCTTTAATTTCTAATTTTAAATATTTATACTTATTATAACAGACATAGTAACAAACATTCTGTGCAACTTTCAAGTGTTTGTCTATAACGGTTCAAAAGATAGGAGAATAAAGGTGAAATTAAGTCACCTATGGGGTCACCCTTTAATTTTTAATTTTATTTTTTAATTACTTTTTGTTATTGGGAGCTACAGTGATACGCACTTTTTTTAATTTTAAATTGGTGACCTATAAAGTTCATAATATATGTATGTTGTATGGGGACACCCTTCAATTTTTAAACTTTTCAACTTCTTTTAAAATGGAACCAATCTGTAGCCATAACCTTTCTAATAGTGCAACAATTTTGAAAATCGGTTCAGAAATGACCGAGTTCTGAAGGCACAAACATAAAAAAAAGAAACACACAGACGAATTGATAACCTCCTTCTTTTTTTGAAGTCGGTTAAAAAATGTCCTTCGGTGGTAATCGCATAACATAAGATTGGCTGCACCGATTTAGCCAATTTTTTTTTAATCTTCATCATAACCAAAATTTTTACTAAAAGAAAAATTGACACGCCCACCTCTTAGGTAGCTAGAGAGCAGTAACCCCCTTATTAATATACATAGTTTAGCGAAACACAGGCTGGATTGGAATTGTAGGCGTGGTACGTCACATACAAAGTGAAAAATTATTATCTTGTACCTAGAGAACTACAATAGGTAGAGTCTTGAACAAGTAACCCTCATGCATTAAACACATACACAACATCAGGCTACCGGCTACAAACTGTCAAAATTAAAACACCAACGTTTATAGGAAAACGATTATTTTGACGACATCATAGTTACATGGATACATGGCCACCGATGTGGCTTTAGCCAACTTAGGCTTATTTATATTTTTGTTTGCGACAATTTTATTTTATTCAAGAGAAGAAAATATCACAAAATTAAAAATACAAGTTCATTTACAATCAAAAGGTTTTGAGCAAATATATTTATTTGTTTTGATATGATGAAATTATTTTTTAAAAATGTAATTTATTATTAGATAAATATCGTTACCATAATATAGAAAGGCCCTAAATCGTTTTTTTTTAAATCGAGTGTTGTATAAATAAAAAAAATTGTTATGTATAAATAAAAAAAATTGTTACAACATTAAACCGCTAGGAGAATTTAATAAAAAATTGCGTTACAAATAATTCGCGACTACAAAATTATAACTATTATTAAGTTTTTTCCTTCTCCTGTAAAGTAGGAAAAACGTTAGTTAAGGCCTTTCTATATTAAGGTATCGATATGTATTTCTACAAAATTTTCATAGTTTTGAAGTATGTTGCTGTCGTCTTCAACATAATTCAGTAGCTGACTACATGGCGCGAATTGTAGCCAACGGAATTTGTAGCTATGTATCTATGTAGCCGCTGTCGTCTATGTGTTTAAAGCATCAGACTAATGTCCGTATTATAGCAAAATATAGACTGGATTGGAACAGTGGGCGCGGTAGATTTCATACAAAGTGAAAAATTATTATCGCGTACCTACAGAACTCCAATAGGTAGAGTCTCGACACTTTGCACTATCATACTAATACTGACAGACTCGATTCTCCGTGTATTTATAAATAAAAATTAGCATTTTTTTAATAAAAATGAATTGGCTTCCCTTTATTGATTTTTTTCTAAACAATCATTTTCAAAATGTTATAAGATTATGGTTGTTAGACCTTGTGAGGCTATGCATTTTAATTAAGATATAAAATTATATTGATTAAATTATTTAAATTTAGTGAAATTTGTTACGATTACGCCTAAATCTACTTATTTTATTAGTAGAATTAAAATAAAACCTTAAATGTGACAGGTATTGTCGACAGACAAATCATAAGAGTTTATCTCTCAACTACTTATTTACATTAATACATACATACATATTTATTTCTTTGTGCTCAGAACCGACACGCAAAAGGAGAAAAACCGGCAAAAAACAACAAAAAGCCAATGCAAAATTAAAAAAAAATAAGCGAATGCAAATTTGAAAAAGCTTTTTCAGGGATGGTAACTGATATTTTTTTGTGATATAAAATCTGCAATTTTAATTTGTTATTTCCAATCAGCCCCTATTTACATTATACACCATTTCTTTGTTGATGAGAAATGAGAGAGAAAAAGAAGAGGGCCCTAGATATTTTTTACAGAAAAAAAAACGAGCCATCGACGAAAACGAACCTTATAGGATTTTTGCAAATTCAACCTAAATTAAGTATTGAAATTATTTTTTGGAAAACTATATTAATGAGAAGGGTATTATTATTTATTGTTAATGTAGGGGGTATATCGAAGAAGACCGAAGCTTCCATAATGGGTAACGTTTCGGCCCCCTATGACCCCCTTCGACCATCTTCGATTTTAATATTGGCTAGATGATACTTGAAGTTTTCATGACCTGTCACTAACGCAGTTATCCAGCTTAAGGTACTTGTATTATATCTGAGCAACTTACTACCCTTCCTGGCAGGGGGCACTTTGAACACCATTAGAGCCTGCCTGCATGTAGTGGCCTCCCTCCACATTTTCAGGTTTAATGAGTTCACCTATTGTAGGATCTTCGCTCACATTAGGCCAGTTCCTATTTCTACTCTGGGTTTTGATCCACAGAATTTCACAGCAATTCCCCCTTTTATTAGCTGGTGTGCTACTTCATTCCCAGCTGTGTCTATGGTTTCTTTAACCCACATCAATGTTAGTTCATTAACCCATTCCAGCACTAATTTGGAGTACACGTTTACCTGCCTCATGTATTTCATAACCGACTAGTTGTCAAGTACAATGAGCACCTTTCTTCAAGTCTGCCTGGTAAACGAAGACGTACTCCTCAAACGCAGACTACAGGACAGGTTCAGCTCAGCTGAGTCATCAGTAAAAATGCTGATGTCGTTTTCCATACACTCTCTGTGTATAACGCCAACCGCAATGAGTCTCCGACACAGTCTTTCGACTACTTTTCTTCTCAGAGAAGGGTAGTAAGCTCTTGCTAGGTTTTTTTTTTTTAAATATTATTTATAGTATCTTCAAATTATATGAACTAACAATAAGTCCTAGTCTCAGGACTAAAAGTAAAACAATAAAATTAAAATATATATGTATACTGAGATCCAGCCAGTGCTAGACAAAAACTAACATACAGTTTTAAACTGTATGATGATACGGTTGTTGTTACCATTTATTGTTCACCTCTCTGATGTTCAGCCAAGAGAAGCAATATTCCTCCTTAGTCGAACGTAACCACGATCATTCAGTATGTTGCGGGCGAGCGGATTTTGATGAGTTTCAAGCTTCTTTAGGTACGTTGTCGCTTGTTTCGCTATTGCTGCCTTAACTAGTGGCAAGTTTAGATCTTTGTGGATGCTCGAGTTTTAAATATGCCAGGGTGCGACTGTTATTATTTGTAAAATTTTATTTGTTAGGTTTAAGAAATCAATTTATGAACTGTTGGCATATAGATTATCGGCAACATAAAACTGTACTTTTAAGGTTCGAAATATACCGAAAATGGTACAATTGTACCAACTTTACCATCCCTGCTGTAACAGACTGACATTGCAATTCTCGTTTAATGCTCTTGAATAAAAAAACACACACACACACACTTCCATGTTTGATGTTGTTGTTGGTGCATTTCTGTAAATTTTGTGTAAGCAGTGGGGCTATCAGGTCGTTGGCCTTGAGGCAAGTCATTGAGTCAAGGTTGCTTCCGCAAGTTATAATTTTGCAAAAAAGAAAAATGAATTTAAAAGCTTTTTTTTCTTATTCACTTTATTTATGGAATAATACATACATACATGCATACATAACTGCATTTTTACTTAAAATAATTTATTTATGGATTTATTTTTTTAGATGGCAGTCCCATGTTGCGACAAGGTGATACTGGCGATTGGGTCGGTACATTTGAGGGTCACAAGGGAGCTGTGTGGGGTGTGGCTCTTAATAGACAAGCCACCTTGGCGGCTTCAGGCGCAGCAGATTTTACCGGAAAAGTATGGAATGCCATAACAGGCGGTGAATTACATAGTTTCCAACATAAACACATTGTGAAATCAGTGGCATTTGATGCAAATTCCGAGAACATAGTAACCGGCAGCAATGAAAAGTTGGTGCGTGTCTTTAATCTCGAACAACCACAGGCCGAACCAGAAATGTATAGCGGTCATACGGGAGCTATCAAAAGGGCTCTATTTTGTCGAAATGATAAATGCATTATATCGGCAGCCGAAGATAAGACTGTGCGTTTATGGGATCGTATGACTGGCAATGAAATTCAACGTCTAACATTTCCCAACAACCCGAACAGCCTAGAAATCTCCACGGACTGTCATATACTCACCATAACTCACGGTTGTAGTATTAGCTTCTGGGAGGTGGAAACTTTGAAAAAGCTTAAAGAAATTAAAGTGCCCACCAATGTCTCATCGGCCAGTTTGCATCCCGATAAACATGTGTTCGTCTGTGGTGGTGAAGATTTTAAAATGTATAAATTCGATTACATAACTGGCAATGAAATTGGTGAGTGAAACGAAATAAGAAAGGAAAAAAAAAAATAATTCAACCTACAATAATTAATTTTTGTTTGTTTTAGAATCCTTTAAGGGACATTTTGGTCCTGTTCACTCAGTGAAATTTTCACCGGATGGTGAATTATATGCCAGTGGTTCCGAAGATGGTACTTTGCGTTTATGGCAAACTACTGTGGGAAAAACTTATGGTCTCTGGAAATGTACTGAACCTAATGAATTAAATAACTCTTTAAATTCTCCCCGTGAAGTACATGCAAATTAATTTTAAATCATCCAACCAATCCCTTTTTTTCCTTTTATATTTGTATTTTTTTAATAAATTTTTAACTACAAAAATTCACAATACTATTGTTAGTGCTTAGTTGTAATTAAACATTAACACAAAAAAATCGTAAAATATTTTTTTAGTTTTTTTTACATTATTTGAATTCCTATTTGCTGCTATTTCTGATATTTTTAAGATTTGTATTTAAAAACTATTTGTTCTTAAAAATTAAAAAGAAAAGATATAAACATTTGAAATTAACAAAGAAATAGTAATTTTATTCTTAGACTAAAATATGAAAAAGAAGTTGAAAAGTGATATTACGATTCCTTTACCTAGGGCTTACACATGCAAGTGCAAGTTCGAAAAACACAATACACTCGCAGTTTTTTTACTAACACACTCACATTTTTCGAAATTATAGCTAAATTAGCAAGACCAAGGCGAAGTTACTTATTTTTTGCTTTACTTTTTTTGTGCAGCGTCAAAAAATTCCATTATTTTTTTTAACTTAAAAAAAAAGAAATAATATTGTAATTATTTATTTAAAAAATAAAACTGGAGTGGCCTACACTCATCTTCACCATACCCAATGGAAAAAGATATTTTTATGGATTTATTACATAAAGAATAATAAATAGTTCAAAGAATATTCGAATCGAAAAATTAATAATTTTAGGTTTGAGGTGTTAAGCAAACTACCCCTTGCCCCTTCCCGATTATGCCCAAAATTTATACAGCTCTTCATCTCCATAAATCAAAGGCACATACTGAATTTCATTTTGATATGTCATAGAGTATCACCTGTAGAGCGTTTACAAAATTTGGGAGTAAGCAAACTACCCCTTGCCCCTTCCAGTTTATGCCCAAAAACTATACAGTCTTCATCTCCATATACCAAAGGCACATACTAAATTTCATTTTGATATGTCAAACGGTATGACTCCACAAAAATAATCGCGAAAATATCAAAATGGATTCAGGAGACCTCAAAACGTATAAATCCGTCGAAATCCCGACCTCGATTTTTTCATGATTACTATACTTTACCTTATCTACGTATGGTAAAGTAAAAAACTATTTCAAGTTTAAAAAAAAAATTACTAAATACTACCAGAAAAGGTAAGGAAGAAGTGTTCTTAGTTGTTGGATGTAATATTAGTATTTTTTGCATCTGCCGTACATTTAAACAACAACAAAATGCATGTGGGTGCTTTTTGGTGTGGTATTTGTTGCCCCGGCGATTCCACCTTGTATAAATTCGCTTTGAGCAAGACATTTTTCCCACTAGTGGGTTTCTTGCAAGTTAAAAGTCAAAAAGATAACAGAGTTGTCAGAAAAGTTTTATTTAAAAACCAGAACAAGGCGAATCTATACAGGTGATTGCAGAGCTACAACAAGTACAACAATAAAAAAAACAACAGGCAATTTGATTTTACAAAATCTATGCCACTTGTTAAAAACATTCGTAGAAACAAATAATTAACATACCAAGGAAGTTATGTTACATCTTCAAACTGCACCCACGTATCTCTATTGGCACCATATTTGAGAAAAAGCAAATGCGTTATATCATAGCTTTTTTTTAATTTCAACAAACAATTTTGGAATTTGGTTGTTGGATTTAACAAACAAGCTATTATTTTTTACACTTTTGCAATACCGTTTGCATGAAACACCGAACTCCGCTTATGTATATTGTTGTAGCACTGCCTTATATTTTTTCTATTTTTATTTAAAATTCCACACAATAAACAATTAAAAAAAAATTATATTTAATTTCAAAATTATTTTTGTTTTTATTGAATATTTTGACATTTCTAAATTAAACAGATGATGAGAATTTTCGCCCGTGCAATCACCTGTTTAAATTCGCCTTGAACCAGAATTAATTAACGTATTTTTTGAGTATTTAAAAACAATAGTGTTCTCTTTCTTAAAATCTTCACTAAAAAAACAGTTGGTGTTACTTTAGAACTTAGATTTGATAAAAAAGCAATTAAAATTTATTGATGTCTACTGTTTTTATACAAAAGTATAAAGCTAACAGATTGCAATTTTGAAATCTTTCGCTTCGCTGGTATTTTTAAAATGAACTTATTAATTGCACGTGTAAACATGAATGCAACTTGCAATATTTTCGTATATTTGTCCGCCATTTTTGTAGATAATACCTATACAAAATTTGTATGCAATTAATTGCATGTGTAAAGGCAGCGTTAAGCTGCATTTAGACGGTCAAACCCGGCCTGTGAGCATGGCCTGATGAGAGAGAGTTTAGAATTTACATGGTCAGGCGAAGTTTGTCAAACATCATTATACGAGAGAACTGAGCAGTGAGGTTCTTCTTAAAGATGGCGCGTGAGTTAGTTGCTGCTTTGGTAATTGATAAATTATTGCAAGACGACAATCAGAAAAAAAGAAAGAAACGAATTTGGACAAAAATGGTTTGCTAAAAGACAAAAACGATCCCACACAAAATTAAATTAATTAAAATAATTGGAAATTACGGCACCTGACGATTATAAAAATTTCCTTTATAATATTAGACAAAAAAAACCAACTAAATAATATTTTTGCTCATTCGCCTACCTGCCATTTTTTGATTTGAATTTAATCCGGTATGTTCCAGATTCCACTTTGAAGTAAAAGTAGTTTGTAATCACTTCAATTTGGCACTTGGGTGTTCTGAATTTTACTTTTTACTTTTCATTTCTATTTTGTTTTCGAACATCAATTCGTAGTGAATTGCATTGTTCTAGAAACTACTTTTAGGCAAAAAGAAGTGGTTTGAAACTACTTTTAAATTTTATTGTGAAACAGACATTTTAGCAAATAAACATGTGAGTATAATAAATAAAAGTGGTCAGATCCTTTTGGTAGAATAAAAAATTTCCTTATTTGAAGGGGAAAACACAAGAATACTACACAGGATGCAATAATGTTGCGTTTTATGCAAAACAATCCGGACATGGCAAAAGGATTCGCAAAAGGGGACCGCGTAAAATTGGAAGAATTATGGAAAGACCTTACAGTTCAATTAAATAGCAATGGTCCTCCAACAAAGGATACGTCTGGTTGGAAAAAGGCAAATTACATTATTCAAAAATAAATAAATATTTTTTAGAAACTGGCAAAATTTTATAGGTGTGGATGGATTGGAAGGCGTTAGTGAGACGAAAAATTGCACATAATAGTTCGGAGGCTAGAGCGACTGGTGGAGGACCTTTTAATAAGTTTGTGCTCACAAAAATGGGGGAAGCTGTTGGTGAATTGTGTGGGATTTTCACAGTCATCAAAGGAGTTGAAAACGCACAGGTTTTCGGTGATTCACCTACAGAAGAAGAAATCGCAGTCGACTTGAGTGATATGCTTGAAGAAAATATTGCTTCCACCAGTAAGTCAACTACTACTGCGACTCCAAGACACCATAAAGACGATAGTTTTAATGATATAATGAAAAACTGTATGAGAGGCCAGACTGATGCTATGGTGTCAATTGCGGAGCAGCTGAAAGGAATATGTAATCATAATGAGCACATAAAGCGTATAAAAAATTCATATTGAAGGAGAAATGCTACATGATGAAGAAGTACACCAACATGTTGACCACTATTCTCCCCAAGTAATTTTCAAATATGACTATTTTTAAAAATTCAGATTTTTCCAATTTCTAAAATTATTTCAGGTCCATTAAGTATTATATGCCCATTAAGTACACCATGGACCATGATATGTATATGGTGTGTTATAGCAGCCCATCCCCATTTTTCCATATTGACCAATAATCTTCCTTTCTTAAGTTATTTTGAAAATTCCAATATTTTATTTCCAAAAAGTATTCCTCGGAGCAACATTCTCAAGTGTATTTTTAGGTGGAACTTTTCCTGATTCCAAGTTGTAGCCTCCAAAATAATTGTATTAATAATTACAGTAAATGGTTTAAGAATAACAGTGCTCTTTTGACTGAAAAATGAACTCTGTTAGAAAATGTGGTTTTTGTCTATGCTAGTCAAATTCGAATTTATCTTCACACCCATAAAACCAAACCACTACTTTTGCAGAACATGAAAAATAAAAAGTTTACTTTTCAAATCGTATTTTACTTTCATTCTACAACTTTTCTGGAACATGCCTGAATAACACAATTTTCGATATATGTACATGCATATGTATGTACATAAATGATATATTTTAAAAATAAACTCTAATAAAACCCTTTACATTTATTACCATCCATAAAAACTCTACATGCAATACCATACATAAAAACCAACACACATGCAAAAAACAAACAACATCTTTACTGCTCGCTTACTAAATAACAAATGAAATTTACACTGTGTTTGAAAAACATGCCTTTAGACTAGTTTGATGGCCTGATGGCAAACACAAAATATCAAAAATTTGTTATTTTCATCCAGCGCGGCTGTCAAACACGAATTTTGGTCGTTTACACGAGTTTGATGGCATGCCGAAATGTCTAAAAGCATGCCGAAAAAGAGAGCGAGAGATAAGAGAGCATCAAACAATGAATTGAATTTAAATTTCAATGAATTCATAAGGAATTAAAATTCTTGAATGCATATATGTATTCCTCATTCAAAATATGAAATAAAATAAAAATTGAATGCATTCGACGAAGAATTAGAAGAAAAATAATTAATATTTTCATATATTTTAGTGTTTGTTAATGAATGTAATAAAGAAAACACAAATTAAAAATCTCCCTGTCAAGTAAGTTTGCACAAATGATTTTGCTGTTGCTATTTAAAATACATAATTAGTAAAAATTTTACAATCTTTTTACCGTTGCCTACGCATCAATTTGATGCTTATAATATAATAAAATGTGTGACGGGATCTTTAATAGTCCGTTTTTTGTTCACTTGTTAAACATTGAACTCTATTCTAACCCGTCGCGACGCGTCGTATACATTAGACATTAACATAAAATGACATAAACACTTATACGCCACCTATAAAAAACTCGAAACAAATAAAAAAGAAAAAACTCATAATGCTAAATTTTTCAGCAAAAAAAAAAAAATATTAAGTTAAGGACAAAAAATTTCAATATTAAAAAAAAATCTGTAGTGGCCTACTCTCAACTTTACCATACCCAATGGAAGGAGATATTTTTATGGATATATACATAAAGAAATTAGTTCAAAGTATATTCGAATCGAAAAATTAATTATTTTCGGATTGGGGTGTTAAGTAAACTTGCCCTTCCCGATTATGCTATTATTATGCCAATTATTATAACTTGCCAATAGCTAAAGTTAAGATGATTTCGGAGAGATAAGTAGTTTTTCGTTATTATAAGTATACTTTAAGCTAAAAGTGACCGATAAGCTATAATAACATAAAATAAATATAGGTCATTTTAGCTAAAGCTACCTTTAACTGACACTATAGTCAAGTAAACTCTACAGTTAAAAAAAAGTAAAATTTTTATGGAAAACTATTAAATTATTATTTAACAAACGGTTTAAATGTTCCAGGATTTTATTTTAATGACAGCAAAATATGTAATAAATATTTATTAAATGCTTTTTTTTTGTATTGATTAAAATTA
Organism: Phasia obesa; assembly: GCA_949628195.1. Taxonomy (NCBI): domain Eukaryota; kingdom Metazoa; phylum Arthropoda; class Insecta; order Diptera; family Tachinidae; genus Phasia; species Phasia obesa. The sequence goes on from OX451219.1 coordinate 94,690,349, forward strand.
AAAAATAAATATTGGCTTAATTGGCTTTAACAAGAATATTTAAATAACTAGACTTTAAATTAAACGTGGGTACCAGTGGCCCAGCCGTGCAAATAGATTGTTGTAAAGTTAAGCAAATTATTATCTTGACGCACTTCAGGTAATTGTTGCAGGTGATCAAACCAGCGAGATATATTCAAATAGTTTTCCCTTTCGATGGGGGATAGTGATTTCTGCAAAAGAAGAAGAAAAAAGTCAATAAAATGGTAAAAATATATATGTACATAAATATTTGATTTACTTCATTCTTAAATTAATGTCCAAGTCTAAGTCAATTTATAAAAACATAAGCCGAGTTCAGTGTTCGATGTACAAGTGCATAATATCATAGCGTTTTTGTGAAATCCAACCGCAAAATACCTATTGTTTTTGTTAAATTTGAATGATATAACACATTTGTACTTTCGCAAGACCATTTGCATCAAATACTGAATGCCGCGAGTGTCTAGCGCAGTGATGCTTTTTATCTGACAATCAGGTATGTGATGGAAAACGATCGATTTTAAAACGATCGTTTTCAAAGGATGTGAGGAATTTCGATAAATTTTGAGAACTATTTTTGAAACCATCTCTTAACATTTGGGTTTCAAAAGTATCGCAGAAGATAAAAATCAAACAATAATTAAGAATTTAGACAAAAATATCAAAAAATTAAAATTTAGTAAAAACTATTTTATATACAACACAACAAATTAGTTTTAAAATCGATTCGTTTTCAAAATCGTTTTCCATCACATCTTAATATTTAGAAATAGTTTCATCAATTTATTGTGCAAAATATCTAGAAATAAGACGCTGCTAAGCAAAGCAGGTGCTAAATCAAATACTTTCCGTCTGGCCAAAGACTCGATAGATGAACTTAACAAATTTAAAAAGGCTAAAAAAAAGAAAATGAATACGCCCGGCAAAAGGCCAGATATGAAGGCTATTTAGTAAGTGAAGTTTAGTGTCTAGAGTGACATTTTCGAACTTAAATATCTAAATTGGATATCTTAAAACTGAACCCATGTTATACTAAGTATACCTTTAAAAATCTGTTCTAACTTTTTATAGCTAACGTAGGTTGTGTAGCGTTGAAAAACATCGCAAGATAATTTATGGAGCCTTGGCCAGTCTAAAAAGCCCGTTTATATTTAATAATTTTTTATCATTTACCATTAGATCATAAATCGCAAAAAATACAGCCAAATCAGCTAATGTTAGAAAATGTCCCACCAAATACGATTTTTTCAAAAACACCTTATTAAAGTCTCTTAATAGCTGTTGGGCAATATGTTTATCCTTTGATCCAGGTGCTACGTAAAGAATAGCAAATTCAATCCATTGATAGACTTGAGCCTCTACTTCTCTTTTTTGGCGGCTATTAATAGCAATATTTGTATTCGATTCTTTGGCCAAACTGTTAAGAATGGTAGCAAATCCTGTAATGGATTTGTTGTTAATGGTGCGTGTGACAACCTAAAAAAGTACATAACATATGTATGATAAAGGTAAAGAAAAAAAGTACTAAAAATAGCTAGAAAATATATGTATATCCTTTTTCAGACCTGTTCCTCATTTAGATGCACTTTGCCCAAAGGTACTTGCAAACATTTGGCAATTTTAGAAACGGCTTCAACTTCACACATAATTAATTAATCAGCGGATTATTTTATACAAAGCTTAAATATGTAGAGAAAATATGCAAAGCACATGCGATTCTACCTTTTGTTTGTGATAATAAAAAGTAAACATTTTTCAACTACTTTTGGAATGTATACAAAACCTGACGAATATGAAATCCTCTAAATATTTTTTTAAAGGTCGTTCCATGGCATAATAATACAGGTAAAACTGTTAGAACAGCTGTTTAAATTTGCTTATCTGAAAATTTCAAACCTTATATAAAACTCTGTTCGGCCACTTACATAAAAATAGGTAATAATTAAAAAAAAACAGTTTTTTATATTACTTAATGCATTGTGAACTAATTGCTGTATTATATTCAACCCTTTATTTAACTTGCAATGTTAATGTTTTTTAGGTAAAACTTTTCAACTAAATTTAAATAAGTTCTCGTAGGCGGCAATTCGATATTCAGCATAACCTTATGACAATAAAATAATATGCTCAGTTGGATTTGATGCTGCTGCTAGGGCCATGTGCAGCCCCCTCAATTCCTGACTTGCTGAAAGCAGCCATATCGGCTTTAAGCTCGTTAGATTTAGTTTATAAGTACTGCATATTTATTTAGGTGTCCAGCCTACATATACATATCTACAGACTCTTTTAATGACGGCGAAACCCACAATGTAAGGGATCTTTTTAATAATGACAGTCTGGTTATTATATTATGGCTTGTACAGGTGACCAACCAGAATAACTTAGTAAACTGAACTTAAGCCACTTTAATCTTGAAAATGAATTATTGGATATTGATCTTTATAAATTTAAACTTTTAAATTAAATATGATTACTTATGTTAAACAAATATCTAAAATCTTTTTATACTTCTATGTACGGAGTATTAAATATTTAAAACCTTTTCTTAAAAATGCTAACTTTTACATATAATTTATTTCAATTATTTAAAGTAAACCAGTTTTTTTATTATAATATTTAATTGTTTTTATTAGAAATAGAAGTGTTTGCGAACACAGCTCATGTTATTTATATTTTTCTTTATATTTTAGTAAAATATTTTGACACAGTCGGGCAAAAACAGGTTGCTTAGTTTTTTTGAATTCGCCTTGCATATACCTGTATTATTGTACCATGGGTCGTTCCAATGCAAATTCATACCAGGTAAACTCAATAGCGAATTCGACAACATATGGTTTTTCTTAAACGTCAAAATTATATGTGAGCAAGATAGCGTCGATTTTGGGAATTTAAAACCTGGAAAACGGGGAAAGCGTAGATTTTAAGTATATATAAAAAAGGGGAAAATGGTTGTTGATTTTCCATGGAAACCATGATACCCCCAGGAAAAATGACCATATATTATGAAAATATAGACTTTAAAGAACGTTCTGGACCAACCGTGCTCGACGGATAATAACAACAACTGGCTCAAAATGTTTATTAAAATCTATATTTTCAAAATACATCGTCGTTATTCATGCGAGTATCATAGTTTCCATGGGGAAAATCAGCAATGGGTTTTTTTGCCCACTAGGGATGAAGCCACTTTTCTCGGGAACGCCTCGACCGATAATAAGAACAGCTGGCTCAAAATGTTCATGTTTTCAAAATATATCGTCACTCCTCCTGGGAGTACCATAGATTCCATTGGAAAAATCAGCAACGGTTTTTTTGCCCACTAGGGATGAAGCCTTTTTTTCGGGAACGGCTCAACGATTATTTAGCAAGATTGGCTCAAAATTTTCATTAAAGTCTATATTTACAAGATATATTCTCATTTTTCCTGGGAGTTATTAGTAAAATTCCCAATTACGGGGTATTTATTTTTCCCGGTTTTTAAATTTCCAAAATCGACGCTATCTTGGCGCTCTTCAATATTATATTCGCCTTATTCCTAATTTGTTTTGTGTTTATTTTTATATTGTTTACATTTTTTTAAAGAAATAAACAAAAGTGAAAAGAAATCTTAATTTAAATTATTTAATTTTTTAGAAATAGTGTTTATACTAATTAAATTTTTATAAAACTTCGGCCACAGGACATTGCAAGGCACATTTATCAGCTAGCCTCACTTCGGAGGAGATATATTAAGGGGATTATTTTGAAATTTTTTTATATGGATTTTGACTTACAAGTTTCCCCTTAAATAGTAATTTAAGTTAATTTAATTTAGCTGTCAAACTCAATATAAAAAAATAAAAATTTTCTCCTTAATATTACCCCCTTTATAGTGAGCAAGGCGAATTCATAACAGGTAAACTCGAGAGCTCAGGTGACTATTTTTTGTCTTCATCTTAAAGTGTCAAAATATACTAACATTTTTTGTTTTGACAACCTAAAATGATTTATACAAAAATAAAATGTACATATTTTTATTACAGAGTTGTACTTTTTTTTCGCCGCGAGTCTACATTGTTTATTGTGCCATGATAGTAAGGCTACCTGATAAAAGTGCAATGTATGTACTGTTATTTTCTTAGATGCATTTCCATATGCATAATGTACGCCCTAAGATAGGCAATCACCAAGCGTAAAAACTCAAAATAACATCAGAATTTATCTAGATAATTTTAGAGGTAAGCGTATTTTTCTAGACACATTTGTTTACGCTTAAAAGGTATTGCCAGAGAGGATTTAAGTTTAAATGTGTCTTTGATAAAGTAAAAATCACTGGCTAAATATTTAATGAATAAATTAATAAGTTTGTGTGTTTATTTCAAATATAAAATTTTTATAGTAAGCGAATTTTGGTAAAAATGGGATAACTTGCTAAAAATTCGATAGCTCGTGAACTTTTTAGAGTTCTTTCAAAAACTTTTTAATTTTAATACATCATACAAAACAAAAAAAAAAAACGATTCTTGTATTTCCATCCAATTGAAAACATTGGTAAAATCAACTATTCTAGGTTATAAATATTTATTTTAAAAATATAAATTATGAGATTTACAGTTTTCAGGCCTACTATTTTTAACATTATTTATTATGTCCACCGGATTTGTGGCTACTCGTTAATGCCTCGTATGTTATATCATATTGTACTAGAAATATAAATACTGTTGAAATGCCGACGAGAAGCTGTAGATAAAAATAATTAAAATTTAAAGCGTGAATCAATTAAGATAACAACTTACAGATGTTATAAAACTCATATTTAATGCTGCCATACCGCATACATAATTACTACGGGTATCGGAAATCAGTTGTAGTATAAATAGGCGTAGCTATAAATTATAGATCAGAATAAAAGTTAAAGTTAAAAAATCTTTGCTAACTAAACAAAAGTTTTCAGACATTCTGTATTCTTACCGTGGTTTCAGCTTCTTTATATTCAAACTTAAAAGAACTAAGCAATATTGTTGCTTTACTTTTCTGAAATATGAAAAAAATATCTTTAATTAAACTATTGGGCCGTTCGGAAAGTAATTACGTTATTATTAGAGAGCTGGCGTTAGGTGCATTTCCCGTTATCTTACCTTACACTTAACCGCAAAATTATTTTACATTTTGATAATTGACATTTCAAACATCATTTAGTACCTTATTGCGTTCCGATCTGTTAAGTAGTATATTTTTGGCATCGTATGAAATACCTATTATGGGTACGGGTCGAAATCCTGTCTATAACAAAATCCTGTTTTCAAAATCCTGTTTTTCATAAAACTGTTTTACAAAATACTGGATTTCATAATACTGTTTTACAAAATACTGCAAAACATTACTTAAGTTTATACATTTTTACAAAAATTTTCACTGTAATAATAAGGTAAAATTTATCTCAAATTGCCATGATCTAATGTTTGCCATATATGACAAATTGCTGTAAAATTAGATAAAAAACTATTATAAATACGTAAAAAATCAATAAAAAAAAAATACATACATAAGGAAATACATATCGTCTACACATTCCTTAACAAAACCAAAAGACATCCAAAAATGCTAAATGCTAAAATAAAGAGATTCAGGAAAAAAGTTTACATTCTAAAAGAACCGGAAAATATTGAAGAAATAGACATTCCTCTTAATTTGTATGTTGTGGATAGAGAGATGTTCATTCAGTCCGAGTTAAGGACCGATAATGACTGTATGACTGTATTATGGCCACGCAATCTATTAATTTGCTTCAAAACAGTGATTGCTGGCTGGAAGAAGGAACATTTGACGTTGTTCCATCATTTACTAATCATTTACTAATTTAAGTTTATAAAATGCATTGAAATTAAGTTTTTGTTAAATGTTTTTGTTAATTTTTGAAAATTATATTTTTTTTGTTGAAGTTATCCTTAAGAAAATAAATTTTGAAACCAGCATTTTTACTTCACAGTATTTTGCAAAACAGTATTTCGAAATCCAGTATTTTGCAAAACAGTATTATGAAAAGCAGTGTTTTTAAGTTTTTTTTTGACCAGTATTATGTCCAAACAGTATTTTGCATAACAGGATTACATACGTATCCTATCTATTATAAAGCGGTATATTTTAGAATGATGTAGAATTTTCGGAAATAGTCTAGAACGTTCGAGAGCATCCCATACTATTTTTGAGGCTTTTCCAAACACTGTCAAATTTTGCGAAATGTTCTAGAACATTGTGGACCATTCGCAGCTTTTGCTATGTGTATTCAAAGCAAGATCCGCCATGGGTTCTAACTTGAGTTTCTGATCAACTGAAGCCCAGTGAGTAAATAAAACTAAAGAGTGAAGAGTGAGTAACTAAAGTGGTATAGTTTTTTAATAGGTAAACCGCAAATGAAGTGTGGAAAAGGTTTCAAGGGTACTTAGTGTAGCTGAGGGAGTGCAGTGAGTGAATAAAAATAAGCGGTGAAGTGTAAGTAAAGTGACTTAATATGAATCAAAAATAAAAAGTGAACAGTGCTTAAACTGCACTTGGTGCTCGTGAGTCAAGTCGCTAGCTGAATACGATAATGTAAAATTTGAAATTAAACTTTTTTCAATAAAAAAAAAACAAATATTTACCATATTTTGTACTCTTTGATTGTAAAACAAAATCAAAAACATTTTTCCAATATGCATACAAGTCCATGCTAGCGAATATAAAGTCCAAGACGGGTTAGTTTGATCCCAATCATTTAAATATTTATACAATAAAAACAAGTTGACACTTATATTGATGAAAGAACCCAAATAGACCAGACATATTGAAATCGAAAAATGATCATTAACCGTTCTCGTGAACTCATCCAATTTTGCATACAAACTGCGTATCAAATTTAACTGATGGCGAAACATCCAAACATCATAAGAACTTGATGCACCTAAAAGTGTGTCTAAGAAAAAATATAATTTCTCGCCACGTTTATAAACGATAAAAAGGAGAGCATAATATTGTAAGAGCGAAATATGTATGATGACATTCGGCAATAGGTAAACGGTATTAGAGCTTAAGAAATTTAAAATTTCACAATCATTGTAGAAATAACCAATTATTGCACAAGTAATTATATGTAGCAAGATGAAAGCTAAATGCTGCCGTAAAAATCTCTGCAAATCGCTATAATATATAGGTACTTTCATATCACACAAAGTACGATCAAAGTCCAATATGAATACTTGAAATTGCCAAAACTTGTCACCACAAAAGTTAATCATTCGAATGAATTCCAATAAATGCATTAGATATACCAAATATTCACTGAAAAATAGAGGTTTCTGTATGGTTGGCAATTCTCTGTTCCGCGAGGTGTATTCATCGTAAACACAATATACCCAAAATGAATAAACACTCAAACACCACACCAAATGCAAACAATATAATATCCGATCTCTTTGCCGTATATTTTTTCTCGGTTTCTGTAGACCCATGGGAGCATTCAGAAAAATCTGGGATATTATTAGAAAGTTTCTATTGATTTTATAATATTGATTCTCTAATTGTAGTTCCTTTTCTTGCACTTCATTCTTTTTCGAAGGTTTTAATTTATTATTATGCGATTTTTTAAAAAGTTGCATGTTGTTTTCCACCAGTACGTGGACTACTAAACGACGCTGGGTCAAAAATATCTAAGCATTAAGTTTTGATTGATGTACCCTGGTTTCATATTCACACTTTTCCAAATAAATAGTTTTATAATTAGTGAAAGGTAATTAATTATAATCTTTGTTATGCTTTAATGGAGATTATACAAAGTGTTTTGAAGTGACATGCAATATGGAAATAAATTTGAGTGGGAAAATTCATATGTGGATACACTGAAACAAACTTCATAGATAATATTAACGGAAAAATAGTAGTGTAATGTTATTCAAATCAAGAGGATTTTTTGTTAAAAATATATTTTAATAAAATCTGTTAATTTAAATAAAATTTAGTTAGATAATAAACCTAAATTTTTTTTTTTTCAAAACAGTAGTTAGACATTGTAAGAAAAACAACACATATAGATGGCGATGAAATCTAAACTAAAACTTTATAAGGAAGTAATCTTAAGCATGTATTAAAAAATAAATAAAAGCTCAGTGTAGATCAAAGTCACTTCTGGTTAATTTATTTTTAACGAAAGTTTTTATCAGATAGTTTTAGCGAAAATTTTCGTCGGAATTTTTTTTGGAAAATATTTACCTGAAATTTTTATAGAAAATTTTTATAGGAAATTTTTATAGAAAATTTTTATAGGAAATTTTTATAGAAAATTTTTATAGGAAATTTTTATAGAAAATTTTTATAGCAAATTTTTATAGAAAATTTTTATAGGAAATTTTTATAGAAAATTTTTATACGAAATTTTTATAAAAAATTTTTATAGGAAATTTTTATAGAAAATTTTTATAGGAAATTTTTATATAAAATTTTTATAGGAAATTTTTATAGAAAATTGTATAGGAAATTTTTATAGAAAATTTTATAGGAAATTTTTATAGAAAATTTTATAGGAAATTTTTATAGAAAATTTTATAGGAAATTTTTATAGAAAATTTTCCTAGGAAATTTTTATAGAAAATTTTCCTAGGAAATTTTTATAGAAAATTTTCCTAGGAAATTTTTATAGAAAATTTTCCTAGGAAATTTTTATAGAAAATTTTCCTAGGAAATTTTTATAGAAAATTTTCCTAGGAAATTTTTATAGAAAATTTTCCTAGGAAATTTTTATAGAAAATTTTTATAGAAAATTTTTGTAGGAAATTTTTATAGAAAATTTTTGTAGGAAATTTTTATAGAAAATTTTTGTAGGAAATTTTTATAGAAAATTTTTGTAGGAAATTTTTATAGAAAATTTTTGTAGAAAATTTTTATAAAAAATTTTTGTAGGAAATTTTAATAGAAAATTTTTGTAGGAAATTTTTATAGAAAACTTTTGTAGAAAATTTTTATAGAAAATTTTTGTAGGAAATTTTTATAGAAAATTTTCCTAGGAAATTTTTATAGAAAATTTTCCTAGGAAATTTTTATAGAAAATTTTCCTAGGAAATTTTTATAGAAAATTTTCCTAGGAAATTTTTATAGAAAATTTTCCTAGGAAATTTTTATAGAAAATTTTCCTAGGAAATTTTTATAGAAAATTTTCCTAGGAAATTTTCCTAGGAAATTTTTATAGAAAATTTTTATAGAAAATTTTTGTAGGAAATTTTTATAAAAAATTTTTGTAGGAAATTTTTATAGAAAATTTTTGTAGGAAATTTTTATAGAAAGTTATTGTAGAAAATTTTTATAGAAAATTTTTGTAGGAAATTTTTATAGAAAATTTTTATAGGAAATTTTTATAGGAAAATTTTATAGAAAATTTTTATAGGAAATTTTTAATAGAAAATTTTTATAGGAAATTTTTATAGAAAATTTTTATAAGAAATTTTTATAGAAAATTTTTATAGGAAATTTTTATAGAAAATTTTTATAGAAAATTTTTGTAGGAAATTTTTATAGAAAATTGTTATAGGAAATTTTTAGAAAAAAATTTTTATAGGAAATTTTTATAGAAAATTTTTATAGGAAATTTTTATAGAAAATTTTTATAGGAAATTTTTGTAGGAAATTTTTATAGAAAATTTTTATAGGAAATTTTTATAGGAAAATTTTATAGAAAATTTTTATAGGAAATTTTTAATAGAAAATTTTTATAGGAAATTTTTATAGAAAATTTTTATAGGAAATTTTTATAGAAAATGTTTATAGGAAATTTTTATAGAAAATTTTTATAGAAAATTTTTATAGAAATTTTTTATAGGAAATTTTTATAGAAAATTTTTATAGGAAATTGTTATAGAAAATTTTTATAGGAAATTTTTATAGAAAATTTTTATAGGAAATTGTTATAGAAAATTTTTATAGGAAATTTTTATAGAAAATTTTTGTAGGAAATTTTTATAGAAAATTGTTATAGGAAATTTTTATAGAAAATTGTTATAGGAAATTTTTAGAAAAATATTTTTGTAGGAAATTTTTATAGAAAAGTTTTATAGAAAATTTTTATAGGAAATTTTTATAGAAAATTTTTATAGGAAATTTTTATAGAAAATTTTTATAGGAAATTTTTATAGAAAATTTTTATAGGAAATTTTTATAGAAAATTTTTATAGGAAATTTTTATAGGAAATTTTTATAGAAAATTTTTATAGGAAATTTTTATAGAAAATTTTAATAGGAAATTTTTATAGGAAATTTTTATAGGAAATTTTTATAGAAAATTTTTATAGGAAATTTTTATAGAAAACTTTATAGGAAATTTTATAGAAAAATTTGATAGAAAATTTTTATAGAAAAATTTGATAGAAAATTTTTATAGAAAAATTTTATAGAAAAATTTTATAGAAAAATTTTATAGAAAAATTTTATAGAAAATTTTTATAGAAAAATTTGATAGAAAATTTTTATAGAAAAATTTGATAGAAAATTTTTATAGAAAAATTTAATAGAAAACTTGCAAAATAATGGTCCATAGCTGATTTCCTTGGACCAGAACTGATAATTTCTCTTGATTTGATGATTTGATGATTTGATGTTCAAATGATTCGACAAATGGATAGCCTACACAAGGCAGGAAGGCACAAAAGGTACTATGCTACACAAAGAGTACCCTAACTGCGGTGATAACAGGTCAATATATCTTCAGCTTTCATCTATCTAAGAGAAAAAATAAAGAAGATATTACTTATAGGTTATGTCAAAAGAGTTTGAGTTGAAATAACAGCATACATTGTGACTCTTGATAATTTCTCAAAAAATCGTTTCAAAAAGGTGTTGTAGGTTCCAAACTTTTATACAAAAACAATATTTGCAATTTTGATCGCATGGGAAAAATATTTTATAAAGTTTTTCAAAAGATTATCAAAGACTGTACAGTCTTGGCAAAAAGTCTGTCACACACTCACACACAAACTTCTAATCCGCACTTTCATAATTTTTGAGCAATCATTCTATTTTTGACAGATCGAATTACTGCGTGTGATAAGGAATCATGTGGCCTTTAGACAAATGACTGGGTGTAAAACTTTCGCATACGTAATGTGAGGTTAGTTTTTAAGAAACGCTGCTGTAAAACTCTTGATTTATATAAAGAAGTTAACTTCACTTTGTAGATATTGATTTTATTGTAACAAAATTTTTTTCCTCGGAACATAAAAAGATTTTTTCATTCTTTTAAACTTCTGCTGCAAATTTACGGTTAAAAAATAAAAAAAATAGCTGTATTTGTTTAGTGTTTTTGCCAATTCATCGACTTTTTAATTAAGAAAGAGAGAAAAATAAACTAATCGTTTACTATTGTTACTTAAAACATTTTTTGTATTTAATGCATTTTGTTACCAAGTCAGTTTTTGTTCACTTGATTTAGCCAACTTACTTACATAAACTTACACTTTTATAACAAAAACATAACCATAATTTATTTAATTTTATTTGATAATTGAGTTGTTTTTCACATACAGTTTTTTTTCTCAACATCTTAAATTGATTGAGTGGGTAGTTTGCTTTGAAATGCAACATTTGAACAACTGCCAAATTTTTACGGCAGCAGTTATTGAAATTTCTTTGCCTTCCTAAATGAAATGTTAAATTTATTATTTTATTTTGTTAAATTTATATCAAGAAATAAGTTAAATATTTTGTTGTTAATTTACAAATTCTAATGTGACCGCGAAAATAGAAAGGGATCTAAGGGTAAAAAAGTAAATTTTACAGGAGAGTCGTTTAAAGTTTACCCTTTTCTTCAATGTAATTTTTCGGGTGTAAATGCTATTACATACCTGTTATGACTCCGAATTGACCGATTATGATCATTTTTTTTTTTTTTAAGTAAAAACTTTAGGCGCGTTGAACGCTTTTTGAGTGAACAAAAATCATTGAACTCACGTCATCATCACCTAACGCTGCACATAGGAATATTTTTCCAATCTAGCCGGACATTACATTTTTTTTAACTTATATTGGCTTTGAAAATTTTCTGAGTGGTTCTAGTTTAATTAAACTTGGCAGAAAAATCTCTTACGGTCATAGGCTGTTAAAGCTATAAATTATGAAAAATCAGACCAAAGAGAAAATTGTTGCCCTTAGAAGAACTTATTCTACCTCTAAATTTATTTTTTTTTTTTTTAAGTTTCCCTATTTTTTTGTTTAGCAAATATAGTCAGCAAATGTTTAAAAACCCAAACTTGGACCCTGAGGATTTTCAAATGCCATTTTCGCTCCTCTCCCTTTGGTGGGCGGTGACATAAAATATTATTTGTAAAAATAATGTAATTATTAAAAGAAATGGATTACATCATACGACTTAAGACAATAAAAATAATTTTTTTAAGTTTTTATGGGCAGGTTTCCCTCCAATCACAACCCTCGAAACGTCCATATGAATTTATAAAAAAAATTTTTTTGAAGTACCACTGAATCGGGAAAATTGCATTCTTTCAATATTTGTTCTCCCTTTTTCTTGATAATGAGATACTTTTACGGTACCTCTCCATAAAATTTTATTATACTTCATCTAGTAGTTTTCACGTGATGCGAACACAAACAGACAGACCGGCAAACAATTATAGTTTTATTAAATGTAAAGCTTTAAACACATAGACAACAGCGGCTACACCGCTGCACGACTACAAATGACATTGGCTAAAACCGTCGCCGTGTAGTCAGCTACTGAATTATTAAAAATGTGGGGCTGATGAGGATGGCTTCCAAACGACTATCTTCACCAAAAAGGAACCACAAGCACTAGGTAAGACACAAGAAGTCTCGCAATAAAAAAGGAAACACAAAAGATTAGTTTTTTCAATCGAAAAAAAGGCAAAGTTACAAATTAACTTTCCTTCAGTTTATTAATTTCTAAATAATTTCAAAGTGATATTTCCAAAAAAAATTACAATTTAATTTTAATTACAAATAGCGAATTACAAATTTTTAATGGCGCGAACAACAACGATATTGAAGCAATTTCAATTAAAAACGAATGCCAACGATATGGCAAAAAGAAATTCGAAATATTAAGAAAATTACGGCCAACGATATGGCGCAAAATAATTATTATTCGAAAAATACGATTTAGTTAATTCCAAAGGTTCGACTTCCACCACGATAGAAAAGAATCAAGCCAAGGATGAAGAATAAGCGACATCACTCTCAACCATGAAACAGGGATGGAAAATCTTCATTGTTCAGACGTAAACAATTATATTGAAGACGAGAGCTACATATATCAAAACTATTAAAATGTTGTAGAAAGACATATTTTTTATTACTTTTTCAAAAAATACTTTTATCCTATCAAAATAAATAAATATATTTTCTCAAAACCTTGATTGATTGTAAATGAATTTGTATTTTTAATTTTGTGACATTTTATTTTGTTGAATAAAATGAAATTGTCGCACAACGGTGGTCGTGTAGTCATGTAGCTATGATGTCGTCAAAATAATCGTCTTCATATAAACGTGTGCATTTTAATTTTGTCAGTTTGTAGTCGGTATCCTGCTGTCGTCTATGTGTTTAATGCTTATAGATAATAAATAATTTACATTAGTAACAAAGAATTTTATTTAAAATAATAACAATTAATTTATTTAAAACAACTTAGAAACCCAAAAATTTTATGACCGACAAACAGGTTTTTCACTCGTATCTCGTGCAAGTCGAGCAAAAACAGAAAAAAGTGAAATTTGCAAAAAAATGGCGCAACGTTTTTTTTCTACAGCATAAAAGTAGAGGTCGTATATTTTATAGTGATATATAACATTTTTAGGATCGCGAAAACTTTTCACTTTTTTTTATTATAAAAATTTAAAATAAAATTTTTCTAAAAATATATATAAGTAGCTGCTAATATAGCCTTTCACAAAAAAAAAAAAAAAAAACAATACAAAAACTTTATTCGTTTAGCCACAAAAAATATCAAAAATATTTCAATAAAGACGTATGCGATTTACTCAACTTTCCTGATTTTAACTGTGTCTCAAAACGACAAATCTCAATCAAAAGCCTTGAAAATCCAGTATACAATGCAGAATTTTTTTGTCTGTCGAACTGCATACATAAATTTTTACATTTCTCAACATAAATTTTTTGCCTAAAGTCCGGCTAGATTGGCAAAATATCCCTCTGTGCGCTGGTTTCTATAGATAGGTGGTTTATGCCCCCAGAGATCAGTCATTTCTGAAGCAATTTTGAAAAATTCTACTTTGTTACATTTAAAAAAAGTTCATAATTTTAAAAATTAACAGGGTGGCTTCATACAACATACTTGCTTTTTTCGTGTATTATGAACCATAAACGTCACCAATTTAAAATTAAAAAAAAAAATGTGTATCAAAATGAAAGGGTGGCCCCTTAGGTAACCGTTATAGACAAACACGTGAAAATTTAAATTAAAATACCGTTATAATAAAATATTTAAAATTAGAAATTAAAGGGTGTCCCAATAATCAATATAATTTGAAGTATTTGGGCAAAAATTTTGAACCGTTATAGACAGATGGTTCAAATTTACATAGAACCTGTTATGCTAAGTCCGCTACAACAACACCAGTATAAAATGTTCATTTGGAAAATAAAGGATGCCTCCATAGTTCATGTACTTTACTATATATCATGTTCATGTACTTTACTATATATCCCTTCACAGTATAACATATATCCCTTAACAGTAAGTATATACAGACCGTTAAATTATAAGGAAAATTTAATATTTAAAATGTGGTGTCTATCTCGCGATTTGGAAGAAATTTACGATTTTATTGTTTTTAATTATACGACATTGTTTTAAAGGGTGGTTAAGTTTAAAGGGCCGATGTTGATTATCACACAAATCATTTCTTATTTATTTTGATAATATTGATATGGTTCAATTATATATAGAACAAAATTTCGGCCAAAAGGCCGCCGCGACCTCGGCGGCACACTTTAAATTTTCGATGACGCTGAGGCATAATTGAGGTTCCATGCCGTTAATGTGCCGAATTATCTCTTCCTTTAGCTTTTGAATTGATGCTGGCTTATCGACGTACACCTTTTCTTTCAACTAACCCCAAAGAAAGAAGTCCAACGGTGTCAAATCACATGATCTTGGCGGCCAATTGACATTGCCATCACGTGAGTTAACACGGCCATTGAATTTGTCCCGCAAAAGATACACAATCGAGCGTTGCTTTCAATGGTTCAAATTGAGTTAATCTGAAATTGAGAAATGTCAAATTAAATGCAGAAAAAAACTTGACCCGAAACAAAAAGCTGTTATTTGAAAAATTCCATATGAAATAATTCCCATTTGCTTTATTTCACAGCTTTGAAAAAATGTTGCCAGAAACATTTCAATGTTTGTCTACAGTAAAAACAGGCTAGTACTTCTGCAACATTTTTTCATTTCTTTTTTATACAGTTTGACATCAGTCCGCATGAAAAACAGAGTACCAGGCTGTCAGTACAATATAACGCAAATTCTTTCGATTTTTTTAATTTGTTTATCTGTAAATGTTGTGCCATAAAAATAACTTATCAATGTGAAGTATGAACTATTAGGTATATTGTAGATTATTTATATTATAAGTATTATTAGTTTTCACTTCTATCGGCAGCCCCAAAGTCTGCCCAAATTTTTATTTTTTTTTACTCGACTTACATGCAGAAAAACCAAATTTCAGACACGAATTACGCTTCGGCGCGGTCCGGGATCACTTCCATTCGAGCACATTTTTAAACCAATTAAAAAAAAATCGGGTGCTAATAGTCAATGTCGACCTTCTAATGCTTTGACGCTGCGCTTCCTGAATGGAATGTGAATCTGGAGGAATAGGTCTGTTTTTAAAGTCTTTCGAAGCCCGTCCAGTGTGCAAACGACTGGTACCACGGGAACTGGTAGCCCAACTGAGAGCCGTCCATCTCTGTGACCGGTTAGTTGCGAAGTTCCTTTGGGGTACACGTGGTGGCTGTAATAACGACCAGCATTGTGCGGATGGTGCAAGGCTGGTTAAGGCCGTTTCACACTATAATGCAAGTGTTAATACTTTTGAGGAAAATGCAACCCTGTTGAGTTGTTATTGTCTTTTGTTTAGTTTCTTACAGCGATTCAAATCAGGTTTGAATTTTATTTAAAAGTGTTAATACTTGTATTGCAGTATGAAACGTCCTTTAATGTGCTGTTGCATACTCAACAGAAGATACCAATTGGTGTCGGGAGTTGAAAGATTTTTCAATGCATGGGTCCAGCATTTGAAATGTTCTAAAAATTGCTACTTCGTGATTATACTACCATCAGGTTAGGACTAACTGCCAGTTACTGAAGTAAATCTTGACGACATCTCTCCCTTTCTCTGTGCGCGGTCACATATATTGATTTGTTGCTTTCACTTCACTATTTGTTAAGAGTAAAGTGAAAAATTAGAGCCAAAATCCCTTAGGCACTTTGTAACAAATGTGTAAATTACGATATGATCTTAAATTGTATTGTAAGTAGTGCGTAGGAGTAAATGGAAATACATCGATTTATTAATGTATGTCTTGTTGCCTAAATTTATTTTAACTATAAAAATTGAAATCCAGAAATTACCTTGTGTTGTGCTACTTTAACAGGCAGTATGTGAAGTGCTTTGGTAAAAAAGCTGATAAAATAAATTTGTTAAATAAAAAACAAATTATGTAAAATTTCAATGTGAACTGAATCATTGAACTGATTATTTATTTATTTGATTCCAGCTTACGTACAAGTAATCGAATTCTGCCACTCTTCTAGTTTTATATAGCTTCTACTATAGCATTAGCTCCTGCTATAGCATTAGCTTCTACTATATTATTACCAAGGTACTATCTGTACGCTTTCGTTGTCATTTTTCGCCCATCAGAATATAACAACGACTAATAATATTCTTAATACTCCTTTGTTCCAAATGACGATTTATCCTAAGTGCCTGCTTCTGATGCTTCTACTACCAATACGAGAGCTAGTGGAGGCTTCCAAGGTACATTTTTTTATGGTTGCGAACCCAAAGGGTAAAGTCGTAACTCTATTGTTTTCGCTATAACGTCTGTCCATTTGTCCGTCCGTCCGTCAGAAGATGTATGACTTTTAACGCTATAGCAGCAAATACTAAAACTTATAGGCTGTTCCGATAGAGAAGTGTTATTCACGTATATGTATTTATATCGAACTTTAGGAGGCATACACTTAAAATTTCCAAACCGTAATTAAAACTTTGCTCGCTATATAGACAAATATAAAAAAATAAACCTGAAAATTAAAGGGTGTTCCGATAGTAACGTGATTTTCATATATATGGCCTAAGTTTTGAACCATAATAGGTAGACTCTTGAAATTTTCACAAAAGATGTATAACTATGGCCGCTATAGCAACAAATACTAAGACTTATAGGGTGTTCCGAAAATGACGTGATATTTGCATTTATGTATTTATTTCTTGAGCTGTAATAGGCAACCACTTAAAATTTGCAGAAAGTTATTAAAACTATGTTCCCTTTATAAGCAAGTATACGAAATTAAACCTAAAAATTAAAGGGTGTTCCGATAGTGACGTTATTTGCATGTGTAACGCCTAATTTTTTGAACCGTAATAGCAAGACTGATGAAATTGTAATGTACAGAAGATGTGTTACCACGGCCGTTATGATAATTACTAAAAATTAAAGGGTGTTCCGACAGTGACATGTTTTTCACGTATAGTGACTTATTTTTTAATCGTAATAGGTAGATTTTTGTTATATTCATAGAAAGAGAATTGCCATGACCGCTATATCAAATAACAAAACTAAAGGGTGTTCCGACAGAGACATGATTTGTAAGTAAATTGGCTTTTTTTTTAACCCTATTATAGGTAGACTTTTGAAATGTTTACAGTAGATATTGTACTTTGGCCGCTGTAACAATTACTAATAACTAAAGGGTGTTCCATGAGTGACATATTTTTCACGTATATTACCTTATTTTTTGAACCGCAATAGGTGGGCACTAGATATTTTTATATAAAGTGTATTTTCATGGCCACTATAACAACAATTACTGCAATTTAAAGGGTGTTCTAATAATGATACAATTTTGTCTTTAATTTTAAAATAAAAGGGTGCCACATAAGACGTGAAAAAATGAACATCTTGTATTTTTAAAGTGGCACTGAACATAGTACGGAACCCTACGTGTATGAGTCTGGTTGGCACTTGACTGATTTTTAAGTTTTCAGCCATAAACATTCTCTTTTCATATTTAAAATTTCTGCACTGTTCATTTATTTCATTTGCAATTTAATTATTTTATTTTAATAAATAATAAAAAATACGTGACTATTTCACATTATGGGCACTTGCACTATGTATCACTCAAATTTTCCTATCTCGCTCTTTTCATCTCTGCTGTGTAGTGAACAGCAACTCAATTGCAATAATTGATCACTGGTTGGTTATACGATCGATCGATAGACTGACCAATCGGACCAACCAGTTCAATGGATTATTATATATAATGATGATTGTTACTCTGTAAATCTGATCAATCATAATTTGTTCACAGTTTTCAAGAAATTGTATTCCGCTCGCCATAAATAACGCTTTAATTTTGCAATTTAATACAGAATTAAAAAACGAGAGAATGTCCACCAAATGATGAAATACATAGTAGTAACTACAACTAAAAGTTAATGGCACAAAAAATATGATAATTTAGATTTATAAACGCACATGGAAACAATTTTCAAACAACTAAAAACTAAATAAATAATATAAAATTAAAGGCAACCAAATAAATATTTCTTTTCTGCAAACAAAACAAAAAGGAAAGAAAAAAACGGGCAAAAAGTAAGTTTCTGAAAAACACATGATGGATTAGTTAAGCCTTTTTGCTGACAAGATCAAAATGTTGAGATAAATATTGATAGCAAAATTGAAGCAAAAATTAAAAAAAAAAAATATTCAACTATACTCGCAACAGCAGACCATAGACAGACAGGCGAACGTACAGACACAATCACAGAAGTTGTGTAGTAAAAAAAAAAATGGTATCAAAGTATGTTTCATATAAGGTGTAAGGGAAAGACATTGCCCCCATCAATATGACAGTAATGTGTTTAATAAGACAGTGCAAGCAATCAAAACTTTTCGAAAAATACATGGACTTGAGGTTCAAATCTACTACCAAAGGCAGAATTTAAAAAAATATTTTTTTAAACTTTTTTTAGCATAATTTACAATTTTTACCAATAATATATGGGAAAATTGTAGCCACTGTAAAACTGAACAACTTTTGTAAACCTAACAATCCAATCTGAACCCATCTTGTCTACCTTAAAACCGGCAACTTTTTACTAAACCCTGTACATTTGAACCTTGTTCGTTGCTGTTGCTGTACATATTTCTTTGATTGCTCTTGATTTTGTTGTTGTTTTTTTTTAATTCTCAGTCATTTTATGTTTTCAGGTACAAAGTGATCTTAGTGAGAAGACATGGACAAGAATACCTCGGAAATCTTAACCTCTTAGGGCACTCCTAAAACAACAGCCTCAGACAACGCAAGAAAGCTAGAAAGTGGCTCGGGCTTCTGGTCTTGTCAAGCTACATTAAACTGGTTTAGTGACTCTTATATCGTAATATCATATGGCCACGATAAAAATCGAAGAAAGCGATTCTCCGCCTGGAAGAGGCTGAGACGCTAGCGCACATTGGGTGAGAATAATTAGCACTAGCTAGTATTAGGCACGGACTGATACTTATTCAATGTGGATGTTAGGGGGATAGGGGCTATCTTATCATTAAGCAATATAAGCAAAGTCCGAGAGACTTTGTGATGATCACTCGACAATCAGAAATCACTACAGTCGGGAGAAAAGGCTAGTGATATCACGGGATTGAATGCAAGTAAGGTAGTTCTAATTTATCAATAGGGTGTCCAAAAATCTTTGAGGTACGAAGTGGCTCAATAAAGGAACCGACAAATTTAGTGGCTCTGCTTTGGTATGTTACCCTAAATATGTATATACATATGTCTATGTATATGTACTTATATACATATAATATAGTAACTCATTTCCTGTCTGTCTTTCTTTTCTGTGTTCCCATCACGTAAAAACTACTGGATGAATTTTAAGAAACATTTGTGAGGAGGTACCTTAGAATTCTGATTCCAATATATGATATCTTTTTTCGCTAGATTATATTATTTCCAGGAGAAAGTGGAGAAAAAGCAGTGAAAGTACGCCGATTTTTTTACTGATTTTACTTTAAGGCATCTTTTATTTTTGAAAACGGTATATTTAAACGCTGTTGCGCAACAGATGGCGCTGTTTTAAAATAATGACAAAATATTGATTGAACAAAATTTGTATTTGATTGTTTTTAAAATATTTTTTGCAATAATTTGTAGAATTTTATATCAGAATTTTATTTATAATTTTATCCAGGGATGGGTACCTTTATATATAGTAAGAGTCTTAAAAATTTATGTGGCTTACTTTCAAAGCAAAATCGAACAAAATATTGTTCTGACGCACACAATGTGTGTGGGCACAGCTAGTATACATATATATATATATATAAACAACGAGATCAAACAATTTTCTTATTCCCCTAATACTTCTAATATGTTTTACAGATTGTCTGACTGACAGATAGTTTGAAGGAGATACGGATAAGATTTAACAGTTATTTGTGTTCATAAATATAGTCAGTCAATCGTTGCACAAATGTACATACTTGCATGTTCGTACGCATGTAGCTAAACATTTTTAATAAATGTTTTAATGGGGAGTTTTGGAACGAGCATTCGAAGAAAAACCAAAAAAACAAAAAAAAAAAAGGAAAAACGTTTAAAGTGTTGAAATGTTAGTTGTGCCTATTATAGATCTATTTTGTAGTTTTTATATGTTGTCCAAAATGTTTAAATATTCACAAGTAGATGTGTGTAAATCATTTATGCCAGAAAAAAATAATGTTTTGCAGCTATCGGTCAGGCGGCCAGCCGCACAGCAAACTTAAAACCAGCTAGCAAACCAAGCCAGCAAAAGTCGGAGCCAACACTACTCAAAATGATTTGATTCTATAGTTATAAATTATGTGACAGTTTAATTGTTATAATTACACAATTAGTTTAAATTTTGTTGATGAGAAATGAATGGAATTGCTTTAAATTTACGAACCTACGCCAGTAGAGAGCAGTGGCGATTTGGCCAGAGAAATACAAAGTTAGTGGGCAAAAAATATACACTTGAGTTTGTTTTCATAATTGCTATTTTCTCTGGTAATTATTTATCATAATATTTAATTAAAGGTATTTAAGTTTTTTTTTTGCGTTAATAAAATACACATACACTTAGAAACGCATACATAAATATAAGCACTTTCTTCAATTCGTTGCCAAAAAATTAAGTTCATTGTTAAAGTTATCGAAAAATAAAATTATACAACAAAATTAAAAAGTGTGTTAATAAATTAAAAAGAAAAGTAAATAAACTTAATTGAAATAAAGATTTATTGCCAATAAAGGTTTCAAACAATAATATAAACTTTTAAGTAACAATTTAGGTTTTAACTGTTTCTGACTTTCGAAAGTTGCGAGTGTTAAATGAAATGAATTTGGGAAAGAAATGAAAAAAATAAAATAAAAATATTTGCACAATTTAATTTAATAATAATTAGCCTGCTTATACACTCTTGGTCAGACAACTAGATTCACTTCCTGTTTTAGTAGGACATATCGTTTTAATTTTTATGATGACAACTAAAATTTTACTACTATCGGAAAAAAAGTTTTCTTAAGATTACATAAAACAACAACCATAAATTATTATTATTATTATTGTAATAGAGATATTTCATGGGATCGCTTCCTTAACGTACCCCTTTTTGACCCCCTTTCGAACTCAATGATTATAGGTAACCGATTTAATTTAATTTACTGCAACCTTATTTTCAATGAGTCGCGTGCTACCAACAACCTTTATTATTAAGTAGTTTCAGACTGTCCAACAACCTTTATTATTAAGTAGTTTCAGACTGTCGACTGGTAACTGTCGACTATCTTTCTCATCACGCTAGTAATTGCTAGGATTTGTTCAAGGCCCAGGTCCCCCATGGCATTCACATTTAACAAGCTTCTACCAGTGATCCTAAGTGTTATACTAGCCAGTGCCGGACAATTACACACAATGTGCGCTACTGTCTCAGCCTCTTCCAGTCACAGTCTGCAAGTCTGCAGATTAGGGTACTACTATTATATCTGAGCACCTTACTGGCCTTCCTACCAAGGGGCTCTTTTAGTACTATTCGAACATATCTATATATAGTAGCTTCCCTTAACCTTTTCAGGTTTAATGAGTTTAACCTTTGTAGACACTTCAGGTTCACAGAAACTCACATCGGATCCTCTTTTTCTAGCTGGTCTGATGCTTTATTCCCAGCTTTGCTTATATGTCCTTTAACGCACACCAATGTTACCTCATTAACCGAGGCACATCTGTTAAGTTCTGAAACACATTCCAGCACTAGATTAGAGTACACATTCACTTGCCTCATGCGTTTTATGACCGACTGGATGTCCAGTGCAAAGAGAAACTTTCTTCCAGGCTCCCGACGGAGAGGTACTCCCCAAACGCAGACTACAGGACAGGTTCAGCTCAGCCGAGTATAAACCTGCAGCTGCTCTGCCGTCCATAAGAGGACCATCAGTAAAAATGCTCATATCGTTCCCCATTCACTCATTGAGTAAAATGTCTTCCGCAATGAGTGTCCCATTTTGATTTTTTCTACTCCTCATCAACATTAAGGTTTTTGTAAAAGTTTTATCGAAAATTTTTTTGTAAAAATTTTATCGAATTTTTTTTTGTAAAAATTTTATAGAAAATTTTTTTGTAAAAATTTTATCGAAAATTTGTTTGTAAAAATTTTATCGAAATTTTTTTTGTAAAATTTTTATCGAAAATTTGTAAATTTTTATCGAAAATTTTTATTGAAAATTTTTTGTAAAATTTTTATCGAAAATTTTTTGTAAAATTTTCTTAGTAGAGTAGTAATGCTATTTATAGTTTATTAGCTGTGCCCGCCACTTCGTCAGCGTACTAACAATATTTTGTTCGGGTATGCTTTTATAGTGCTTCAGATATTGTTTCTGTATTTACTTTATATAAAAGTCACACCGATCTCTGGAAACATATTCTTTATATAAAGTACTAAAATTTATATAAAACTAGCTGTGCCCGCCACTTCGTCAGCGTCTTTGCAATTTTTTGTTCGATTTTGCTTTGAAAAATACAATTTATATTGAAAAAACACACCATCATAAAAGTGCGCGTATAACGCATTTTCGTAGAAATTTCTCGATGTTTTTTTTACAAACCATCAGTGAAAGTAGACCTTTCCAACGCATGAACTCGTTTGAAAATCGGTTTAGTGGTTCTCGAGTTATAAAATTACGAACATAGGACAACTTATTTTTATATACATATATCGATAACTTAACACGAAAAGGCCCCAACTCATAATTTTTCGAAATCGATATTTTTACATATTTCGATAGACCATTACTAAATACACCTCCTACAAAAAAATCAGATGAATTCGAAAAAAATACCGAAGTTATAGCCTAAAAACGAAAAGCCCTAATTCATCTCTAAAAATGTTCTAAAGAAAAAAGCCCAAACTCATTTTTGCTGAGAAAACAACTACTAAGCATTTTTATGATCTTTGTTGTTGTTTAGTGTTTGCTTTGCGCGATGTGTGGCTTTTATTTTATTTATTTACTTTGATTGTGCATAGAGCATTTATGTGTGGTAGTGAGTTTTAATTAAATGCCGTTATAAATTTAGACTCTAAATTCTAGAGTCAAAGTGTGCAAAATAAAAAATATTAAAAGCTGAAATTAGTGCCTCAATTAAATGCGAACGCTGCATATTATAAAATAAAATTACAGGTACATAATTTCACAATGTATAGTGTTGTCAATCATGAATCTGATAACTATGTTTGGGATGAGACTGATGGCAATCTCGTAGCTTCAGTTTTTGCAACATGTAGTGTAAAACACTTTAGAAATTTCCTTGCACGTTGGCCTAAAATCCATTATATAATTATTTATTCGGATGGTTGCTTTTACTAGAACCGAAATGCTACATTGGCCAATGCATTGCTTGCTTTCTGCGAGGAAACAAACGTTTCAATCGAGCAGAAGTATTTAGTAAGTGGACACACGTAATTGAAGTGCGACGCAACACACTCCCTCATTGAAAGGAATTTGTAGAACTTCTAAGAGAAGCACGAAAATGCCCAGCACCTCTACAAGCACATCAAGTGCATTATGATTTTTTTTTTGACTTCGAGGCTATTCCTAAGCGATACACGTCGATTCGGCCAGGAAAGTTACATACTCTTAAAAAATAATATAAAAATTTCATATTCAGAACGTTCATTCGTCTTCAGGTCGAAGTAGTGGCGACCCTACTGTAAACATGCTATGGGCATTAGGATACGACAACTCAGGATTGATTTATTTTAAAACAGATATAAGTATGTGGCGAATTCGAGCTTCTACCCAAAGAACAAAATCTGCTAATAAAGATATTGAACCTGGCCCCTTTATACTTCAAAATTAGAAATCTCCAAGAAGAAGTGGGATCACTTGCAGATTTTAAAAAGTTGTTGCCCAACGACTGCCATCACTTTTATGAAAATTTACCATATAAAAACTAATAAATTATGAAGATTTTATTACTTTTCAATGTAATATGATTATAATTTTTAGGTTTCCGTACACAAAGTGTAAAAAAGTAACCCTATTGTTTTCGCTACAATGTCTGTCCGTCTGTCCGCCTGTCAGCGTCTTTTATCTCTGGAACCGTAATAGGTAGACTCTTGAAATTTTCACAGAAGGTGTATAACTGTTGCCGCTATAGCAACAAATAATAAAACTTATAGGGTGTTCCAATAGAGAGGTGTTATTCACGAAAATGTGTTTATTTCTTGTACTGCAGGAACCATTCTAGGTAGACGCTTGAAATTTTCACAGAAGGTGTATAACTATGGACACTATAGTAGCAAATTCTAAAACTTATAGGGTGTTCCGATAGAGAGGTGTTAATCACGAATATGTGCTTATTTCTTGAACTGTAGGAGGAATACACTAAAAATATGCAAGCAGTAACTAAAACTTAGTTCCCTATATAAACAAGTCTAAAAAAATAAACCTAAAAATTAAAGGGTGTTCCGATAGTGGCGTGATTTGCTTGTATAAGGCCTAAGTTTTGAACCATAATAGGTAGACTCCCGAAAGTGAGGTGTTATTTGCCTTTATGTCTTTATTTCTTGAGCTATAGGAGGCAACCACTTAAAATTTGCAGACAGAAATTAACTCTATGTTCGCTTTCTACGCAAGTATATAAAATTAAACCTTAAAATTAAAGGGTGTTCCGAGAGTGATGTGCTTTTCGTGTATATGGCCTAAGTTTTGAACGATAATAAGTAGACTCTTAAAGTTTTTACAGGAGGTTTATTACTATGGAAACTATAACAAATAATAAAAATTAAAGGGTGTTCCGACAGTGACGTGATTGTCATGTATAACTCCTAATTTCTTGAACCGTAATAGGTAGACTCTTAAAATTTTGTACAGGAGGTATGTTGCCACGGCCGCTGTGACAATTACAGTATTTTTCGGTTAATTGACCCTACGGTTAATTGGTTTCCACGCTTAATTGAACCACATGATCGGTCAAAAAACATTTCATACGAAAACACATGTAAATTTCCTCGGATAATTGAACCCGGTTAATTGATTTTCCCGCTTAATTGGTTCAAAATTTATGTCATCAAAAATAAATTTCCTCTTACTTTTACCCGGTTAATTGCATTATGTATTATTGAAAAATAATCTGGCATTTTTGCACATACAGGCTGACTTCCAAAATGTATCAATACAAAGTCTGTACACATTTGTGCTACCGTATTTAAATCATGTTCATATGCAAAGTTTCTTTACAATGCATCAACTTTAAAACCGATGCCCTGATTGCTTGTTTACTGCGTTTATAATACTTGTTAACGGCGTTTTGAAAGGGTATACATTGTCAATGTTTTGTACTGCGGCATTATGAAACACTTCACTTTGTTCGAAGACAAAGCAATTGACGTTTTGGAAGTCAGCCACATATTTGACATCATTTGTGAAAAACACTGGGTGGCATCTCTACTAATTGAAAACATATGTTTATTGCTAAGGAAAAACCGTGCATTTATTATGTAGTAGATATGTACAAGGCGAATTCATACCAGGTGTGAGCAGTAGAACAACAACTACAACAAAACAACAACTTTGACATTAGATTAGCAGATATAAAACAATGTATTTTTTGACAAGACATTCGCAAAAAACGAGAGCAAAAAACAATCAGCTGGGCTATCGACTCCACCTGGTATGAATTCGCCTTGGATATGTACCTACAATAATAAACACCTGCGTATAGCATATATGTATGTACATTTTTTTCTTTTACTTGCATTTTTTTGTTTAAGGTAAAAAAAAATTATTTTGAAAAACTTAAAGTGCACATACGCGATTTCTTTTAATTCATTAGTATGTATGTATGTATGTAGTTCCAATTATGCGTGATTTCTGTAATTGAACAAACTGTTCAATTAAACGGGTATCGGCTAATTGGTTCCCCGGTTAATTGAACAAAAAGTTGTGCAAATTTTGATGTGCAATTAACCGAAAAATACTGTACTAAAAATTAAAGGGTGTTCCGACAGCGACATATTTTTCACGTATAGTGACTTATTTTTTTAATCGTAATAGGTAAACTCTTGATATATTTATAGAAGAAGAATTTCCATGGCCGTTATAACAAATAACAAAATTAAAGGGTGTTCCGACAGAGACATGATTTTTACTTAAATAGCCTTACTTTTGAACTGTAATAGGTAGACTCTTGAATTGTTTACAGTAGATGTTGTACTTCGTGCTCTGTAACAATTACTAATTACTAAAGAATGATCCATGACTTTTTAAAATTAAAGGATACCCCATAAGACATGAAAAAATTGACAGCTTGAGTTTTAAAGGTGTACTAAACATAGTACGGAACCCTGCATGTGTGAGAGTAACTCGCACTTGACTGATTTATTTTAAATTTCCTTGTTTCTTTGTTTAAAACATGAATTTCTTTTAAATTACTTTTTGTTCTCGTTAAAAAAAGCTCCAACTCATTTTTTTTCAGAAAATACAACAACAAAAAGCCCTTACTCATATTAGTAAATAAAAATTGAAGAAAATTAATAAAACTAATATAACACTAACTTTGTAATGTGTTTTTAATAAATATTGCGTTTAAAAAAATTTTGTATCAATATTGCATCTTTTTTTAATTAGTTTTTTCCTCCTCCTGTAAACTATGAAAAACATGAGTTAGGGCCTTTTCGTATTAAGTTAACGATATAGAAGATTATATAAAATTCTAAAATTATTGTAGAGTAAATAGTGTTTCCGATTTTCCGATGATGCCAATGATTCTGTAAAATGGCGTACTTTCACTATTTTTGTTCTATTTTCTCTTGAAAATTAGATATTTTTACGAGAAAAAGGTATCCTATATTTGAATCATGATACTAAGGTACCCCATAAAATTTTATTGAAGTACATCCAAAAGTTTTTACGTAATGCGAACACAGATGACGGACAGGCAGACAGATAGCAGAGACAAAAATATAAAAATTTATGTTTTTTATTCCAATTCGATTTCTAACCGCACCAGCAACAAAATTAAAAAAAAAAAAATATTGCATGTCCAGAAATGGTCCTGTTATAGCTTTTACTTTACCATACGTATTAGAAGGTAAAGTATAGTAATCATGAAAAAAATCGAGGTCGGGATTTCGACGGTTTAATATGTTTTGAGGTCTCTTGAATTCATTTTTACTATTTTTGCGATGATGTCTGTGGGTGGGTGGGTGTGTATGCCATAATTTTTTTGGAGTTTGTACAGGTCATACCATTTGACATATCAACATGAAATTTAGTACGTGCCTTTGGTATATGGAGATGAAGACTTTTGGGCATAATCGGGAGAGGGCAAGGTGTAATTTCCTTACCCCCAAATTTTGTGAACGGTCTACAGGTCATACCGTATGACATTAAAAACGAAATTCAGTATGTGCCTTTGGTTTACGGAGATAAAGAGCCCTAATCGGGAAGTGGCAAGGGGTAGTTTACTTACTCCCAAATTTTGTAAACGCTTTACAGGTCATACTGTATGACATATCAAAACGAAATTCAGTATGTGCCTTGGGTTTATGGAGATGAAGAGCTGTTTAAATTTTGTGCATAATCGGGATGGGGCAAGGGGTAGTTTACTTAACACCCCAAACCGAAAATCATTAATATTTCGATTCGAATATTTTTTGAGCTTTTATTCCATAAAAATATCTGTAATATGTCCATAAAAATATCTGTTTCCATTGCGTATGGTAAAGTTGATTGTAGGCCAATCCAGTTTTATTTTATATGTATGTATAGATACATATGTGTAGATTAACAATCTCTACCGTTTAACTTCTGAGTTGTCTAAATTTGCGTTGTCCTCTTAAAAAAATCCGATTTCTTTAATTTTTTTCTAGCATTTTCCAGATTAAACACTCATGATATTAAAAACTTATGCATGGTCTTGAAGGTCTACTTAATACCTATAAAATGGTGGGAAAAAAATTTGAAAATTGTTTAAAATATTTTGAAAAAACTGAACCAGTGTATCGAAAAATCAAAAATTTTAATTTTGAAATGCTCATAAATCATTCATTTTAAAATATAGTTTATATATTAAACCATAATACTTATGGACCTGGTAGACCTTTAAGACCATGTTAAACTTTTGAAGATCAAACAAAAATTAAAGAAATGTCAAGCTCTAAAAAGATTTTCAGGGCCGAGGTACCCAAATTTGAGACCACATAGCGCCAACCCAGGCAAGTAGATGGTGGCCACCGTCAAAACTTAAGCTAATATACTCCTCTGCTATGCTTATGCCAAATTTTGAATCAATAAACCTAGCCCTTTGTAAATGGCTGAGTTATTTCCTAAATATTTTGATTCTGCCCCACTGTGCATTGTATTGAAAAAATTTGTTTAATATTTTTCTTTTTAATTATGCGTTCAAATTAACAATTGTTTAAAGTTTTGCCATGTGATTACAACAATCGAATGGGAATAAAAACGAGTTCAACATTAATATTTGAAATATTTTATTAGTTTTTTCTTGTTGCAATTATTTTTATTGATATAAAATAATTACAAATAATGTAAGTGTGTGGGGTTTGATGGGGGTGGTGTTGTAATCGATTAATAAATTTAGTGTTTAATGAAATCATTAAAAAACTTTTTATGGCAACAATGATTTTAAAATATTTTTTTTTAGTTAAAAAGAAAAAATCGTGTTTTACAAATTTGTGGCCAAATTGATTGCATAAATGAAAAACGTTGTTATAAGTTGAGGAGGTAATTGCTTGTAAATATATGAGGTGAGGTGAGGTGTGTGATTTATTGAGAAGGGAAAATGTTTTTCTATTTTATTTTTTTACGATTTCAATAAAAGACTTTATGTGGAAATATAAGAGAAACAAACTATTAAGGCATAGTTTATTCAAGAGTGTAACAGGCATTGAGGAGAATATTTCTTTTCAAAAAAAGTAATAATTAAGTTATTGTATTGTAAGCGAAAATTCAGGAGTCCCTATAAGTTATGCTGAAAAAAGTAATAAAAAAATATTTTTTAATTTTATTAAAAAAAAAAAAAAAATGCTAGAATGATTTATTTATTACATTATTGCCCAACAAAGTTAAGCGGCATCACCTAGTATGAATGAAATATTAGACTAAAACTGATGACACATTTTTTGAAGGGCCCACTGATTATCAGAATCTTTCGAAGCCCCTAAATAAAAATTATTCACCAAAATCGCCAAACTGAGTACAGGGTTTTAATATCCTCTGGTAGTAGAATCGAAACTATAAGGTCAAGTCCGTGTATTTTTCGAAAAAATGTTGATTTGTTGCACTGTGTAATTATTTTCAATAACTCAATTACTTTAAAATAAAACTCAGCAAATTGAACAAACTGGATTTCCTTAATCAAAACTAATATTTCGTACACTAATAAAAGTGAATTTATAATTTTATCAGAGAAATGCATGTTAAACAATTAAATATATGTATGCATATGCATATACAATATTTTTTTCAATTCAAAAATAGGAAAACATGGATGGTGGCAGGAACAAATTGCAAATTTATTGCAATATTGTTAATTGAACAAAAAAAGCGAATAATTAATGAACAAAACTTATTCATACATTGACGGCAGATACACACACACATACATACACTAACACACATCACTCACTCCATTCTCCAATGTCTGTCTAACATGGACTCCTACGAAAATGTTCAAAAATTGATTCAATTCAATGTATTCCATACAAAAGCCCAAAACACGCCATCCTACTTTGCCATAACAACAACAACAACAATAATAACAAAAAAGAAGGTAAAAACTATTACTACAACTTCTGTTACAACTACCACATAATACTCACACCATTATTAATACCCCAGTTAGCCAAACTGTCCTAGACGACATGTATTCGACGATGATATTAAAGTTTTCTAAAGAATTCGTTCGCGTCAACGTCTATCTAAATCAGTGAAGCGCATCATTTTCTGATTTGCTATACTCTTGAGCAGTGACCCTAGCGTTACCATTTCTGAAGACTTTTTTTTTTAAGTTTTTTGAGATGTCAAAAAGATAAAAAAGGTTTTTTAACTAAAAAAGGTTTATAAAAATATGATATTTAGTAAATTTAGTCTGTGAAAGGTGATGATATTAAGAAATGTATAATGAAAGAAGAAAAAATGTATGAATGAATGAAAAACAAATATATGTATATAAGAATGTATCACTAAAAAAGATATTTAATAAAAAAAAAAGTTTTTTTTGGTGGTCTTCAAGATTTAAAAAAAAATATGGTAATACTGATTTTAGGGTATGCTGGACACGAATTTTGTTTTTCATTTCGGTTATTGACAAGGTATTGGTACATTGTTGTTTCTCAATGTAATATAGTTTGAACCAAAAAAAAATGCTCTAATAAAAAAGATGGCACTAGCATTAAATTTACCATAAAATCAATACACTTAGAAAACACAAAATGAAATATTAATATAAATAAAGGATTTTATAGAAAAAATGAATACTAGTGTTTTATTTTTTATTACATCATTTTTATACGATATAGACCCATTGTGTCTTAAATTTTTTTAAATCAAATATGGAAATTATAAAACTATACATTTTGTTATTATTTGTGATAAAAAACATCTTCTGAAACATCACAAATTTTTTTAAAAACTTACAAAATTTTTTCAAATTTAAATTCGATTCCCTAAAACATAACATAACATTAATATAAATAATATTTTTAATTATTTTTACTTTCTTCTTCTTTGCTTT
The DNA here is from genome assembly GCA_949628195.1 of Phasia obesa. NCBI lineage: Eukaryota > Metazoa > Arthropoda > Insecta > Diptera > Tachinidae > Phasia > Phasia obesa. The sequence goes on from OX451219.1 coordinate 94,721,929, forward strand.
GAAAGTATTCTACACCAAATTTTAAGACATTTTTTTATAGTGCTTTAGTTATGCTTTATGTATTTTCTTCCATGGATAAAATTCTAAAATTATTGTAGAGTTCTGTAAATAGTGATTTAATTATCCCGCTGACAAAAATAAAAGGTGTAGTCAAGTTTGCAGTACCTTTAAACCGGTAAATTGCGTACTTTCTTACTATTGCCCTAGGAATTGCAATATTTTTGCAGGCAAGGGTATCCTCTATTTGCACCAAGATACCCAGGTATATCCTCACAAAATTTTATTAAAATGCATCCAGTAGTTTTTACGTAATGCGAACACAAACAGACAGTCAGGCAAAAATTCCAAAAATTGCTGTTTTGTATTTCATTTCGATTACTAAATGCACCAGAAACAAAATTTTTAAAAAATATTTCATCTACAATTACGCTTGATTTTAAATCATAACTTGAGCTGCAGCTATTACATCTTTGTAAGCCATATTTTGTCTGAATTTAATGTTATGTGATTGACAACAAAAATGAGAGAATAAAGGGTAAAAATAGGAAAATTTATTCAACATAACCTCCGTCTACATAAACCAACATTTTGGCTTAACAAAAGTCAAACTTCATATAAAAATAGTACTAAAAATAATGTTTTTTTTACATTTGATGGATAAAAGAGCTATGTTAGCTCTTTTTTCTGAAAAAGTGCTAAAGGGAAAAATTTCACGTTAGAGATAGTCAAAAAGAGCTAAATATAGCACGAAAAGAGCTAAGTTGGCATCGCTGATCACAAAGTTCTCTTTAGTAGTATGTCAGCTTTCAACAAGGTAGGTTTTTGTCGCTTTATTTTATGTAAAGTTTACATGGGCAACTAATTTTATTTATATTTATTATAGCATTTTTTATTATTACATTGCTTTACAAATCTGTTTACTTTTTTTAATCGAGTCTTCGATTTTGGAAGAATTTTAAAATTTACAAGTTTAAGTTGGTGGTAGAGGGTTGGAGGGAGAACTGTTAAAACTTGTGACTCATTATTTTTATTCGTATTGGCTGTAGATTGTCTTTAAATAATTCAAAAAATTGACTCGTTTCAAAGCATACTTAATTTATATAGTATTTCTTATATAAATTAAAAATGAGTCGGCATATTTTTGGAAAAAAAGGTAGTTTTTACATTTTTATAATTTAGAACCGTTTAACTTTCGAACTAAATATGATATTGAAATAAAACTACATTTTTATTCTAAATTAGTTGTGCACACACACGTTGTGTGCGTCCTGAAAATATTTTGTTTTGAAAGTAATTCACACACAATTTTAACACACTTATGTATTTGCTTTATATAAAGGTATCCATCCCTGGATAAAATACTAAAATTTCCATAAAATTCTATAAATTATAGTAAAGCTCTTTAAAAGACAGACAGGATATGAGTTACTAATTATTTTAAAACAGCATAGCTTAATATATACTGCTTTTTAAAATAAAAGATGCCTTAAAGTATGCAGAACTTTTAAATCGTTAAAAAAATTGGCGTACTTTGACTTTATTTTCTCCAATTTCTCTTGGAAATGAGATATTTTTTGCGGAAAAAAGGTATCCTATATTAGAACAGGGATACTTAGGTACCTTCTCACAAATTTTAGTTAAAATGCATCCAGTAGTTTTTACGTGATGCGAGCACAAAAAAGGACAGACAGGAAAAGAGTTAATATATTATATGTATGTATATATTTATATTTAGGGTAGGATACCAAAGCAGCCTACTAACTTTTTCGATTCCTTTATTGACTTTTAAGCAACGATAAAGCGTTGGTAGTTTTTTTGGCGGTTCAATTCGAAGTTTACCTTGAAACTAAATTTTGAGTGGCTTTCATTTATTTATGAAGTCATGTTAATATGAACTCTCTTCATCGTGAGTTTCAGTATTAAAATTACTTAATAATATTGCAGGCCTGAGTCAGTTGTTGGTCATTAAGCCATAAAAATTTATTCACATACTAAATTAGCGCAAAATGTTCTGTTTCATGATGAAGAGAGTTCGTGCCCAAAGTTCAGTTTCAAGGTAAACTTTGAATTGAACCGCTAAAAAAAACACTAAAGCTTTGTAGTTGGTTAAAAGTTTGTATGAACATAATAAATGTCCCTTTATAACGAATAAAAAGTTTATATAACTAAATTACGAAAATCTCTCAGTTTAAGAGTTATTTATAAATAAATCTAGACATCTTATTTAAAGCTTTTTAAGGCCATATTTACCCCTTAAATGCGAGGGGCCTGGTCGGTTTACATTTTAGAAGCAAAATTTTTATGTACATCTCAATTTTTAAGCCTGAGATAACCGAAAATGCGCGGGGAGTACGAAAAATAATACTTTTGCAAATCCCATATATGTATTTCATTGCTGCTCTACTATACATGTTGCTATTTTAACATTTCAACAATGAAAATCAAATAAACTTTTAGTGACTTAAAAAAAAATGTATGACCGAGGTACCCAACTCTGGGGGCATATACACAACCTTGCATTCATTATAGGTGTCCGACCGACAGAATAAAATTGGAATAATATTTTATTTCATTTAAATATTTCGTGGATAATTGTTTTTCTATTATCGTTAACGGCAGTTTGACTAAAAATATCGTCGACACGGAAGTGGAGAAAAAGCTGCTTAATTAGTCAAAAAAGAAAATTGTCGCTTATATAGACGACGACAAGGTTCACGAAATTATCGCTCTTGTTAAAAAATTTCTTCAAAGACTTGTCAAATCTGTCTTTCACAATTTACTATTGTCTTGTACCCGTCATTTAAGATGTTGATACGAGTAAGACATGGTCAACTGGGTCTAGCAGTACCTCTTTGCTAAAATGTGTGTATGTCCATTTGTTGACGACTGACTACTTTAACATGTAATCCAGAGTAATTTAAATTTGAATTTGAAATGAAACGAAAAGAAAAGAAAAAAATCGAAACAAAATTGATGTTATGTATTATAAAATAGAAATAGAAAGAAAAAAAAAGAAGAAATACAGAAAAATCATTCAACTAAATACATGTTTTATAAGTGGGTGTATTGTTGTAGCCACCAGCTCTAAAAGTGCTGGACAACTACAACGACGACTTGTGTCCGAAAATAAACAAAAAAAAAAAAAAAACAAAAAACACATTTACAAAATTACAAATGCAATACAATATTTTCTTTTAAATGTTTCGGGTCTATTTTATTGTTGCTGTGATTGCCGTTACCGTTGTCATCGTTGTTGTTGTTGTATTTATTTGTAACTAAAATGCTCATGTGCAACAAACTTTTTGAACTGATAAATATGGACAAAAACAGCAGCAGCAACATTGGCGACACCAGCAACGAAACAAGTAGAAAATATATGTTTGGTTTATTGCGTCGCAAAATTGCCCTACAGAACGATATATAGGAATTTCTTCGAAAAATTTGAATATAGCGAAACAAAAGTCGAAATTTTACCAAACAGTCCACAGTGGGACAGAATCAAAAATATTTTGGAAATAACTCAGGCATTTGTAAAGGGCTAGGCCGATTGATCTAAATTTTAACGGTGGACACCATCCACTTGCCAATTTTTGTTTTTTAAAAATTATACATGATCTTAAAGGTCTACTTAACATGATGATTTAATTTGTAAATTATGCTTTAAAATAAACGAGTTATAAGAATTTCAAAATTTAAATTTTAGAGTTTTTGGTACCCTGGTCCAGTTTTTTTCAAAATATTCTAAACAATTTTAAGGAAATTAGCCTAAAAATGGCCGTCAATCTTATTTTTTTAATAGAAAAAATTTTCTTAAGGAATATATAAAAATCTTACATCTCTGTGTAAGCTAACAATATCTACGTGCGCTTAAACAAAATTTCGTGCAAAATTGATCAAACTTGTCGAAGATGGAGGTCCTTCAATTTTACCTATTTTACATCGAAATTTTGATTTTAGCCTGTATATTCTAAAATCTCAAAACTATTGCTGAACGTATTTCATAACCCCAAAAACAAAAATTTATGAAATGCCTAGCTATAAAAGAATTTTCAGAGGCAAGGTACCGAACTTTAAGGTGCCCACCGTCAAAATTTAAGCTGAGATACTGCTCTGCTATGCTCATGCCTAAATTTGCATCAATCGGCCCAGCCCTTTGCAAATGGCTTGGTTATTTCCAAAATATTTTGATTCTGCCCCACTGTGCAATCGAGATTATAACAAAAAAAAAGACTCCATCACAAAATATCTCGAAACCACACCACAAGTCAAAATTTTACTATATAATCGAAATATTAACCTTAAGTTGGCATTCATTTTAGTTATAAAACAGTCGCTAAGGTCTTGCAACTAGCTGCTAAACTCTTGCCAAGCATTTCCAAACTAACAGCTGATTACTGCACAAAATTAAAATCCGTCAAGTACGTTTGTTGTAGAAAACTCAATGGTGGGTGGGGCTTTATGTGCCGGTAAATTATTGGTCCATATGACTTCACAGATAATGATGGTCAGAACGTTACACGATATAAGCAATTTACTGAGAGAAATATTCGTTCATGTAGTTTGACCTCATTAGATTATTTTCTCTGGCGATATGTAAAGTCCAAGATATATATGCAACACGTTATAGCCGATTTAGTACGAATAGTGTGTGTGAAAATTAAACCTCCAGGTTACGACATGTACGAGCCAGCTATGGCGGCCACATGACCGAAATCATATTTAAACATTATTATTTTAAATCAGGATTGGTGAGGTGAAGTAATGTACGCAACACAAAGATTCTGCTTGAGGTCGGATTCAACGCACCGTTTCCATTAACTCCCGGGCTAACTGACTTTATGGTCACTGAGTTTGATTTCAGCAGGATACCCTTAGTTGTATTTCCAAAAAGAGAAGACTGGTTGAGATCCCATAAACTGTACCATGGGGTTGCGGTGTTGGTTTAAAGATGATGGGTACCAGATGAATGCAGAGTGCTTCAGGCGGACGAAATAACGATTCTAAAGGCCACCGAACTGGTGCCTGTGTACGTTTTAGAAGGGGATGAGGTCACACTGTACCTTGACAGCCAAGCGGCACTTAAAGCCTTGAAAGGATCCAGTGTCTAATCAAGGCTAGTAAGCGAGTGGAAAAATGCTACTAATGTGCTGGCTGACAAGTATAGGGTTGGATTGTTCTAAGTCCTGGGTCATTGCAATATCGAGGGCAATGAAATCGCTAACGAACTGGTAAGATTGATCTGGGAGGAAAATAACCTTGTTAATGTAGAATCGGTGAAGTCGTCTATTAGCCACTACTATAGGATTATATCCGATTGAGTAGTAAAGAGAACCAACCTGTCTTTTAAAATTAGGGAGGATTGCAGAGTCTCACGGGTAATTAGGCTAGACGCTGCCAAAACCAAGTTACTTCTGGGTCTAGCTAGGAAACTTCTGAGAATCGTGCTGGGTGAGATCACTGGCCATTGCGCCACGAGAGCAAGAAGGAGCAGATGGGTCAATAATGTATCAGACTTTTGTAGGATGTGCGAGGACGAAGAGAAAAAAAAACTGTAGAGAATATTGTGTGTCGGTGTTCGGTATAACAAGGACGCAGACTTAGATGGCTAGGTGAGAGATTTCTCGATGGGCTCTTCGGCATCGTGCGGTATAAAATCGAAGATGAAGTAGGCTTCAAATAGGAAATCGAGTGGCTGAGTGTAAGGTAGCAGTACGCATATAGGTCTCTCTTTTTTCTTTTGTTTTTCTTAGTTTTAGTTAGCTGAAGGGAATCACAATAGGGTTTCGAGTGAATGTGCGTGCGGTCCGCTTAACCTAATATAATCTAACCTAAAAAAGAAAAAGTCAATATAAACAGTTTGTGTTATTGTTTTTTAAATAGCTGCCGATTTAAAAAAGTTATGGGTAAAGAAGATCTTTTTAGCCCAGATGTAAAATGTGATCAAGACTAACGTCAGCACCTAGCCATTGGCTCTTATCTGACGGCGGTCTTACCACCGAGTGAAAAGTAGGTGTAGACCAGCATCGCCATTGTGGATTTCAGGGGGGCAGTATCGCGCAGTATCGCGATTCGAAAGAAAAATTGTTCGAAACACAATGTAAAAGAAATACTAATTCGAATGATTTTTCATTCGAATCGAAATACTCACTGACCCATTAGTACACTATACGATAACGTGCCATGTGTAATGACATCCATATATGACTAAAATGTACCGCACAGTCTCAATGCATATGTATTAACTTATAGAACATGACAAGCTTGGACTTATGTTCTAATCTCTTTTTTAGGGTTGAAGACTATCCAACTCCTTCTGTTAAGAGTGTAACAGCATACTTTGATCAACAATGCACCATCTCTGCATACATCAATCTAAAACACAACCACCACGTGAGCTCCCGATGGGGGATCCTAAAAATGTTATATATCACTATAAAATTTTCGATCTCTACTTTTATACTGTAAAAAAACCTTTCCCACATATTTGCGCCATTTTTTTTGCGATTTTTTAAAAATTACACCTTTTTCTGTTTTTTTCTTATCTATCATAGGTAAATACGAGTAAGAAACCTTTTTGTACTTGTACCTGTTTTAAATAATTTTTTAAAATAATAAAAACCAAAAGTAGTGTTTAGAAAAACAAATCTGACCTGCAGTTAATAATTTGTTTACTATAAATTGTGGTTACTGTACAAAATTGTAATCATAACCCTTTTGAAGCTTCGAGAGTAAAATGAAAAAACTATATACAAGATTGGAGTTATTCCAAATAGTACAGGAATCTAATGCTAATACCGTTGAAGATAAATTGAAATTTTTATTTAGTAAATATAAAGTAACAAATTACAAAAATATTTTTTTAATAATATTCTTGGAAGGCGGGGATTGGTTAGTCATTGGAAAGCTTAAAAATGAATATTTTTAGGAAATTGGCAAAAAAAATAAAAATTTTTTTTTTTACAGGGACGTTTTGGGGGTGGGATTGGAGGAATACCTCTCCCTGTCCATAAAAATAAAATTTTATGGTTTTAAGAAGTATAAAATCTATTTCTTTGAATAATTGCATTATTTTTTCAAATAATATTTTATTTAACTACCCAAAAAAGGGGCGGGGCTAAAAATGGCATTTAAGAATCTCTTGAGTCCAACTTTAAGTTTTTGAACATTCTTTGACCTTAAAAGTTGTAATTGCTAAACAAAATGACGAGAAAATTAAAAAAAACTTGCATTTTTCAGAGGTAGGATTAGTTCTTTCAATTTTTACAGCCAATATAAGCTAAAAAAAAGTAATGTCCGGCTAGATTGGCAAAATACCCCTATGTGCACCGGTTCCCGTGGTATCAATCGTTTGGACACTGGTCGGGCCTCGAAAAGAACCCTTAATTACACAGACATGTTCTTCCAGATTCAGGTTCCAGAAACCCTGTCGTCTCGTGCATCCCCTTTTTTCCGAAAACACTTCGTCGCATCGTACCCTCGGGGGGACGCCAGATGTAAATCAAGATATTCACGTATGTGATGGAAATCGATTTAGAAAACGAATCGATTTTAAAACGATAATGGCTGTGATGAACATTTATGTTGTTGTTTTGTATTTGTATAAAAATTAGTTTTTACTAATTTTTCATTTAATTTTTTAATATTTAATTATTAATTATTGTAGGATTTTTACCTTATGGTATATATTTAAAACCCAAATATTAAGAGATTGGCTCAAAAATAACGATCGTGATATTATCCAAAATAAAACTTTAACTTTTTTACTGCCTTTAAACACCGACACTACCGAATGCTTAACATTTAATTTCGGAAAGTTATTTTATAACTAAAAGAATATTTTAAAATAAATAGATAATATTTAACTTCTAGTTGATTTTAATCAAACCATCTGATAGACTCATTATACACAGTCTAACGTATAGCCCGATCAATATTTAAAGAAGGAAAAACACAAAATTAAAGCAAAAATTGTTACACTATTTACAATTCCACTTGTATGAATATGGTCTAAACATATTAAAAGGAGGGGTAACAAACTACTTGTATTCGTAAAAATAAGTAGCAATAGTGGCAACAAAAACAACAACAACAACAACAGCACAAGTAATAGTTACTCGTACTACAATTCAAGAAACGTTTGTGTTGTTATAAATATATATGCTTTTTTAAAATACATTTTTTTGTTGGTTTTGTTGGACTCATGCAATATTAAATTATTATACAAATATGGTTACAAATATTATGAATGCATTTTATTTTAGTTTGTTACATTTTGAGGAGCTGGTTGCTACCATAATAAAGGCAAAAACAAAAAAAAAAAAAAAAATGCAACTTGGTAATGCAAACCATACCAAAATTTAAAATAAAATAAAATCAAACCAAATCATATCATACCAAAGCAAAAAAGACAACAACAAAAAAAAACTTATGACCATACAATCATACATTATTATAAACATACAAATATGTATGTATGTTTAAACCAACAGACAAACATACAGACATACATACATGCATATTTGCCAAGATACTAAAATAATCGACATACTTATACTAAAGTCATACTTAAACATACTGACATCAATCGACATAAGTATTTAATTTTAGTTTTATTATGTTTCAGTTTAAAGTATAAAATAAATTATAGAAAAAATAAAAATCGAAACTTTTGTAAGTTTCAGTTTTCTTTCACGGCTCGTACGGGTATAAAAATTATTTATTTATTTTTCTGCATATTTTAGAAAGTAACTTGCGTTACGTACCAATAAACGCCATAATTTGTGATATTTTTCCATTGATTTGTAAAAAAAAGCAACAACAAAAAAAAAAACAAAGAAAACCCCAAAAAAATACAATCTGAAAGCCATTCAGGGAATAAAGGTGGCTGGCTACTTATTTTAATATTATTAATAATGTTGTATGCATTTAAGGAATTTACACTGCATACTTCTTATGCCGCACTCACTCTCTGCACTTAACACGACAATGAACGAACAACTTGCATGCTTGCATGTACACTTTGAGAAAACAATAATAATTAGAGCAAACGCACCCAAAAGAAAGTCATTTCGATGATCATTATTATTATTAATGTGGTGGGATATCAAAGCATCCCTTTTTCACCACCTTCCGTCCTCAATGGTTATAGGCAGCCGACTTGTAATTTACGACATCCTTACTTTCATTTAGTCACGTGCTATTAGTGATTTCAAACTGCCGATTGCTAACTGTCGACGATCATTACTATTCGAACAATTTTTATGTTTCTAGCCAACTCAATACCAATTAAGTTGCAGAGTAATAACGGTATTTTTTAAAACCCCATTTGATTAAGTGGAAATGAAAATTTATTCTAAAATTTAATAGTCCAAAGACTTTGGCTTAAAAGGAATGATCCATTTCAAGGTTCCCTATTTTTTAAAGAAAAATAAAAAACACCGAAAATTCAAATTTAATGGAGAATGTTTATTATCATTTGATAGAACATTCTTTGGCATTTGTTTTTTCAAAGATTATGTCTATCAAATGTTGGCCGTCGCTACGTCGCAGATGGTCCATCTGTTGAGTCAAATTTTCGATGACTTGTTCGAGCATTTCGACTGGTAACTGGCGAATGTTTTCCTCCAAGGCCTGAATCGAAGCGGGTTTGTCCGCATAAACTTTAGACTTTACATATCCCCACAGGAAAAAGGCTAACGGTGTGATATCACACGATCTTGGTGGCCAATCGACCGGCCCCAAACTTGAAATTATGTGCTCACCGAAACGTTCTCTCTCTGATGTGATGTGTGGTAAGTGGCGCCGTCTTACTGAAAGTAAATGTCGCCGAGGTCACGAGCTTCAATCAAATAGTCGGTTATCATGGCACGATATCGGTCGCCATTGACGGCTACGTTCGCAACGGTATCATTTTTAAAGAAATATGGACCGAAGATTCCACCGGCCCACAAACCCCACCAAACCGTTTTTTTTCTGGATGAAGTGGCAGCTCTTAATATATTAAAAAAATAACATGACAGCATGACACGACTCACACGTGATCTGTCAAAAAAGGCTATTGAAAAAAGTACTCTACTTTAATCACCCTATATATATTTGCGGTTAGGTTAGCTTGCATCTTGTGATATCGTCTTCCATTTTTAAATCGTTCGCCCATATAACGAAGCCTTTGGTTTTCAAATTTCTTCTTCGTCCTTGCATTTATCCGATAAACTGGTCATTGTTGATGATAAACTGGAATTTGATGATCCTTGCATTGCTCAGTTTGGGCCACATGGCCTTTGAAATCCTGTCTAACTCGCCAGTACTGATCAGTTGTTTATAAAATAAAGGTATGTTATATCTAGATTTTTGCTTGACTATATATATGGTGTTTTTTTTAACTGAATGAGACTTTAAAATAATAGAAGACAAAAATATTGTTGGAATTAAATTTTTTTATTATAATCTGGTAGATAATTTCAAGGCATTTAGTTTTTAAATATGATTTCCGGCATATGTCCTCCGCGGCTACGAGTCAGTTACGTGATCCATTCGATTAGTCCAATTTTTGACTACTTTTTCCAACAAATCGGGCCACATGTCTTTAATGGTGGCTTGAGTATTGCCTTTCAATAATTCAAGAAATGCTGATCTATCGCCATAAACCAATGGCTTAACATGTCCCCATAAAATTTTTGAAAACAAAAATTCAGTCAGCATGACTCAATAACGCTCGTCATTCACCGTAACCGTAGCTCCTTGCATAAATATTCTCTTCAATACGCATATTTTTGGCCTTGTTGATGGTTTTGAATCGAGAGAAGAATTAGTGCGAAAATGATCAACAACTGCACGAATTGCTTTCTCACTAGGACGATTATGTGGCCGTAAAAGGACGAAGTACTCTATGAAGTTCACGAACAGATTTAGTTTTTTAAGTAAATTTCAAACCACAGTGTGGCGTTAACTGATTCATGATGACTTGTCAAACCTTACAGAACAGAAATTTCAACACGGTTTGACATTCCCAACTGTCAAACCGTAGTTCTCGATAACAGCTAAAAAGCACCCTTTGAATGCTACGTTAGGTTAAAGAGGTTTTTGCTGTTTAATTCTAGATACCTACTTTCGAAGACCTATATTGGAAGATTGTGATTCCTTTCCAATTTCCTAAAATCAGAGATACCATGCATTGGGTATTTTTCATAATCTGTTATTCAGTCACACGATATGACCGCATCATCAAAATTGCATCTAGCGATATTGTCTAACCCATTTTCAAATCGTTCGCCCAGCCAACGAAGCCTTTGGTTTACAAATTTCGGATAATGATAGATAATGTGTTTAACAGTTTCCAGCTCTTTCTCCTCCTTGCTTTATCTACATAAATCCGCAGTGAAATTATTCCATAAACTGGTCCTTGCTTTAACCAATCAATGACTCTTTATAACACCTATAACGATCGTAAGAACTTTTATGCCCAAACACAGAATTATGTTGGTCATTGCAATTCGAGGTTGGACCACACAGCCCTTGAAAGCCTGCAATCCTCTCTACCCCTCCAGAACTGATCATTTCTATCTAAAATTAAGTTATGGAGTTCCTTGTAATAGAAACTGATTGGTGATTGCACCGTTCTCTCCACCTGCGAACATCCATACCCTATAAGTATACTCCAGCCATAGTGCCCATATTTATCGTAGAGCACCCCTGGGGGAATGTTGTCTTGTTGAATTTTAATGCCTTGACTACAATGCTTCCGATATACATATATGGGGCAACAGTTTCCGAACCCTGCTAGGGCTGAAACTGGAAGATAAGAATCTTCGAGGTCTGTCCAGTATACAAAAGACTAGTAGCACGGAAACCGTAGACTTTTCCAGTCACTGTGACCGGTTAGTGCTCAGGACCTACGGGCAGTAACGTGGTGGCTGTGGTTTGGGCCTAAATCAAAGTAGGGGTGATTTAGTAAGGTATGCTGTTGCACTCTAACCAATAGTGTGTCAGGAATTTAGATGGTCTTCAACTCCTAAAAGGAGAGTATGAGCAAGGTCCTGACAGCCTTGTTCTAAAATTTCTACTTGTTGCGTCGCTATGAGCATTATTTTCTCCCAGTATTAAGATCACCGTTAGATTATGGCGGCAAGCTGGGTAATGAAGTAAATCTCTATCAGATTAATTCATCTTTGAGCTATCTGTAAAATCTTAAACACACTAGGAAATTCTGGCTGACTTCCCAATACATTGCAGCGTGTTCGTAAATGCAACCCTGCAAAATTTTTACAATGTTCCCATTTACAACATTGTTGTTGTTAATACGCAAGAAAGGCAGCCAAATAGATTTAAATGCATGAGGATAAGTAAGTGGTTTTTCTTATAATTTACTGTATTTTTATATCTACTTATTTATATTTTTATTACAGTTGAAAGTGGACGCGTAATTCTAAAAATCTTCTAATAAATGCAAGAGTGGAAATGGAAAAAGAAGCGCGTGGTATTATGGGAACGTATTTTGGGAAATATAAAGGACCTCATATATCGTAATTTTTTAAATTTTATGGTCACATATAAGCGTATTAAAAAACGCAATAAGACATCGGGCGAAGCAGCAACTACCTGGGATTTCTATGACAGGCTGGACGAAGTGTTTGGCTGCCGGAGTGACATTATCTGTGCCAGAATGTAATCGACTTTTGACACATTATATGCAGATTTGACTGAGGATAGTAACGAGCCATGTACGTCGTAAGCATCTCCGACCCAACATGAAAGCTCACCTCCAGCAAAGAAGCGAAATCGGGTCAATATTTTATATTTTGAATAATACAATGCTAATAAATGTTCCTAAACGATTTCAGGGTTGCATGTAACGTATTAGTATGTAACGTATTAAAAAAGTAACTATACAATGTATCAACTTGGTATTAATATTGTATTGATACATTGTAAATATACATTTAGGAAGTCAGCCTCTATTCTATTGTTGGTGATTTGGCAAAATTAATTTCATTTAACTTGTAGTCCAAACACCCACTATTAAGTCCCTTAATTATTTGTTTATGTTCATGTGTTAGTTAATTGCTTAAGCTAACCATACACGATATGATTTTTACATACATATGCATTTTTAACTGTGTGAGTCAGAAGTAATTCTGTATGTCAGTGAAAAATCTTGTTTTATAGAGAACACTTTTTATATTTGGTCACAAACGCACATGTACAATTACGTCTGAATTTTCACTATATAGACACCCAAGCCGTTCGGTTGCAAAATAACTTGTTGCCGTCCTGAATTATTTTCGTGTGCGCTGCAGAATTACTAGCGACTTATCAAGGCGAATTTATACCAGGTGAGAGCAGTAGGACAACAACTACAATAAAACAACAACTTTGACATTAGATTAGCAGATATGGAACAATGTATTTTTTGACAAGACATTAGCAAAAAAACGAGAGCAAAAAACAATCAGCTGGGCTATCGACTCCACCTGGAATGAATTCGCCTTGCGACTTATCCAATTTTAAGTTTTTTTTTGTTTTCTTTAAATGTAAAGAAGTTAAGTTTGCATTAAATGATGATACACGATTTAAATAATTGTTGTCAAATATACAAAATTAGTTAAAATCAGTTTCAGATATTGCTCTTGTAAAATTTTACCTTTAGCCGGCTAATGCTTCCGCCACTGGTTAACCGCCGTTGATTGTTTTCACACGGCAAAGGGTTTTGGCAACACTGAAACACTGTTGATGTCAGATGGTTTGTCAGATCAAAATAGAACATACTCTAAATGAAATTTTGTCAGATGACTTTTCACATGTATTTTACAGAAGCAATGTTTTAACAGCCCCAAACGACATGTTTATGTTTTATAGTGGGAAATTTGACATATCAGTATGGGTACCTTTACTGGCGTTGTTGGATCTAACTTTGTTTGTCGAAATAATTGCGTTTAAGTGGTCTTAAAATTTTAATTGCCAATTAAACTCTTCGTTACTTTATGATCGAGGGTCTTAAGTTATGAGGAATTATTTTTGATCACTATTTAAAATACAGCCACTAGTTCAAGGATTAACATAATTAAAATGTAAATTACATGAATAAATAATTTTTGTGCTAAAAAATCTTTTGTAGTTTTTGGAGGAAATATTTTTTTCTCTTGGCTTTATCAGATTTATTAACAAATTTACTTTAAAAAATCCATCCATCCTTAAATATGTTCACATAACAAATGTTTAAATAAAATATTTCTTTAACTGTACTCGTATATACTAAAGTTCATGTGGGAGTATTTCTTTGTGACTATAAGGTGATCAGTAAACGTTTGAATAATTTTATTAAATAATTGAAAATTGTAGAAAAAAAAACCTAAAATCACTACTACTGACCAAACGCCTTATTAAGTTTATCTCTTTTTATATCAAGCAATAGTCATTCCTTGTCTAAGAGCCCTGTGGGAACTCTGATCTAACTAAAACATCTCTTTGGGGGTTTGTAGCAGGAGTTTAAATTTTATTTTAATTTTAGATTTAAGTTTTTTGTTTTTGTTGTAGTGACAGTTTTCTGACAAAAACTATGGACATCGTTATTTTGATTAACAGTCAATCAATATCAATAATCTAAAGTTGTTGTAAAACCAAATAAAAACACAAAGATATTGCAATAACAATTGTGGCAAGTGGTCGATAGTCATTTTATATTGTGGAGGAAATCAAAACTTCTATATTTCATATGAACATGTGAATGTTTTTTGTCTATAGTCTGTAAAATTGACATGTTTAGATAGTAATATTTAATTCCTTACTAGTGTCTTGTAAAGATCAGACTGATTAGGTCAAAGAAATCCCAAAGAACAAGAAGAACTAAGGCGCAGGTTATACGAGGTGTGTAAATTAAGTAATGACTAGAGTCATAGTTGAGGACGCGGCACCTAGAGGCCCAAACAAATAAAAATCTGATACGCGCCTAGTTTGAAGTTTGATTTTTTGCGAGAAAGGTTTTTTAAGGCGTTCAAAGAATAAGTGACATCAATTTCGAACAATGATAGCAGATCAAGTTCTGCTTCAGACACAGTGCAACAGAAACATTTGGAAAACTACGTCAGGCCTATGGAGACAGTGTTTTTTCGAGAGCCCAGGTTTTAAGGTGGCTTAAGGCATTTGCAGAAGGAAGGCATTTATTTGAAGACGAGCCTCGCAGCGGAAGGGCTTTATCTTCAAGAAACAATGAACATTTTGGCAGAATCCTCAATATTTTGCGTTCAGATCGTCGTTTAACAGTCCGAATGCTCGGTGGAGAGTTGTGTTTTACTCACTAAAAAGTTCATCAAATTTTGACCAATGAATTGGAGAAAAAGTAGCCATTTCTCTTTCACAAGAGAAATGGCTACTAAAAACATTCCTGCGGCTCCTCAGCCTCCTTACTCATTCGACTTGAGTCCTTGTGATTTTTTTCTATTCCCAAAATTGGAAATTCATCTGAAAGGATGTCATTTTGGGACAGTGGAGAATATTCAAAGAGTCGTAAACGACCAACTGAAAGCTATACCAGTCGGAAAGCTATTCCAGTATCTAAGTTCCAGCACTGCTATGAGTAATGAAAGAATCGTCACCAGCGCTGTGTGGCTTCCTAAGGTAGTTACTTTGAAGGAGACAATGTGAATTTGTAATTTTATTTCAATAAAAATTTAGAACAAAATTAGTCTCATTAGTTAATTTAAACTCCTCGTAGTCCGGTGTGCTGTTGCTTTCCAACAGAGACACCAATAAACAAGGGGTATGAGCATGATATCACATCTTTAGTCGTGCGTAACGAACTCTGCAATATATTTATTTCTTTATATAATGCTAACGAATGTCTAATAAATTGGTTTAGAGCACAAAATAACCAGAATACCCAACTCTGACAGCTGAAAAAGGGACTTATCATATGCTTTTAACACTTTTATTTGGGCGAATAAGAAAAAACATGAATCGTCTGAAACAACGTGTAAAAAGAAACAGCTATAAGTAGTCATTGTTTACAATTAAACAAACAAAAAAATATAAATAAAATTTAAGCAAAAGTTTTATTTTCTTAAAAAAGTTTGTAATTAATTCAACAAAATTAACGAATAAGTGAAATAATATTTAAATTAATAAAAATTGTAAAAATAAAACATAAAAAGAAATATCTTAGGCATAAAGGTGCAAACATATTGGCACGATAAGTTTTGCCAGTGGCTTTTGTTAAAAAGATATTTTGTGGAATAAATGGTGAAATATTATTTGATGAAGAGGTCCCTTGCAAATTTTTCGAGTCCTTTATTATAAAAATATTATACTTCACGTCGTTTGTGCAATGTAAGGGATTCTGTGCACGAATGTATGCTTCTCCTGCCAAGTGCACGTTGCTTTCAATGTATGTTTCTCCGGCGAAGTGCACGTTGGCTTCATACATATAGCATTTGCGTGGTGTAATGACCAATCCAAACTGTGAATTTCATGCCAATACCATAGCAATTTATACATTGGCCTATTGGTCAAGATGCAGTTTGTATTCGAAAATAAATAGTAAGTAAATGTTTTTAATACTTAAACCCAAATATGAACTATATTTTTGTTTATGTTCAAGGTTCTATATCAGCGGACATAAAACTGGAGACGGAAAATGATGATGATACTGGCACTGATGATTTAGCAGTTGAATGCTGTTTATCCAAGAACATATATTATCCTCCCATGGCTCTTAAGTAAATTCTATTACATATAAAAAGTGAAAGTATATATTTAAAACTTTTTTATTTAATTAAGGAAATGCTATTAGCGAATGGTTGCCCGAGTTTTTCATTAAAAAAGAGGCCTGGGGTCCAATTACAAAACCTCACCTATTGAACCAGAAGACTTAATGGGAAACTCTAAAACACAACCTTAGAAAATAAAGATAAGGAATTACTACCAGAAATAGACAACCAAGACTCTGCAAAAACTGATGAAATATTAGAAGAAGACTTAGCAATAGAAGAAAAACCGGCAGATACAAATAGTTTTGGTAGATGACAATAATTTAAGTCCTCTTAGCACTGGAAATGAGCCAATGGAATGTAGCAGCAGTGTGACATCGCAAATTTCGCCTAAAGAAGATGCTGGCAAAGGTTTGACCACAATTCCACACGAAGATATTGTTATGGCTGAAACTGCTTCTATAAACGACGTTAACGTAAGTCCAAAGTAAAGGTAAAACGTTTGAGTTGAAATTTTATAGTTTTTTAAACTTTTATACATTTAGATCTTAAAAAATATCCATTATTTTTTTAAGTATTTAATATAATGAGTAATTTTTTTTAAATATTTTGTTTAAGCCTTTACATTGTACAAAGTCAAGCATTTTGTTAATTAAAGAAATTAAAAACATTTTAACTATGTGTGTTAGTTTTTATTGTGTATCTTTTTTTAAATTTAAATATAAATACAATTATAACATTAAATACGATAATTATGTTATTATAATATAAAATATGCTAAAAAATATCAAAATAAAACAAATTTCTAAAAAAAGGACTATATTACATAGATGTTTGAAATTTTTGGCATTATTTACTGAAGAGTAATATCATTCATATTAATAGTGACACAAAATAATGTGAAAGCTATTCAGGTTTTACAACTAGTTTTAAGTTGAAGTTTTAAGCGTCGCCTAAATCAGTTTGGAACTGCTCCATTAATAAGTTGGCCGGTATAGTTGCACCATCGGTGTCTTTTAAAGGACATTTAAGTTCTATTATATCATTTACTTGGCGGCTACCAAATACGGCAGATATACTGGATAAGATATCCTGAGATCCATGGGTTTGCAATACTACAGATTTGACACCCTTTATTGTTTGGTTACTGCATATAATGCGAACTCCACGTGAGACTAAATAATACGCTTGCAGTATTTGACACATTTTTGAACTCTTTTTTGATATTTCGCACAAAATATCTTCTGCGCACAGGTAGTTTCAAAAAGGTTCGTTAGTGTTACAGTCGTTCCAATGCCACGGGCACAAGGCTGCTTTTTTAATATTTTGCCATAGTGATCCAGATCAATTTTTATTGCTACATCTGTGGATTTGTGGCGAGTAGTTATTGACATGTTGGCTAAAGCACACAAGGAACTTAAAGCTTCGTCACGAAAACCAAATGTTTCAACTAATTGCAGGTCTATAAATTCCTTCAGCTTGGAGGTATGATATTTCGCGGCTAAAAAGTATGAAATTTAATAACGACACATTCAGTGAAGGTTCATTTAACATACCATTCCTTCAAGGTTTTTCTCTTCGACACCACAGCCATTGTCACTTAATTCTACGGAATCTAAGCCCTGATCACGTAATTTAACTTCAACGAGTGTAGTGCCAGCATCAATGGCATTCTCAACCAATTCTTTAACAGCCACCGCCAATTTTAAAACCACCTTTTGGAAAAGAAAAATGTGATTTTGAATGTGAACAAAAATATTTTCTTTATTATACGCACCTGTCCTCAACATATTTTATGAACAGTATCCTTGTTAATGGCTTTAATTGACTTTGATTCTTCTTTTGTGGCTTCTGGTGTTTTTCTGCTGTGTTTTTCCATGCCGCCAAAAAATCCTATAAATAGTAAACATAATTTACCTGGACGCATTATTCGGGAACTTGTGTAAGTTTTCAGGATTCGTGCCCCTATTATGCATCACCGGGTCCTAAAATATAATAGTTAGTTAATTTTAATTACAATTGGAAAAATATACTTACATTTTGCTGTGTTTTTCCATGCCGCCAAAATAATTTTTTCAGTAAAGAAAAATTTGCAACTGAATATCACTTTCAAGCAATAAAGATAGCAATATAAAATTTTATATATATGCTATCTCTTTTCAATAATGGTGTTATTCGACCAACTCTGTTATAATAACCTAACGACTCTGTAATGCAGAGTTGTCGAGTCTAGTCAATAGTCTATGGTTTCGAGTGCCCGTTTTTCTTTAAAATTTTTCTAAGAATTGTTTTCTTGTTTATTTATTTTTAGAAACACAACTGGGACGAATGACGAATTTTTCGTTTCGAATATTCGTCGAAAAAAAAAAACATAAAATACATTTGTGTATCTACAAATGCACACAATTGTAGCGTCGACGAAATTCGTCGTATTTAACGAACTCGCGATAGGTTAAATTTATTTCTTATACCGGCGAACGACGACCAAGTTGGTGCAGAGAGCCCGTTTTTCTTTTAATTTCTTTATTTTTTTTATAATTTATTTTCATTGATATTCCTTCCTTTATTTAGTTTGTGCTTTTTGTGCTTTCATGGTCACACTATCAGCTGCAACATGTTAAAGAAAATATCTAATTTATAGATTAATAAATTTATGCAATTTGTTGTAATTTTCTAATAATTTAAATGAAAATAGATAACAATAAAACTGGCATTGAGGAAGTGAAAAACCATAAATGTTTATATAACCTGGTACCATAGGATGTACAAAAGTCCAGAGAGAAATGGAGACCAGGTAAAGTACTGGCACTCCTGTAAATTTTGTTTTGTCCTCACTATGTTATAGGCGTCGAATTTACGGAATAAATCTTTGTCGATAAATTCGTCATACTGTGCGAAGTTCGTCGTTCGTCCATGCTGTGTTTATAAATGACGAAACATAACTGGGGCTTATTATTTTTTCCTATACAGTTTGACATAATAAAATAATAATATCGTCGTAGCAAGTGGTTGTGGGATAGAATCTATTTTGCTTTGATTGTGGTGTTCGTTAATCTCTCATTTTCGGATAGTTATTTTCTACACAACGATGTTGCCATACTTTCAAAAAAAAAATTATATTTATTAAACACAAGTTTGCAACCTGTGAAATCATTTTAACCCATGGTGTGGAATCGTTCGCCAAAGCATATAATAATCCGGAATGCTATTTCGCCATAAACTTGCCTTAGCTCTAACCGAACAATGGCCCGTTATTAGAGCAATAAAAGCCGTAAGAAATTTTGTGCCCAATTCTAGAAGTATCTTGGTGTTTTTAGGATTTTGTCTGGGATAAATGGCCTTTGAAATTATGCATCTCTATCTACGTCTCCAGAGATGATCAGTTTTATCTAAAATGTCTCAATAGGTCGTAATGAATGATCCGTGGTTGCACCATTCTTTTCCACATCTCATTTCGGAAATACATTAATTTATACTTGTCCATCCGTAAATTAAGCCATCTTTTTGTTGAAACTCTGGATCTTTAAAGCACTACCTGGTTGCGCATAGTGACACAGTTGGTAGAGCCAATGCATACGAGTATATCCTTTGTTTAGGAGTTGAAGACTATCTAAACTCCAATTGGTTCCTCTGTTGAGTACTGTAACACAACTCCGAACAAAATAGGCCTTTCTGCGATTTAGGCCCAAACCAGAACCACTTTGTTACTCAACGAAGATCCTCACTAATAACCGGTTACAGAGAATTGGAAAAATCTCTGTAGGACTGCCCAATTCTCGATGACCGCGAAGGTTCTTATCTCCCAGTTTCAGTGCACTGCACAGCCTTGAAATCCTGCAACTCTATCTACGTCCCCAGTTTTATCTAAAATGAAACTATCGAGGTCCATGTAGTAGTGAAGGATCCGTGATTGCACCATTCTTTCTCCACATCTCAGAGCTTCTTGCGGAAATACATTAATTTAATACTTGTCCATTGTTGAATTAAGCCAACTTTGTGTTGATACTCTGAATCTTTAACGTCTTCAGCACCTTTCTGTCGAAGTAAATAAACAACTCTTCGTCACATGCTCAGATAATAATGTGATATAGATTTACTTGGCGTACTGCCTTTATCTGATGATAGTCGTTCCACTGGTTGAAAGCAATGCGTATATGCCCTTGTTGCGCATAGTGACACAGTTGACTAGGTCAATGCACATACTCCTTGTTTAGAAGTTGGATAGTATCTAAACTCCTGATGCGCTATTGGTACCTCTGTTGAGCACTGAAACAGCGCTGTGGACTAAATAGGCCTTTCTGCGATTTAGGCTCAAATTACAGCCACTACGTTACTTCCCGAAGGTGCTCACCAATAACCGGTTACAGAGATTTGGGGAAATCGCTGTGGTGCTACCGATTCCCGTGGTGTCAGTTGAGTTGGACATTTGTCAGACTTCGAAGGTCTGCCAGTTTCAGTGCACTGCTGCCCCCATATTCCCCCTGAGTATTGGCGTCAAGATGTTAAAAGTCAACAAGACAATATAATACACCGGGGCAGCTTAGGCACAAATACCGTGAGTTTTGAAAGCGACCATATTTATATTCCAGCCATCGGTGAAGACTGCGAACCCCTCATGCATTCCATCTACATGCTGGCGTTGACAAATTATTTTGGTATCTATGTATTCCCAAGATACAATATTACGTCCCTAGAAGCATGGCTTTTTCAAGCTTCTTGTGTAATATGTTGACTCTAATCCTGGCGCACTTTGTTTTAGGAGACTTCTTCAGAATGATGATGTAATAGAGCATCGTATTATCCCTAGCGATTAAAAATTGATTCAATACACAATTGAAAGAGATTATTAGGCTTGATGTAAGCTAAGTTGGAGATTGTTTAATTTAATAGTTAATTTAATGGCACATGAGACTCATTAAGCACGGGATTGGTTGACTGCCGCCAAAATAAAAGATACTTTTAATTATGTTAGTACAACCGGTTTCTTACAAAAACAAAAAAAAAAAAAAAAAACAAACACTAGAATTTGTTAAAAAAGTTATAAAAGTTAAATTTTTTATTACAAATGAAATATTTCTTTTTAATCCGTATTGTTAACTTCTTTACATAATTTAACAGATTTTCTTTTGTTAACTTGAGAACTGCCATTTAGCTAAATGACATAAAATGTTGTGAATGTCACTTTTTTTGGACATTTTAAATATTAATGATTGTTTTATTGTTGTTGCTGTTGCTGTTGGTCGGTCTTTTAAGATGCGTTAAAAACTATTATTAGCAAAGTCTAAAGAAACAAACAAGGCATCAACTGCGGCCACAACAACTCTCTACATATGTACATATATGGAAGATAATAAATAATAAAAATAAATTTTACTTAATATCTTTAACGACAACATGATGCACAGGTTACATGAATAGAAACAAATGAATAGAAAAAAAACTATAAAAATTAAAAACTATTTATGAGACAAGGAAATAAAATTTATCATTTGGGATGTTCAAATCTTCTTTTTCGTCAATTGAGGTATAAGAGCATTGAAAGACATTCTACTATGGAGCATTTGTGTTTTAGTAATATTTTTGTACAAATCAAAAAAGGTTAAAAAACAATTGGCTAATTAGAGCACAATATTATTAAATAAAATTAAAAGTACGAGGGTAATTTGAAAATAATGGTTTTTAGGCAAAGAGCCGCTTTATTTCTTAACATA
Source organism: Phasia obesa (assembly GCA_949628195.1). Lineage (NCBI taxonomy): Eukaryota > Metazoa > Arthropoda > Insecta > Diptera > Tachinidae > Phasia > Phasia obesa. Next base: position 94,744,340 of record OX451219.1, read on the forward strand.
GCCAACTTTAAGCTCGACACGTTTGCTCCAATGTCTTTCTATCATTCTTATTCCTTCCAAAAAATTTAATTTCTTAATGCCCTTAAAAAGGCGTTTGTCTTAACGATAACTTTTGGGCCGCCAGCATGTCCATTAGCGACTCTTTTTAGCACTTTCTAGCTAATGTAACGGCAATTCCTAAAAACGGAGAGGCTAACAACCCTGAAAATTAACGCCCAATTGTAATTTTCTCTACGCTTTCTAAGGTAAAGTATGATAAATTTTAATCTTGTCAAGTATCTGAAGTCCAGTATGGTTTCCGTTGGGGCGCTCTACAGCTTTCCTTGCGGAAAAATGGTGTCACCACCACCACCACCACCACCACCACCACCACCATTTCGGTGAAAGTTAGATCGTCGCTCTAAATATCTTTAAGGCGTTTCATGATCCATGCCACAGATCGCTTCTGTCAAAACTTATTGCTTTTAGTGTCGGTGATAGCTTTTATAGATTTACATCGATTACATCGAGCCATCGAGTAACCATGGAACCAATAATGGTAAAGAGTATTGATAAAGACTGATTGATTTTTTAGTATCGGTGAAAGTTTTTACAAAGCACTTTTATCAGGTAGCTCACTACGGTGGGGAAATATTAAGGCGAACATTTTTATTTTCTTATATGGATTATGACAGTTTACCCCTTAAACGGTAGTTTAACTGTTTTCGCCCTAGTATTTTCCTCCGTAATGAGGCTTCCTTATAAATGTTCCTTGATTTTTTGTTAAAATTAATAAATTTATTTGCTTTTAATGGCTGTCAAAAACCAAACTATTACACGCAGCTTAAACCGGTGTAAGGTTGATGTCATCGCTATATCGAGTTTTTTGACAATCACACGTATGTCTCCACAACCCCAAATCCCCCAAATATTTTCTATTAGCGAAGCTGTAAAATGTTTAATCCTTTTTTAATAGCACATTATAGTGCCGGTATTACCACACACCACTAAATCGCCGGCGAAGTAAAATAATTATAAATTGGCTATGCCAGCTTCAAACTAATACGCCTACATAACACTAAAAATAATCATAACGTGTACTTGCAGTATTGCCATAAGTGAAGCGTTACTATCACACTAAACATCTGTCTTATCTACTCTTATCCCTTTCCACAGGAAGTAACACGATTAATATAGGCATTATTTGACTGAGTTACTTCTCTTAAAAAAAAAGGATCGTTCAGTCAGTTATGGTCCCTCGTACATTGTTCAGTCATCATACACATGAATAAATCAGTCAAGTGCGAGTTAGTCTCACACACAAAAGATTCCGTACTATGTTTAGTACGACTTTAAAAATTCAAGTTGTTAATTTTTTTATGTCTTATGAGGCACCCTTTAATTTTAAAACATTTACACTACCACTAAATTCTTTTGAATGGTAGTGTAGATTTGTAGTTTATCACTAAGCTTGAAAAAAAAAATAGTGCAATAATTTCTTTTGCAATATGATTTAGTGGTGGTGCAATGCCGATTCCAATTAAAATTTAGTGCAGTACCCCCATCTATGACTAATGGACACCCTTAAATTTTTAGTAATTGTTATAGCGGCCGAAGTAACACATCTACTGTAAACATTTCAAGAGCCTACCTATTACGGTTTATAAAATAAGGCTATTTACGTAAATATCATGTCACTGTCGGAACACCCTTTAATTTTATTATTTGTTATAGCGACCATGGCAATTCCCTTTATATAAATATATCAAGAGTCTACATATTACGCCTAAAAAAATAAGTCATTATACGTGAAATACACGTCACTGTCAGAACACCCTTTAATTTTTAGTAATTGTCACATCGGCCGTGGCAACATATCTTCGGTCAAAATTTTAAGAGTGTACGGTTCAAGAAATAAGACGTTATACATTAAAATCGGGTCGCTGCCGGAAAACTCTTTAATTTTTATTATTTTTTATAGAGGTCATTGTAATACCGCATCTGTGAAAATTTCAAGAGTCTATTATGGTTAAAAAATTAAGCCATATTCATGCAAATCACGTCACTGTCGAACACCCTTTAATTTTTACTATTTGTTATAACTAGTGGCCATAGTAAAACACCTCCTGTACAAATATCAAGATTTTACCTGTTATCGCTTAAAACTTAGGCTATGCACATGCATATCACGTCACTATCAGAACACCCTTTAATATTTAGGTTAAATTTTGTATACTTGTTTATAAAGCGAACATAGTTTTAATTATTGTCTGCAAATTTTAAGTGTATGCCTCCTGCAGCTCAATAAATATAGACATAATCGTAATTAACATGTCACTTTCGGAACACCCTATAAGTTTTAGTTTTGTTGCTATAGCGGCGACAGTTATACACCTTCTCTGAAAATTTCAAGAGTCTACCTATTATGGTTTAAAACTTAGGCCATTTACATTCAAATCACGTCACTATCGGAACACCATTTAATTTTTAGGTTGATTTTTTTTATTTTTGTTTATATAGCGAAATAAGTTTTCATTACTGTTTTTAAATCTTTAGTCTATGCCTCATACAGTTCAAGAAATAAGCACATTTTCGTGAATAACACCTCACTATCGGAACACCCTATAAGTTTTAGTATTTGTTGTTATACATCATCTGTGAAAACTTTAATAGTCTACCTATTACGATTCCAGAGATAAAAGGCGCTGACAGACGGCCAGACGGCCAGACATTGTAGCGAAAACAATAGGGTTACGTTTTTACCCTTTGAACCCTAAAAACCATGAACTAAAGGAGCGAACTGTTTTAAACGATCGGAACGATACCGCAAAATGAACGATTATGCACTTCTCTATTAGGAAGCCTTTACATTTTGATGAGATTTTGTCCCAATCTCTGCAAGAAGCAATATTTAACTGTGACCGCGAAAATGGAAAGAGACCTAAGGAAAACAAAGTAAATTTTACAACAGAGCCGTTTCAAGATTACCCATTTTTCAACGTTTCTTACGAATGTAAAAAACTGTCAACATATCTATTGACTCCGAAAATACCGATTATGACAATTTTTTAGGGTTCCGTACCCAAAGGATAAAAACGTAATCCTGTTGTTTTCGCTAAAGTGTCTGTCCGCCTGGCCGTCTGTCAGCGCCTTTTATCACTGCAACCGTAATAGCTAGACTCTAGAAATTTTCACAGAAGATGTATACTAACTGTTGCCGCTATAGCAACAAATACTAAAACTTATAGGGTGTTCCGAAAGTGACGTGTTATTTACATTTATGTCTTTAGTTGTAGGAGGCAAATTTGCAGACAGCAATTAAAACTACGTTCGCTTTATAAACAAGTGTACAAAATTAAACCTAAAAATTAAAGGGTGTTCCGATGGAGACGTGATTTGCATGTATATGGCCTAAGTTTTAATTGATAATGGGTAGACTCTTTACAGGAGTTGTGTTACTATGTCCACTGTAACAAATAGTAAAAATTATAGCGTGTGCCGACAGTGACATGATGCGTACGTAAAAAGCCTTATTTTTTGAACCGTAATAGATAGACTTTTCTAATTTGTACAGAAGATGTGTTGCCCAGACTAAAAATTAAAGGGTGTTCCGACAGTAACATGTTTTTCACGTATAGTGACTTATTTATCAATCGTAATAGGTAGATTCTTGTTATATTCATAGAAAGAGAATTGCCATGATCGCTATATCAAAAAACAAAACTAAAGGGTGTTCGGACAGACACATGATTTGTACGTAAATTGGCTTTTTTTTAACCATAATCGGTAGACTTTTGAAATGTTTACAGTAGATATTGTACTTTGGCCGCTGTAACAATTACTAATAACTAAAGGGTGTTCCATCAGTGACATATTTTTCACGTATATTACCTTATTTTTTTAACCGCAATAGGTGGACACCAGATATTTTTATATAAAGTGTATTACCATGGCCACTATAACAATATTTTAAAGGGTGTTCTAATAGTGATACAATTTTCGCGAATATGACTTTAATTTTAAAATTGAAGGGTGCCCCAAAGACATTGAAAAATTATCAACATGAATTTTTAAATTATTTTATACAGTTTATTTGACCTTTTTGTTAATATTAATTTAACTATTTTATTTTAAGCTATAGGTCTTTAAATAATTTTAATATATTTTTTCAATATTTCGCTACTCCTTTGTGTAGCACCATCAGGAAAAATTATTAAATTAACGGTAATAAAAATTACAATTAAAAAGTAATAATAAAAAAAAAACTTTTTAACTGTAATTTTTATTACCGTGAATTTTATAATTTTTCCTGATGTTGCTACACAAAGGAATAGCCAAATATTGAAAAAATATAAATAAAATTATTTAAAAATCTAAAGCTTAAAATAAAATAGTTAAATTAATTTGAATTTTTAAATTTGTACTAAACATAGTACGGAACCCTACGTTTGTGAGTCCAACTCGCACTTGACTGATTTATCTTTTTTTCCGGTACTTAAATTACACACTGAATAATTAATTTTTGGTTTTCCCTTTAAACGGTTCACTGAAAAAAACTTTAAAGTTTTCAAAAAAAAAAATGTTAAAAGTTTTATAATTTTTTTTTCTCTACTCGACTTTTATACAGAAAAACCAAATTTTTAACATGAATTCGGCTACGAAGGTACGAAAGTACGTCTTCATTCGATTCTCCAGTTAATATTACCCTAATTTGAAAAAAAAAAATCGCTCAACCTACGCTTAGGTCTCTTTCGCTGTTCCCCCGGGTCACTAATTGTCAATGTGGTACATTATCAAAGCTTTGAAAGAAAAGGTCTGTTTTGTTATGGGTTCTTTTCGAGACCCGACTAGTGTACAAACGACTGCTACCACAGGAACCGGTAGCCCCACAGAGAGCCGCTTCTCTCTGTGGTCGATTGTTAGTGAAGTCCTCTTCTCGGGTACATATCATGGCTGTGGTTTAAGACCGATACATGAAGAGATGGTGCAAGGTTGGTCAAGTGTGATTTTGCACTCTTAACAGAAGGAGTTGGAGGGTCTCCAACCCCTAAACAAGAGCTACTCATTGTGACTGTTCAGTACATTATTGTATCGTATTGTGTGCTGTACTACACAATGGGGGTGCTAATCTACACTTTATTTTCACTCGGTGGTAAGACGTCGGACCACCGTCAGAAAAGGTCTAACACGGCTACGTGCTGACGCTAATCTTGATCACATCTGTGAACACTTTTATTTTATTTCTTTTTTAATTTAATTTAATTTTATTTCTTTTTTATTTTGCAGCACCGTGTATTAACTTTTACGTAATTTATTTTACGTTTCCGTATTTTTTATACTTATTTCTCACTAAAGACTAATTCAAAACACATTCTTAATTTGTATCGTTAGTTAAATTATAAATTTATTTCGGATTGTATTCTGCGTTTAACAACTTGTGCATTATGTTTTCGCATGAAGCCAATCAATTATCCATCAAGTTGTAATGATCTTTAACAATAAATCATCGTTTAAATACAAGAAGTTAGGTATTGTTAAAAAAGCTAAAAAAGCTCAATTGATAGCATACGAGTAAATAGTTTTTTTTTGTTGTTCGTTAACCATAGTAACCATTCATAAATTTAGTCGAACGTGCATCCATCTGCTTGGCTGTTTTTATGAGTTGTGCTGTGAAAAAGCGAAACTTCATCAAAAAACAAAAATTTTAAATTCGTCACTTTAAACATCTTCAACAACATTATACAAACACTTCATATCTATAATAAGTCCATGCTCCTAAATGAAGATGAAGATTTTGATATTGTCTAATATATACTCGTATATTCATCAACATTTCTTCAATTGCAAATACACCAAAATATTTGTTTGCACTAATTAAAGATAGAAATTTAATTAATTTTTTTTTATTAATTTTATTATTTACTAGCTGTGCCCACACAAGTTGCGTGCGTCCCGACAATATTTTGTTCGATTTTGCTTTGAAAGTAATCCACACCAAGTTATAAGACTCTTATGTATCTACTTTATATAAATTTTATCCCTGGACAAAATTCTAAAAATAATTTAAAATTCTAAAAATTATTGTAAAGCTCTGTAAAAGATAGACAGGAAATGAGTTACTCCTTATTTTAAAATAGCGCCGTCTGCTGCGCAAAATTTCTTAAAATATACCGCTTTCAAAAATAAAAGATGCCTTAAAGTATGCAGTACTTTTAAATAGGTAAAAAAATCGGCTAACTTTGTTAAAATCCATCCAGTAGTTTGAACGTGTTGTGAACACAAAGAAAAAGACAGACAGACAGACAGACAGACAGACAGGAAATGAGTAATTGTTTTATCATATGTATAGATTTAGAATGTTGCCTTGTTTTGTTTTAGTTTAATATACCGCCCGTTTTTTTTTTAGAGGGAAGAATTTTAAATTGGCATCACTGTTTTCTATGACAGCTGATTTTACAATTTACCTAGAATAAACTCCATTCGAAAAGTAGCTTTGTGTTGAGGAACTATGTGCGTGCGTCATTGTGATTATAGCTTAAAGACAATCAGGCCATCCTTGTTGCTCGACCTTCGAATGGTTTGCGTCACACGCTCATACTGGCTGATTGGCTTCCTCGAATAGCTGTACTGCGGTACTGTTATTGCTGGTTGCTTGGTTGTTGTTTTGTTGTATTTTAGCTCTAGCGATGCCACCGTGTATTTAAATGCGCCTTGGGCCCATTATTATGACTTGCCAATTTGATTGTGTTGGAGCGATATACAGTTTCTCGTTATATCGGGTGGTTATATTTTAAGGTCGGATGTTGAATGTTAACCATAAAAATCAAGTTTTTTTTCTGCATTTAAATTGACATTTCTCAATTTCAGACCAACTCAATTTGAATCATGGAAAGATAGACATCGAGCAACGCAATAAAGTTATTCAGGATTATTATAAAAATGGGCGTTCAAATCAAAGAAAATTATCTTCAGTGATGAGGCATATTTTCACCTCAGTGGATTCGTCGATAAGCAGAATTGCCACATTTGGGTGAATGATAATCCAAGAGTGATTTTCGGAAAACCAACGCACCCAAAAAGAGTGACTGTTTGGTGCGGTTTATTTGCTGGCGGCATCATCGGGCCTATTTTTTTTTGCCAAAATGAGGCCGGTCAGGCAGTTACTGTGAATGGTGTTCGCTATCGTGAGATGATAACGAACTTTTTATGGCCCGAATTGAAAGATATGGACAATATATAGTTTCAACAGGACGGTGCCACTTGCTACACAGCTAACGAAACAATGGCTCTTTTGCGCAACAAATTCACGTGGGGGCGATGTAAATTGAATGCTAAGATCATGTGAATTGACACCGTTGGACTTCTTTCTTTGGGGTTATTTGAAAGAAAAGGTGTACGTCCATAAGCCAGCAAGAGCTAAAGGATGAGATAATTCGGCACATTAACAGCATAGAACCTCAATTATGCCTCAGCGTCAACGAAAATTTGGAGCATCGGATGGAGCTGTGGCCGATATTTTGATCCATATATAATTAAACCATACCAATATTATCAAAATAAAAAGAAATGACAATAATTTCCTAAATCATTTGTGTTTAATTCAAAATCAGTATCGGTCATTAAAATTTAACCACCCTTTAGTCCTTATAGTACATGATAGTTAAAGGTTGTTTTTAACTTACTTTTAGATCGAAATAAAATTTGTATGCTGAAATTTAAATTTTTGGTTAATTTTTAGTGAAAATAATTTTTTTTGCAAAACTTAGATCTTTAAGTGAACTTTTAAATTAGTAGTAAAATTTTTTAGATTTTTTTATTTGAATTTTCGGTTTTTAATCAAATTTTAGTTTTTGGTCGGTATAAAAATTTGTCGGTAAATGTTATGTTTTGGTGAAACTTGAAACTTTATGAAAAATTTTTAATTATTAAGAGTTTTTAGTTTTTTTTGTGAAATTTTGGGTTTTAATCACATTTTAAGTTTTGAACTTTTAGGTGAAATTTTGATGAAAATGTGTTTTCTGAGTGAAAATTCTGATTTTATTGTAATCTAGAGTTTTTTTCTGAATTTTCGATTTTCAAATTATGAAAAAATACTAAAAACAAAGAAAATACGAGGCGATCGCCTTTTTTTTAACCATAGCGCTATCATTTATGGACCAATGGGGGTGAATTGCAGTAGCAAAATATTCGGAACCATGGCTGATAGATTGGTGTACTTAAATTTGTTGTACCTTTTCTGGTGTCTTAGTTAATTCAATTTCCACGTCAACACGACAGACGGACATCGCAAAGAGGGGTATTTTGTCAAAATAGCCGGACAAAAATTAAATTTAAGAAATGTAAAAATTTAAGCAGGGTTTGAATTGCTTGCTTAAAAATAGCAACAGCAGTAAAATCTTTGCTTTGCTTACATCTTTTTCAGCAAATAAAAAAACTGAATTCCTCAGCATTTATATAATAACATTTTGTTATAAGCGAAGCAAAAGCAAAAAAAAAAGCACATCATTTGCTTAAGCTTACTATGTGTCTCTTTGTGCAGCAAAGCAATTTTTTTGAAAACATTTGCTGTTGCTTAAGCAATAAGTTAATATTTGTTTCTTCTTTTGCTGTTGCTGTAAAACAATATTGGAAATCTTTATTTTGCGCATCTTCAAAATATAGTTTCTTTTTTGATTTACACGTGGCGCCATAATTTTAATCTCTCACCGTGAAAGAATTTTCTAAAACCTAAGACTGAAGCAGCGAGTAACAGCAAAAAAAGCAATCGTAGTCAGCCACTAGATCACAGTAAAGAGTTAAGCATAAGCAAAAATAAAAATGAAGAACAACTTATTGCTTAAGCAACAGCAAATGTTTTTAAAGTAATTGCTTTGCTGCAAAAAGAGATACATAGTAAGCTTAAGCAAATGAGTTGCTCTTCTTTTGTTTGCTTTTGCTTTTGGCTTTTGCTGCACACAGTTAACAATAACATTTGCATTGAAAATAGTCAAGCATTTTTAATCACAGATCGAGGCTATATTATATTAATGTTTAGAAAAATTTTTATTTTAAATTTTTTGAATAAAAAAAAATGTCGATCGAAATTAAAAAAAAAAAATATTTTTTTATTTACTTTTTTGTCAAAAAAAAAAAGTGAAAATGTTTTTGAGAGTGCATGGAAATCGAAGAGTTTCGGCCATGCTACTATTTTGGGATGTGTGCGCATATCGACTATCTCGGAAAATATTGACTATTGTGCACCCTCAGCCATGCCGACCAGAAGATTCGGAGTATCAACTTCAGGCACGTCATCTATGATGACACATGATCGTCATCAAGAAGACGTTCTTGAGGTCTATACAGTCGGATCTAAATCGGAAAATGGAGTGGGGGAGGCGTCTTCATTCCTCATTTTCAAATAAGGATGAGGTTTAGGCTGCAAAACCAATGCAGCACTGTTCAGGCTGAAATTTCTGCCATAAAAAGAGCGGCAAACTGGCTTAGGTATCACAGGGTATATGGTAAGGATATCCAGTTTCGTACCGATAGCAAAGCTGCGATACACTCCTTATCGGGCGTTTATACAACGTCCAGTTTGGTTCGTGAATGCCGGACATCTCTAGATGAGATGGCGAGACATTCCAACCTGGAACTCTTTTGGGTGCCGGGGCATGCGGGAATGCCCGGAAATGAAACTGCGGACGAACTGGCTAGATCTGGAACCTACCTTAGGGACCAGGAGATAGATCAACTAGTTGGCGTTCCGCTAAATTGCTGTAAAGATAATTTCCAGCAGGAACTACTGAGGGCTGCGCAAACCAGATGGTCGAAACACCCCTATGGGCATCGCTTAATCAACTTCTCTATGTATAACGATCCAGAATATATGTACATCATGGAGTGGGAAATGAATATTGTAGATTAATTACGGAATGACAAATTTCCACCTGTGTTGAAGGGTATAATAATTCCATTGTAGTGGCAACTTCCATACAAAAATGATGTTGTTGTTTTTTTGTTTAAAAAAGAGTGATGTATTAGTCTATTGGGAAATAAAAAATATTCAGATTATATAAAGTGTGTAAGGACCGCCCACGTAGTTAAGAAAAATTTTATATTTATCTTTATTGTGACAAAAGCTCTTGCTAAGTTTTAGGAAATATTCAAATGTTAGATTTCCTGTTTGTATTATCGCTTTTCTGATTTACTCTAATCTATAATATTCCTATCAGCTTTTCATTTTAATAGAAAGTTGCAAGTTCAAAGGCCAAACAAACACATAATTATAACTGCTATAGCAACCAGCAACTGAAATCATTTAATAAAAGCCAAACAAAAAAAAAAAAAAAAAAAAATTTAAGCCCTATTTGATACCATGCATCTCTAACACAATGCTTTTTAATTCAGGTTTAATTCAAGCCAAGCCAACGTAAGCCAGACTAAATTCAATCTCAAGTCAATATGATTTTGCTTGAAAATTTCATAAAACTACGTTTTTTTTTCTTTCTGTTTCATTTATTAAATTTTTCTTAAGAGATAAAAATCAAGTAAATATTTGTGTTAAACAAATGTTTAACGTTTGTTGCTTTTTGCATAGTTTTTTGCCAGTTTTTTTTTTTAATTTTTTATTTTTCTGTTTTACTCAACACTATCGATTGATCTGTTATTAAATCGTAAATTTTTTTGTATCCAAATAGACAAAACAATTGTACGTACAATTGGATAAGAAACAAAAAAGAGACATGCTTCTTTTGAGTTTTTGTCAAAATAATTTCCCAATAGTGTTACCAAAAGGAATACAAAACTAAAACGAAACAAAATACTTTTTTTTCTGTTTCATTTATGATCAAGAAAAATCTTAACAAATAAACGAATTGTATTGTAACGACAAAACTCCTCATAAGTTTGTTGCAACAAACGAACGAAACGATATATACAAACATTAGTTACTTTGTATGTGTGTATGTATAGATGGATGTGAGGAAATAATGAAAAAGACCTAAAATTATAACGTCAACATATATAACGGAGTTAGGTCGACTAACGATCTCTCTAAGCACAAAAGGAAGAATTTTTTTTAATTGAATAAAAAGCTTTCGTGTTAAAACATTTACTGAGGTCTTAACAACTAAGTCCAATCTGTCAAGGTTGGCGCCAAGGATACAGATTTACCTCAGCGACTCGCTTGTTGCCTTAACCTGACGGTGGTCTTACCACTGAGTGAAAACAATGCATCTACCTACGCCCTTGTTACCATAGCGACACAATAAGTAGCAATAAGAGAACATGGCTGCATGCAAACCAATATTAAGCACAAGTTTGCAACCAGTAAAATCGTTTAACCCAACGTGGGAAATCGTTCGCCCAGCCAAAGGAGCAGACTCATAGAATAATCCGGAGTACTATTTTCCAATAACCTGGCCTTAGCTCTAACCGAACCCGTTGTTACAGCAATAAAGACCATAAGGAATTTTGTACCCAAACCTAGAAGTATCTTAGTGTTTTTAGTGTCCAGTCTAGGTCACATGGCCCTTGGAATCATGTAACTCTATCTACGTCTCCAGAACTTATCAGTTTTATCTAAAACGAAACTATTAAGTTCCGTGTAGTAGTGAATGATCCGTGGTTGCACCGTTAATTTATACTTGTCCATCGTGGAATTAAGTCAACTTTGTGTTGATACTCTAAATCACATGGAAATACATAGACTACAGACATGTGCAAATTCAATTATAATTAAAATTAGAGGTAATTGCATATTCTCAATTAAACATTACAAGTAATTGTAATTTAAATCAGGGACTAATGTCAATTACAACTACTTTTAATTGTAATTAGGCAATAATCATAACTTTAAATTAAAAAAAATTCTATTATATTCCCTAAAATTTTCCGTTAAATTTAACTATAATTGTTTTGTTTCAATTACAATTATGTTCATGTAATTAAAAATTTTCAATTAAAAATTACAAGTTATTGCGTAATTGCATGTGTAATTAATTACAAACTGTAATTGACATCCCCAAGCCTTCCTGACTGTCGATATAAAGAGTCAATTCTTCGCCACATGCTCAGATACTAATTTGATACAGATTTATTTCAGTACCTAGCGTACGGCCTTTATCCTATGATGGTCTTACCACTGGTTGAAAACAATGCCTCTACGCCCTTATTGCGCTTAGTGACAGGGTTGGCAGGGCCAATGCTTATACCCCTTGATTAGGAGTTAGGGACTATCTAAACTTCTGAAACGCTGTTGTTGCCTCTGTTGAGTAGTTCAAAAGCACACAGCTATAAAACGCATATTCGGAGATTTAGGTTCTAACCAGAGCCACCACATTATTCCCCAAGGAGCTCATCAATAAAAGGTCACATAGATTTAGGGAAATCTCTGAGGTGCTACCGATTCCGCTGGTATCAGTAGTGTTAACTTCCAGTTTCAGTTTCGGAGACTGCACTCCGGGGTAAAGGAATTTTTATTCTTTTACCACTTTGATTCATAACTTTTTTCTTTTCCCACAGGGGGTGGCGACTGACTGACATTTTCCATGATCTTATCCTGTATTTTTCCAGGCGGTGGTCAGGGAGCTTCTTTTATGGAGGGGGGTTGAAGCCACTTAATTTTTAAAACTCAAAAAAAAAAAAAAATTGAAACATTTTTTATCTTCCAGTTTTAAACCCCTGCTAGCCTCGGTAACTACACCCGAGAGAACTGGCGTCAAGGTGATAAAAATCATCATGACAATATATCAAAAAATTTATTCCTTTAGAATTATTGCTTTTGCCCCTCTTGGGATCATTTGGCTCTCACAAAGCATCGCCATCTTACATGATTTGGCAAGCTGTTTAGGCGTCTTTCTCCTTTCGTGTGTCAAAGGTGTTGCCGTGCAATTCAGTCTGTTGTTATTTTGCCTTGTGTTAGTTTCGTTAATTGGTTGTTGTTTGGTCTGCTATAGCGGGTCCTAGGATAATGGAAATGAAATGCCATCTGTCGTTGCTTAAAAACAATGCCCTCTGCCCACGTTTTGGGTGTAGTGTTGAGAAACCTTGCTAATCTTTGATTTATACCATATTTATTATATTCGGATTATATTCCCTCTAAAGACTCTGGGTGTTTTCTGCAGACAAGGAAAAATCTTCTCAGAAAAAAATATTTCGTCAGCAAAATCTGGAATCTTGGTGGGTGATCTGTGCATACTTGGTTTACACAAAGATGTCTGCCTTCAAATGTTGTTTTTAGTTCGATTTTTAAAATCGCAATCGGTTGCACAAGCAATCAAATGCCCTCTGCTTTGTTTGTTGTAAACAGCCAAACAACATTGACGCAGCTAAATATTTATGCTCAGACGAAGCATGAAAATCAATAAGTTGTCTACACACAGTAGAAGATAAAGAAATTTATGTTCCTTACTACATCAGACATATATGTAGGTATAAACATTAACAATAACATCATGTTAGTGTTAAGTGTAGTCTGCCCGTGTTAATGTTCTACCAAGTCCTAACATGATTGTTAAAACATTTGTTATAAAAGCTCTTTTATAACATGACAATGACGTAGCTGTTATATTTTAGTTTCACAGTTTTATTTTCAAACAGTGCCATCTGTTGCTCAGCCGTACTACTACTATCTGCTGTGCAATAAGCATTAAAACAACATTGTTGGAAAACAGAAAATTATGTTAAATAGAAAATGACATAAGTACGTATTCGCCACCTATAACAAAATGCACAAATTAATTTCCGTTGCTCTGCCAGCGTCATATTTATATTTTGTTCAAATTGTTGGCTAGTGAAGACTGAGTGTTGTGGTCAGACAAAACATGAAAATCTAAAATTTTTTTCCACACAGAAGAAAATAAACAAATTTATGTTCCTTATTCATGTGTAAGCAAATCAATGGCTCGCCAGGACAGTATGCAATCAACCAACGGACTGAAAATGTTTAACGATAGTTTTAAATTCTGCAGTAATATACAATGAAATTTGTAGTCAAGCTTGAGATCGTTCTGTTCCTTCTTAGGAAGAATAATTTATATTACAAATTAGGTGATAGTATTAAAGAAAAATTGGGAAACTTTAATTTTTAGACACCAGTAGAGCGGAATGCACATTTTCTAGACAGCTACGTCCGTCATCAGCACTCTTCGTATCTATCTACTTTGGGTAGTGTTTAGTTGTAAGCATCATCTATTTAACCAACCATACTCAGATAAAGGAATACGAGTAAACTGAATTTAATCATCAATCGTCAGTTGGTGAGAACGAAGTCTATCACTAACTAAAGCTTCCCTCTTGCTTTTAATACTTTTACTTTAATATTTACCACCTTATATTTGTTGTTGCCTCAGCCAACCTTCGGTTAGCAATGAAAGCTACTTTTTGTTTATTTGTTGTCTTGCAACATTCTGCATTAATAAATGTTACAAACATTAACACAAACGTACAATACCTTCTTAACAAAAATTAATGTAGAGTATAAAAAAAAAAAAAAAAAAAAAATCTTAAAAATCACCAACTTGGACAATTTATAATCGCAATGTGAATTGTTGAATTGCCCGTATGGAAACTGGGCCATAACATTGCTACAGTTGCACTCGCATGTACGAGTACTTTGCTTTAGGCATTTTATACATTTTCTGTATCCATCTAAATGTCTGTCTATCTGTTAATCTAAAAGTATCTAACAAAATCTATGAACTGCATAGAAAATTAACAAACAAAAAAAAAAAACAACAACAACAATATTTATGTATTTATTATTGTTGCTCCTTTTAGTTGCCAAAAATATAAAAAATGTTTTAATTTTATAACAAAAATTGCCTTAATTGTACATAATTGTAACTGTTTCTAACTAAATTTTTTCGTAAATATTATACAAGATGGAATGTTTGGTTGCCTTAAGTCTTGCTAGTTTGTTTTTGGAGGGGCTTTGGGTGGAACAAACCAATAAATAATGCAATTGGTGCTTTAGTTTACTTAGCATTTTAAAATGAAGTGACTTCAAATTATAATACAAAATGTAAATAATTATTTTTAAGATAATGCACGTTATTCTCCAAGTAGCCTATGTCAAACTTATATGGTGTGAATCTTGAACTTCTCTAGATATGGGATAGTTGCTTTGTATGTGGGGTACTTGTTACGTGCGCTTCGCTACATCTATCCTCAAAAAAGAAATAAACCTTTGGAAGTAAATTGTGGCCAAACTCGGAGAAGCCTATTATTGCACTTCTATAGATAATTATTTTGTATGGGTGTACCCAGACGTACCCTGCTAATTACCAAGCTATAACTCGACAACATAGGTTATTCCCACATTAAACAAATTTAACACTCTATCTATTATACACAGATAAAATGTTTTTGCGCCAATTAAAGGCTTTAATTTGTTCTAAATTAAAATTCAATTAATTTTTTATTTGATTCAAATATATATTTGTTTAAAACAGAACAAAAATTATTTCTTAATTAAACAAATAACACACTGTGTAATTTTTTAAGTCATGGCAAAATAACCATATACGGACACCACTACGTGATAAAAGACCAAAAAAAAAGACCCCTGTCTCCCAGTTTTGCCCAAAGTCCTCCAGGTTTTTTTTTATGGGCCCTCAAAGATGTGGGGCCTCGATGTCATTTTTGCAAAAAATGTCATTTCCTCAAGCTCATATTTTGCAAACCGTTTGAAATTTTGATATACTCTCTGAGGCAAACTTCATCTTCAAGGTCAAAATCGCAAAAAACTTTAAAAAATTCAATTTTTTACCTTTTTTCCCCTGTTCAGGTCCATAGGTAGCAAACCGTTCAAAATTCAAGGAAACAATCAACTACAAAAATGAACCTAAGATCTCAATAAACAACTTTCTAGAACATATGAACTTCCTAGGAATGATTCTTAATACCGTTTAGGTAGCGCTTAGGTAGCCGCAAAAGTGAAAAATTTCCCGAAAATTTTTATTGTTTATTGTTTATTGAGATCTTAGGTTCATTTTTGTAGTTGATTGTTTCCTTGAATTTTTCAAACGGTTTTAAACGGTTTGCAAAATATGAGCTTGAGGAAATGATCATTTTTTGCAAAAATGACATCGAGGTCCCACATCTTTGAGGGCCCATAAAAAAAACCTGGAGGACTTTGGGCAAAATTGGGAGACAGGGGTCTTTTTTTTTGGTCTTTTATCACGTAGTCGTGTCCGTATATGGTTATTTTTTCCGAGTTGCACTGTGTAATTGAATCAATTAATTATTTAATTAAATTTTAATCTGAAACCAAACAAAACAACAAAATTTTAAAGTGTTGCCTATTACAGTTACCATGTAACACGATAATAAATATTTACTTAGCTTGGAAAGTGCCATGCCCAGGAGGATCAGTTCATTGGTGCAAGCAGCTATAGCTTTTCGACTTGAGTCGGATTCTGTACTGTACGACAGCCCAGCGGCATTGAAAGCCTTGAAAGGACATAGTGCCAAGACAAAGCTGGTAGGTGAGTGCAAAAAGGCTCTGGACGTACTGGCGGACAAATATAGGGTTAGATTGTGTTAGGTCCCGGGTCAATGTAATGTTGAGGGCAACGAAATCGCTGACAAACTTTCAAGACTTAGTTAGGGTAGAATCTGTTAAGCCACCGATTAGCCACTACTTTAGGATTATATCCGACTGGATAGTTAGGAGAACCAAACTGTTTTGTGAAGTAAGGGGGATTGCAGAGTGTTACGGGCACTTTGGCCCAGACTGGACGCTGCAAAAACCAATTTACTTCTGGGTTTAGACAGGAAAGTTCTGAGAGTCGTGATAGGTGTGATCATTGGTCACTGGGCCACTAGGGCAAGAATTAATAAATGGGTCGGCAGTACATCGGACTTTTGTAGGATGTGCGAGGACGAGGAGGAGCACATCGTGTGTCACTGCCCGGTATTACAAAGCCGCAGACTTAGATGGCTAAGTGGGAGATTTCCTTATGAGCTTTTCGACGTCGCGCGGTGTAAAATCGAGAATGTCGTCGGCTTCATCAAGGAAATCGGGTGGCTGAGTGATAGGTAGCAGGATGCATAATAGGTCTCCCTTTCTCCTTTTGTTTTTTTTTTTAGTTTCAGTTAGCTGAAGTGAATCACAATGGACCCTCCGGGTCTCCGATTGGATGTGTAATTTCTGGCACAACCCTTCTTAACCTAACCTAATCTAACACGATAATAATTTTTTACTTTTTATAGGAGGTACATGCCCACTGTACCAATCCAGTCTGTATTTTGCTAGACAATGCACATTAGTCTGAGGGTTACGTGTGCAAAGTTTCAAGACTCTACCTATTGTAGTTCTCCAGTTGCACGATAATAATTTTTAACTTTCACCCCCACTATTCCAATTTAGCCTGTGTTTAGACTGACTATATACGTTAATATGGTATAGCGTTAGGCGGTGGAAAAAACAATAACTTGGCTCTCATTTGGATCTCAGTACTTTGCATAGGCAAAATTTTTGGATAGGAACTTGGCGTTATGTTCTCATATGGATCTAATTCTTTTTTCCAAGTTTATTTTTATCCACATATTTTCATTTTTCTATATAATTTTTCTTTATTATTGTGACTTCAAGGAAAAACTGTTTATGCTTTATTCTGCATTTTTTTAAGACTTCGTAGCTGATTCTTATTAATTTATTTCCATTGTAGTTAAGAATATTTATTTCTGTAGGGCCTTTATAAATTAAGAAATAAATGAGTTATTCACGATAGCAGACATAACAGCTTAAGTCGACTTAAGCAGTTATTCCTTTTAATACCCTTCACCACATGTGATAAGGGTATATGTATATAAGTTTGTCATTCCGTGTCTAATTTCTACAATATTCATTTCCGACCCCATAAACTATATATATTCCGGATCCTTATACATAGAAAAGTTGATTAAGCGATGTCCGTGTTGAAGTTGAAATGCCATTTGCCAAGGCGCAATACGAGGTACAGAAAATTTAAGCCCACTAATCTGCCTAATCTGGCATAGTTGCGAAAATTTTCGTATTGCAATTCAGTAACATCAGACCTTCTCATTGGAGGCGGCAGGCAAAAACCCACGACCGGTTTTAATGATGCTATTTTGCCTTTTTTGTTCAATAAATATTAGACCGCGACAAGTAGATCACAAGGAGTGCATACAGAACTCAGGGGATCAGGATAACTCCCTGCGAGGGGTGATTTTTTGTTTATTTTTAGGTTGGTAAGGTTTTTCTGCTTTGATTTGTGTTAAAGGCCCTTATAGAGAGCAATACGTATAGCCAATAGACTCACAGGATGCCCCAGTCAATAGCCCATTGGTGGGGTCAATATGGGGAAATTTTTTTTAAAGGATTTTTTAGCTTTAGTCTCACCATTCTAACGCAATATAGAATGAAGGAGGGTCCTAATTTTTCCAAAAAAATGTAAACAAAATTTAAAAAAAAAATTTAAAACATTTTTTCAAAATATGTTTCCAAAAATATTTTTCCAACAAATTTTTACAAAAAATTAAAAAAAAAAAATTTACTAAAAATTTAAAAAATGTCAGAAAATTTTTACGGAAATTTAAAAAAAAAATTACAAGAAATTTGCAAAAAAGCTTTACAAGAAAATTTCAAAAAATTTTTCCAAAAAAAATTTACAAAAAATGTTTAACTAAAATTTTACAAAAAATGTTTAATTCAAATTTTACAAAAAATTTTCAATAAAATACTTACAAAAAGTTTTCATTTTTAATTTAAAATTTTACAAAAGTTTTTAATAAAATACTTACAAAAAGTTTTCTATAAAATTTTTACAAAACATTTTGTATAAATTTTTACAAAAAAATTTCTATAAAATTTTCCAAAAAAATTTCCATAAAAAATTTACAAAAATAATTTTGGGTACAATTTTTACAGAACTATTTTCTGTAAAATTTTTACAAAAATAATTGTCTGTAAAATTTTTACAAAAACTTTTATCTATAAAATTTTTCCAAAAATTTTTCTATAAAAGTTTTTCAAAAAATTTTTCTATAAAATTTTTTTACAAAATTTTTCTATAAAATGCTTACAATAATTTCTATGAAATTTAAAAAAAAATCTTAAAAATTTTTACAAAAAAAAATTCTAAGAAATTTTTACAAAAAATTTTCTATACAGTTTTTACATGGTTAGGAGATTTTGCTGATTAGTGGAAATTAAAGGGCAATTATTTTTTAGTGACTTTGTCATTATATTCGGTACGGCCGGATATAGCACTCTTACTTGTTTCTTTATAATAATGAACTTACACCTGAAAATTAGTCCCGAATTACATTATGAAACTTTTAGCGCTGCAATCTTTCTTGTTTCTTTTTTAATATTGCATTTGTGTTTATATCGAGCAACTTTTATTTCAGCAATTTGTATGGACATTTACATTTGTTTACATTTAAAACTTCAAAATTAAAACTACGAATGAGAGTACAAAATGAATTTCAAGAGTACATGCATATGTGTACCCTTTTCAATTGCTCTCTCGCCTACTAATAAGGAATTGCAACGACAAAAGTTGCTTAATCTAACTCGGGACTTATTAATTCAAAATATGTTAGGTTTGTTCGTATGAAACCAAAATATGGCTAAAAATAAATGAATAATGATTGGTGAAACCAATTTTTGAACCTGAACAGGGGAAAAAAGGTAAAAAAATTGAATTTTTTAAAGTTTTTGCGATTTTGACCTTGAAGAAGAATTTTTTTTTTATTTTAAATGTTAACAATTTTTGTTCTTTATGACAAGAGCTACAACTTTGCCTCAGAGAGTATATCAACATTTCAAACGGCTTGTAAAATATGAGCTTGAGTAAATGATCATTTTTTTTGCAAAAATGACATCGAGACCCCACATCTTTGAGGGCCCATAAAAAAAACCTGGAGGACTTTGGGCAAAACTGGGAGACAGGGGTCTTTTTTTTTTGGTCTTTTATCACGTAGTGGTGTCCGTATATGGTTATTTTTTTCCGTGTTGCACTGTGTAGGTATATACTCGTATATTTTTCATAAAGAATCGATTTTTATATGAAAATTGTAAATTGGTTATAGTTCGTTAAATTACTGTCAAATCGCTTTAAATGCGTAAATTTGATGAATTACGTAGAAACTATTAAAAATATATTTGAAAGCTACAAGTGCGAAAATCTTATAAGCTGATATTCAGAACAGCATTTTTATCTTAAAGTCGATTTAGCTTCAGAAATTTTCGATATCTGGTCACTCTGTTCAAGTCAAACTGAAAATACCACTATAAAACCAACAATAACAACTACATATTGCGAATAATGCCACAAACAATAAACGGTAAATTAAAAACAAGCAAATTTAATTTAAAAAAAATTGTATTTCTTTGTATTAAACATTTTTCTCAATGAATAAATTCGCCGCAGCATCTCAAACTCACAAATTGTTAATTTGATCGACTAACAGAAACAATTCCTGAGAGCTTTAATTTTCTTCGGTTTGTTTTGATTGCAATTTTCTTTTCAAGCCACAAACTAAAGCAAACCCCACCATCGCGACTTAAAAAAACTCACCTTTTGTGGGGAGTCTGTAGTTGGTTGGTTGGTGAGCATAAGAAATCAAAAATACAGCTATTTGGGTTCTCTATGGTTTAATTGTGTTTGTGGCTGTTGTTGATGATAATGATGATGATAATGAGGAGGATGGTGGTAGTGGTGGTGTTGTTAAAAACAGCTGGTATACAAAGTTGTTTTTGTATTTTAAAACTCGCTTTTCTTTTAGATTTTTGTTGCTGGTGCTGTTGTTGTTGCCGTTTCTTTTGTATTTGTAGTTTTCGTTTTCGTTATGGTTTGCTGGCCAATATCTGCTGCATTTACGGCTGCTGTTACCAGAATTGTTTTGACCATTTAACCGTTCGGTTGCAAACCTTTTGTTACGCTCGCGTTGTTTTATTTAAAACATTTCGTTTTCGTTACAGTGTTTTTTTTAGTTTATTTTTTGTAAGTTTTTTTTGTAATCTTACATTTTGCAAAAAAAAAAAAAAAATAAAAATGAAAATTAAAATTAAAAATCTTGTTTTAATTTAATATCTAAAGATTTGTTTAACTATTTTTTTATAGTCACTTATGATATTTTATTTATTTTTATTTTTGAAATGATTCGTGTTGTTGACGACTGGAAAATGTTTTTTATTTAAGTTTTTTTTCCTCTTCTGTGCAATTTTTTTGCGTTAAGTTTGACTTGTTTAAGAAAAATGAAATAAAGATTTGTTTGTGATTCAAGATTGCTCAATAACGCATCGAGGTTAATAATATTTCAACAAAAAATTGTTTACGTTACCAGTAACTAATGAAAGAAAATTGTAAATTTTACAAATTCAAATAAATTATTTTTTTTTGAGTGAAGTGCCTATTTAAACTTGAAAGGAATTTAAAATATTATTGGAAAAATACATAAATAAAATTTATAGAAAGAATTTAAAGAAAAAAAAAAAACTTTAGAAACAAACAAGTTTAAAAGTGGTGTGTCAAAAAATTACAAAAATTAAATTAAATTAAAACAAATAATTACAAAATGTTTTCTTTAATTTTAAAAAACCAAATTTTCGTTAAAATAATTAAAAAGAATATAAAAGTAAACGAAAAATTAAAACATCACAAATTAATTTCTAATCTTAAAAAGATAAGACAAAATTGGATTAAATTTTAGGAGATTTAAAATAATGAACTTAAAGATATGAAATGAATGTTAACATTTAAATTGAAAAGTAAAGTTTTCACATCATTGTTTGATGTTATTTTTAGCGCTACCTAATCTGCTACTTAATCTTATTTTAACCGCTGTTGATTGTTACTTAAAATTAAAATGTACTCACATACAATTAATCAATTTTTAAAATTAAAAAAAACCAAAAAAAAAAAAAAAAATTTTTAAATATAACTGAAACAAATTTCTAAAGAAAATCGAAACAAAACATAAGACGAAGCATTCGTATTTGCATTTATGTCTTTTGAATATTTTTTTTTTTCAAATAGTAATTAATATATTGGTTGGGGAAAAATAAATCCCTTATTTTTGCGTGAAATTCAAGACTTTATTTAACTTGTTTCAGATTGTCCAATGTAGTTCATGCATGCACCGTTTTAATATAATTTGTTGAAATTTCAAAGTAGGTTTTATGATGCCTCTCTCATAGAAGTCTTAGTCCTTATTGGCGAAAAACTATAGTAATCGATTTTAACAATCATCTTTTGATCCCAATTTATCATCACTCAGGAAGTTTTGCAATCCGAGAAAGGGTGGTGCCAGGTCCGGACTATATGATGGATGCATTAAAACTTCCCAACCAAGCTCCCTCAGTTTCTGGCAGGTCACTGCAGACGTGTTTGCCCTGGCTTTGTTGGCCAATTCGGGCTGTTTCTGGTCAATCGCTTGCCTTAAGTAGAGATCTGAATTTAGTGTTTGGCCACATGGAAGCAAATAAATAAATAATAAATGATTCCCTTCTTGAACCACCAAATATACAGTAAAACTTGCCTCGTCGTAAGTCGTGGTTTAGCCATCGTTTGAGCTGCTTCATCGAGCTTTCACCACGATCGTTTTCACACAATATTATCATATTTGACCCATTTATTATCTCCAGTTATCATTCGTTTAGGAAATTGCTCGAATTCATTCCGTTTGGCCAAGGTATTCGCAGACTATAATTCGATCCATTAAGTTTTTTTTGTGTTAATGGGTGTGCCACCCAAACATCGGCTTTTGTTTAAACTCAACTTTAAAAGCAGATAGACAGACCTAAAAACAGACAGACGTAATTGAGTTTCTATTTTATTATACGTGTAGATTTAATTTATATAATATATCGCACTTGATCAACAAGAGGGTATTAACTCAAAATTTTTAAATTTTCACTTTTTGCAAGAAATCAACCAACAACATCAATATCCATCATTGTAAGTAAAAATTTTAACGTATTCTGGTTACTCTTTCATCTCCAAACCTGCATATGAGACCATTTTCGTGATAGTGTTTTGAGTACCTTTATATCAACAAAAAGATATTATTTTTATTTGGCAATAATTGCAAAAAAATTATAAAGAAAAACAGCGTAAATATTTTATTATATGGAATTTGACTATATTATGTTCGGATTTTTAAATTATCTTACAATGGAATCACAAACAGTTTTTTACCTCTACTAAAATTTTGAGTTGATACCCTCTTGTTGATCAAGTGCGATATGTAGAAATATTACTTTGAAGGACAAATTTCACCTTGACTTTTATATAAAATATATTCATTAGAGTTCCTCGAGATATGACAAATACACTTATAGAAAAGGCTCATGATTCAAAAACCAAGCGCTTCTTAGATGTATTAGAAAATGATACAACATCTAAAAGAATTGTGGAAAATGGTGTCGACGAGTTTTAATCAAAGTTTTTGAAATAGTAAGAGTTATACATTCAAAAATTAAAAAAATATTAAAGAAAAACTGTATAAATCCTTGAAATCCTGTGTTCAACGTAGGGTTCCGTACTATCTTCAGTACAACTTTAAAAATGCAAGTTGATAATTTTATCAAGTTTTATGGGGCACCCTTTAATCTTTAAATATTTTTTGTACTAAAGCATAGTACTAAATACCCCGTGTAAATATCAAGTGTCTGCCTATTACGTTTAGAAGTGAAAGTCTTCAAATTCGCGACATCTAAGGAACTGCCTTTTATTTTTATTAAATTTATTTTCGATACTTGTTGTTACAGTAAATATTATGTACATTTTAAGTGTCAGCCTATTATTGTTCAAATATAAGGACTTTGTATGAAAGTAAGCCTTCCTATTACGGCCTTCCTATTACAGTTCAAAAATAAGGCAATATAAGTGAAAAACACACAACTGTCGGAATACCCTTTAACTTTTATTATTTGTTATAAAGGCCATATAATACACCTTCTGTTAAAATTTAAGGAGTCTACCTATTATATACGTGCAAATCACGTCACTATCGGAACACACTTTAATTTTTAGATTAGCCTTAGGTTATTTTGTAAACTTTTTTATAAAGAAAACATAGCTTTAATTACTGTCTGCAATTTTTGGTTGTGGCTGCCTCCTACAGCTCATGAAATAAAGACATAAACGCAAATAACACATCACTTTTGGAACACCCTATAATTGTTACTTTAGCGGCCACGGTTATAAACCATCTGTGAAAATTCCAAGAGTCTACATATTATGGTTCAAAACTTACATGCAAATCACGTCACTATAGGAACACCCTTTAATTTTTAGGTTTATTTATTTATACTTGTTTATGTAGAGAACTAAGTTTTAATTAGTGTTTGTAAATTTGAAGTGCATGCCTCCTACAGTTCAAGAAATAAATACATATACGTGAATCACACGTCTCTATCTGAACACCCTATACGTTTTAGTATTTGTTGCTATAGCGGCAACAGTTACTCATTTTCTGGGAAATTTTCAAGAGTCTACTACGGTTCTAGAGATAAATGGCGCTGACAGACGGACGGACAGACATTGTAGCAAAAAAAAAGGGTTACGTTTTTACCCTTTGGCTACGGAACCCGAAAAAGCTAAAGTTGCGTCAATGCAGCCTCAAGAGGACTATGATCGCATAGAGTTACTTGCGCTGTCACAGACTATGTCGATCAAATCATTTCACAATTTAAAAAATGTGTAAATAAATAGATCTGTCGAAAATGGCTATCGAACTTCCGTCTGAAGATATCACGGGTATTTTAAAGCCACGATATAAAAATCTGCACCTCAGCAAAAATTTTTATTATATTTTCAATCAGTTAATCTAAAGTAAAAGTTCGCTACAAAAATTTCTATTATTGCACCATTAACACATACCGATTGGCCAAAACTCGATGACGTCTGGTTCAAAAGGAGATGTTCAACACGATTAGACATTATTTTAATAATAATAATTATTATTATTTTAATAATAGTAAATGAAATAAATCTAATTAATAAGAAATGTAATTTGTGTTTACTGGTGCAACAAAGTTTAATGTTTGTGTTCTAAGTCTTTTGTTTTGAATTACATTGATGTGAGGCCGATGGCAATGTGTCATATATAAAGAGCTGTTGAGAACCTATGAAAAGACCCCAACAAATGTCTACACAATGAAAGAGCATTTAATTTTCAGAAAGAGCATTTAATTTTCCATTATGGTAATGTTTAGCTTTATTTTAAGAACTAGCTGTGGCCGCCACTTCTTCAGCGTCCTGTAATATTTTGTTTAATTTTGCTTTGAAAGCAATCCACACCAAAGACCCGTAAGTTTTTAATTGTTTTTTTTTTTTTTTAAGAGAAGTAACACTCAGGCAATTAATGCCTATATTAACTGTGTTACTTCCTTTACAAAGGGATAGTAGTAGATAAGACCGATGGTTAGTGCGATAGTAAAGCTTCGCAAGCGTCTCTGGTGTATTTGTTTCTAAGAAACTCCAAGGCGGGACATACACAAAGAAGTTTTATCGTGCAGGTCACAGTATCTACAATTGTTTTCCAAATTTAATTGATGGTAACTAAGACCACAATTACCATTCCTTAAGTAGTTTTAAGTCACTTTTATTGAGTGATAGTGGCCTTTAGGATGTACACCGAGATAACATGCTAAAAGGTTTTGCTGCGAAAGAACTCTGCTTTAGCCCAGGAATTAGTTTTTTTTCTTGAGCACAATCATTGGATATGCCAAAGAAAGGGTATGGTCCTATAAATCTACATTGGGCCCCTAGTTTGACTAGACAGTACGCCCGCTCATTGCCAACATGACCCTAGTGACTGGGAACCGAACGTAGTGTTAACGTATTGTGGGAACCGAGTTCATTTAGTGATCTCGCACAATCCGTGACTACCCCAGTTCTTTGCTCAAATATGGTTAAATATATTTTTATTCCCTTTATCTTTCTCCCTAAACATTCCCTGGTACAGATGAGGATGACGTAAATTTGTGCTTGAAAGAGCGCTGAGTATTTGCTCAATGGCCCGTATAAAACTTGTGCCAATAAACCAGACCTGGTGTGCTACATCGCACATCAAGTCAGGTTGTCCCAACGGATTCTATCGGCAATAAGGACATCAAAATTCCTGTACAACTGGAGGGTCGATTGAATGGTATCTAAAATAAGCTTGATTCGTTTTAAGGCTCCAAAGAAGAGAATGGTTTTGGTGGTATAGAATTTATAAATGTCCCAAAAAAAATTTTCAAATTCATAACTCTAAAGGACAATACTTTGAATAAAATACATAGCACGTTCGTCATAAATCATAATTAGTTTTCCAATATTATGCATCATTATTGGGCGAACTTAAAGCGAAAGTCAAGTAAAAAACAGACATTTTGCCAAAAACACAGATTAATTCCAGACTTGTTCACTTTTGATGGCAAAAAAACTTTTTTCTCCTTAAATTAAAAAAAAAAAAAAAACGGCTAGGAGTTATTGCGAAATGTAGTTAAGCGGTATCACCTAGTATGTATGAGATATTAGACAAAAACTGATGATACCTTCTTTTGAAGGGCCCACTGATTTTCAGATTTCAGATTTTCAATTGGTCACGAATTTCGCCAAACCGAGTATAGGGTTTTACTACCCTCTGGTGGTAGATTCGTACCTATACCGCTGTTTTTAAACTGTTGCACTGTATAATGGGCCTAAATTTCTAAGTAGAAATTATTGATTTTCGAAGATTAATAAGTGATTCAATAACAAAAAAAAAAAAAGTTAATGTTATACTGCAGAAGTTTGTAGAGTCTAATAAATTAAATTTTCCTAATTTATTTAATATTTATTATCTCCATAAAAACAAACTCATGACAAAAACAACAAAAACATTATCTGTTGTTTCATTTTGTATAATATTTTAACCAAATTTGTTGTGTGATTTATAAAATAAAAGTTAAATAATCTTTTAAATGTTGTCAGAGTTACTGAAAATAAATCTTGTGCTAAAAGCTTCCAAACCTGTATTGTGCCAAATACAAGAAAAAGAACTAAATGCAAAATATTGAAATTAGAAAAAATTAAACGAAAAGTAAAAAAAAGTAGCAGCATGCTTTCAAATACAAAACCAATATAAAACAAAATTAAAAGGAAATAAATAAAAAAAAAAAATAAATAAATATTTATACGAGGGGAAGTCGTGTAATTTTTACAAAAATAATCTATGTAATTTTCCTTTTACAATATCTATGCCCGCCACATCGTGGGCGGGTTGACAACATTTTGCTCGATTTTGCTTTGAAATTATTCCACACCAATTGTAAGACTCTTTCTCTTATAGTTCATCAGTTATGGTTTAAGTATTTACTTTATATAAAGCTACCCATCCCTGTATATTATTCTAAAATTTATATAAAATCCTAAAATTCTAAAAGTTTTTGTTAAGCTCTGTAAAATGCGCTTAAAATATTTTAATAACATTGTAATTCCACGAAGTAAAAATACAAATCAAATACAAAATTTATGCCATTGGCTATTTGGCATTAAGTTATTATTAGTTTGTCATTATTTTAAAACAGCGCCATCTGTTGCACAACCTTGTTTAAAATATCCCGCTTTTAAAAATAAAAGTTGCCTTAAAGTATGCAGTACCTTTAAATCGGTAAAAAAGTCGACGTACTATTGCTGCTTTTTCTCTTTATTATCTTTTGGAAATAAAGTATTTTTGCGGGAGAAAAAATATCCTATATTGAAATCAGGATGCTAAGGTACCTCCTCGCAAAATTTTGTTAAAATTCATCCAGATACGTATTTCCTTTACATAAAATTATTGTAGAATTCTGTAAAATATTTTAATAACATTGTAATTCCCACAAAGTAAAAACACAAATCAAATATAAATTTTATTCAATTGGCGCCTTATGTAGCGCAATAGTGTTTATAATATCCCACTTTTAAAAATGAAAGTTGTGCAACCGTGTTTAAAATACCCCACTTTTAAAACGAAAATTTCAGTACCATTAAGCCGGAGATATTTTTTTTGCGGAAAAAAGTATCCTATATTGGAGACACGATGCTAAGGTACATCCTGACAAGACTCTGTAAAAATCCATCCAGTAGTTTTTACGTGATGCGAACACAAATGAAAAGCAGACAGACAGAAAGACGGTAATGAGTTACTATTTTATTATATGTATAGATTTTATATCCCTCACCTCTGGAGGAAATGGTATATATATATAGTTTGTCATTCCATTTGAAATTTCTACAATATATTTATTCCATGTCCTTAATTAAATAGAAGACGATTTAGCGATGCCTGCGTGTCCTGCTGTCCGTTCATGTTGGTGTTGAAATGGATTTTCTGCATATCCTAGATAACTTGTAAAAATTTTTAGTATCCAATCCAATTTGTCAGCTAGAGTTTCGCAAATGTTGCTTTGGCAATTCGGCAAGATCAGTCGATAACTGGTAGAGATATGGTCAAAAAAGCCGAGAGCCTCTATTTACCTCATCTTTTTTCCTAGTTGTTCTTTTCTTTTGTATGTTAGAAGATATTATTATTTTTGGCTTTGTTGTATTCAAAGCCCGAAATTCAGAAAAAAACTAATATCACAGTTTACACCTAAAATTCACTTAAAATTCAAAATGTTAGTTTCGACTAAGAAACTTTAAATCTATTGCAAACCCAAAAAGCGAAAGAAAAAAAACTAAAAACTTTCAATAATTCAAGAGTTCGCTAAAACATCAAAGTTTCGCTTCAAAATTACATTGTCTGTCCGTGTAACTTATAGAAACTCTTGACACACCAGTCTATCAAATATTGTTTCGAGAATTTGGCTATGGAAAATCAGTTAAACCGGTTCATTCAAGCGGTTTTATTTTCCATACGTTTTCAGATATTGTTGTTTGTTTTTCTTATAATAAAGGGTGGTTAATTTTTAAGGGGCCGATGTTGATTTTGAATAACACACAAATTATTTAGGAAATTATTGTCATTTCTATTTATGTTGATAATACTGGTATGGTTCAATTATGTATGGAACAATATATCGCCCAAATAGCCGCCGCGACTTCGGCGGCATACCTCCATCCGATGCTCCAAATTTTCGATGACGCTGAGGCATAATTGAGGTTCTATGCTGTTAATGTGCCGAATTATCTCATCCTTTAGCTCTTGAATTCTTACTGGCATAACGACATATACCTTTTTTTGCAAATAACCCCAAAGAAAGAAGTCCAACGGTGTCAAATCACATGATCTTGGCGGTCAATTGACAACGCCACCACGTGAGATAACACGGCCATTGAATTTGTCACGCAAAAGAGCCATATTTTCGTTAGCTGTGTGGCAAGTGGCATTGTCCTGTTTAAACCACATATCGTCCGCATCCATATCTTCCAATTCGGGCCATAAAAAGTTCGTTATCATCTCACGATAGCGAACACCATTTAACTGCCCAACCGGCCTCATTTTGTAAAAAATACGGCCCGATGATACCGCTAGCCCATAAACCGCACCAAACACTCACTATTTGTAGGTGTATTGGTTTTTCGACAATCACTCTTGGATTATCATTCGCCCAAATGCGGTAATTGTGCTTATTGACAAATCCACTGAGGTTGAAATGTACCTCATCACTGGAGATGATTTTCTTCAAAAATTGATCGATTGTGTATCTTTCCATGGTTCAAATTGAATTAGTCTGAAATTGAGAAATGTCAAATGAAATGCAGAAAAAAACTTGACGTTTAGGTGTGTGGTTCACATTCAACATCGGCCCTTAAAATTTAACCACCCGATATTATTATTGTTTTTGCTTTATTGTATTGAAAATGGAAAATTAAAAAAAACCTTCAGCCTATGGCTCCTTTATGCACTTCTATTCATTGATTACTTTCAAAGTACATGGCTCAATTGGACGTCCTGAATGCAGTTCATATTCAGGTACGTCCAAGATTTCGTTGAGAACTTATGTAAAAAATGAAAACATATTTTTTAGTATTTCTAAGTTGTTTCTTGTAACATGATTTCAACCTTTTGTGAGCTTTCTAAAGATTTATAGACTTCCCCTCGTACTAATAATTCTTAGTTGGTTCTACTAAATAAATGTTGTTGGTGTATTTTGTTTTTTTTTTCTGTTCATTTCATGCTTTAATTTAGTTTCTGTTTTTCTCAATAAATAAGTTTAGAATTTAATTAAAGTAAAAAAAAAAAAATAGGCACAAAAAAAATATTAAAGAATTTTATGCAGGTTTTGGTTTTGACGTGTTAACAAGCAGTGCTAAAATGTTATTATTTTTTTTTGTTAAACTGTATCGCTGGCGGTGTAAAAAATGAAAGGAAGTTTTTGCTGTTCTTTTTCGTCTTATATTCAAATTAAACTTAAGCAACATAAACCAGTTAATATTGTACCAATTAAATGTTTAATTAAATTCAGATATACATTTAATTAAATTTTTAATCGATTCAAGTATAAAATAATTAGGAAAGAACAAAGTAATATGCGTTAAATAAATAAATAAATTAAAATTTTAATTAAATTTGTGTTTGCAACTAATTAAACTTTTTATTTGAAACAACTTTTTGCTGTATATTAAAATTGTTGTTTTTTTTTGCTTTTAATGAATAATAGACGTCAAAGTATTTAAAAGAATTTCATAATCGGAAATATAGTTATTTTATTTCAACTCAACAATAGTTAAATTTAGTTAAAAACTATTTATACTTCTTGTGTCTCAAATGTTAATTTAAATCTTGAGTTTATTTCCTCTTAAAACAAGGTTTTTATGACATTATTTTTTTTTCGTCTTTTTAATAAAAATATAGTATTTTGAAATCGTACGTGGTTTGTGCAAGTATTTAGTAAGATTAATGCAACAATATAAACATGTTTAGAATGTTAAAGAGAAACTGCTTTTGGATCTGTAAAAGCAGTTAAAAATGAATAGAGCAACGAATTTTTCTAACAACGATTAAATTTTATTTTAGTTGCAAGCCATCAGTTGAAAATATCACGACGGTGATGATAAGCATACGTATATATGTAGAAGAGGAAGTCAGTCAGTCTTATAAAAATAAATCAGTCAAGTGTGAGTCAGACTCATACACGTAGGTTTCCGTACTATCTTCAGTATAACTTTAAAAATACAAGTTGTTATTTTTTTCACGTCTTATGAAGCACCCTTTAATTTTTAATTATTTTTTATACTAGAGCATAGTTCTTAATATCCTGTGTAAATATCAAGTGTCTGCCTATAACGTTTAGAAGTAAAGATCAAATTCCTCAAATTCGCGACATCAAAGGAACTACCTTTTATTTTTATTAAATATCTTTTCGTTACTTGTTGTTACAGTAGATATTGTAAAATATAATCTGTGTAAATTTTAGGTGTTACCCTATTACTTTTCAAATATAAGGACTTTCTATGAAAATATAGAAGCCCTCCTATTACGGTTCAAAAATAAGGCAATATAAGTGAAAAACATGTTATTGCGGAATACCCTTTAATAGCGGTTATGGCGGCGACGCGAACATATCTACTGTAAAAATTTAAAGAGTCTTCCTATTACAATTCAAAAAATAAGGCAATATACATACGTGAAAAACACGACACTGTCGGAATGCTCTTTATTTTTTACTATTTGTTATACAGGCTATTTTAACACACGTTCTGTAAAACTTTTAAGAGTCTAGAGCATAGTTAAGAAATTAGGCCATATAAATTTACATTTTTTTTTATTTTTTACAATTTGTTTTAGAGACCGTAATATACTATCTGTGAAAATTTCAAGAGTCTATCGATTATGGTTCAAAAATTAGGCCACATTCATGCAAATCACGTCACCGTCGGCACACCCTTTAATTTTTATTTTTTGTTGTAGTCGCCATAGTAATACTCCTCCTGTAAAAATTTCGAAACTCTACCTATTATCGTTCAAAACTTAGGCCATATACATGCATTTCTTGTCATTATCGGAAAACCCTTTAATTTTTAGGTTTATTTTTTATACTTTATATAGCGAACTAAGTTTTAATTACTGTTTGTAAATTTTATTTTTACATACAAAATGAGAAAAAGAATCATGAGGAGGCGAGGTTTAGGAAGCTCCTATGGCTTAATTATATGATCGATATACATGTAGGTGGTTTCAAAGGAAAGCTATTGAAATCTAGATTAACAATATTGTAATAAGAATGTTTTTCGCGCTCATTTTTTTAAATGATACTTATCTGAAAAAATCACATCAAGGCGGTTTTTTGACAAGTTAATTAACGAATTTGAATTACAACAAAATCTAAACGGATCGAGATATTTTTAAAAAAATTTTTAAATTATATTGATAAAGGACTTTTTAATCAAATGGGAAAATAAAATTTGAAGTGTTTTTATTTTAATATATAAATTCCAAGAACGGGCAAAAAATGTAAAAAAAATAGAATTTTTTTATAAAAGTAGCTACCCTGCCTTTATTAATCACGGGGCTGACAAGTATGTAGTATGTAGCCAACAATTGAGGCTTTCAATTGTATGGGTTTTAAATCGGTGATTTGCACTCCGAGGAATTTTACAATAATTTATAAATTTCGTTTTAAAATTAGCTATGTTTGGATAGGGCTGAAGGGGGAACCGTTAAAATTTCTGAACTGATTTTTCTTTTATTCGCATTTGCTGTAGGTTGTCTTTGAAGTACTTCCAAAAAAAATTACTAGTGCCGAAGTAAGTTTAAATTATATAAGTAAACAAATCATACCACCTTTTTGGGGAAAATCCTGAAAAAATGGTATTTTTTACATTTTTCAATTTCAGAGGCTTGTAACTTTTTAAAGAAAACCGCTATCAAACAAAACTTGAAACTAATTTATTCTAAATTTTATTAAGAATATAACCAATGTCCTAAAATAATAATCCGATCATTAGTAAGTATACCACGCCAAAAAAACTAAGTTAAGGTCGGTCAAAATTAAAATAAAAATGGTAACCCAATCCCAAACTAAAAGAGATAAACTGCACCAGTAATCAAATTTTTTTTATAGATTTTTTCAAGATCTACTTAAATTTAAAAAATCTTAACATTTGAGTTAAAACTAAACTTTTTATGGAATTTCCAAAAAATTATAACCCCGAGGTACCCAACTTTGGGGGCTACCCATAATTAATTATAACTATAATTATAATTATATATAATTATAATTATATATAATTATAATTATAATTATAATTATAATTATAATTATAATTATAATTATAATTATAATTATAATTATAATTATAATTATAATTATAATTATAATTATAATTATAATTATTATTATTATTATTATTATTATTATTATTATTATTATTATTATTATTGTAGGGGTAGTATTGAAGCAGTCCGCTTCTTTAATGGGTTTTCTAACCGCTCAAATCTCTAAGGACTAGGAAAATTTAAATAAATAAATATACCGTTTCTGTGGAAATCAATTCGATTATAAGGCGAAACTAATTAAAATCTTTAATTGGTGCAATATTTTTTTCTGTGCAGCTAGTTTTTTTTTGGTGGACATCCCTTGGCTTAATCAGGAAGTATTTGTTAAGCCTTGTGTAGGTCTTTGTTCAAGTTATCATCCTTAATTATAACTGATCCAAGATATTGAAAGTGTTCCAACTGTTTTAGCAATTCTATTCCAATTTTAATGCAATGCATTTTTTCTATCACGTCGAGAATTTTTATTGACGGGCGTGGCAAATTCAAGTCCCTTAATTGAGGGTTCGCATTTATTTAATTTTAGGTAAAGAACAGTTCATCCGATTTGAATAAATAGTGCACCAGCAGAGGAGGAACAAGCTTTGAATTTTGCTTTTTATTGCTGTGTTATTATTTATACTTTATACTTTAAATTATAGTTAAGTTTAGAAAAGAATAAAATTATATTAAAAAAGTCAAGACATTTAATCAAAATAATAATTAAATCTCTCAATACGATAAGTAAGCCAATTCGTTAGCATATTATTTTACATTTAAACTAAAAAACGATTAGTTGAGTGTAACTGACAGACAAATATTTAATCATAAAAATTAGAAATAAATGAAAAACTTAATAAAATATACGTTACAAACAAAAACCGGCTCATAAAAAATCAATGAATTAAAAAAATAATATAAATAAATAAATAAATAAGAAAATAAAATAAAAAATATGTAGAAATAAAAATAAAATAATTTATTTTTCACTTTTTTTTTAATTATAGTTAAACAACTTGTCAAAAAGTTGGCAAAAATAAAAAAACCAATAATAAAAAAAAAAAACAACAAAAAGAAGAAAAACAAACTCTTAAAGAAAAATCAAAACCAGAAAAAAAAGATCAAGTGAAAACAAAAAAAAAAAAAAAAAACAAATTGTGTTTGAAGTTTTACTTTTCTTTTGAAATACAAAAACAAAAATAAAAATAATTCAAAACGTCCATCACAGAAGACAACACAATTTATACATAAAAAAAATTAAATAACACATCATGTCGGCCTTTAAGGCCAACGTTGCAATGAAAGCACATTGTAGCTTAAACATTAAAAATAACTATAAAAATAACAACAATAACATCATTAGCAACAAAAGCAGCAGCAGCAATAAAAACAATAACAAACAAAATCAGCAACAACATCTTTACAACAGCAGCAACAAAATGCTTAAGAACAGGTTCTTTCAAAATCAAACAACACAAGCTACAAAAAAAACATCATCTTCATTGTATTCGTCATCATTATCACCAACAACAACAATAACAACTTTAAAAACAAAAGCAACATCATCATCATTATCGTCTTCGTCATCACAATCATCATCATCATCGTCATCTTCTTTAACAATTGCTCTTCTATTGATCGTTTGCATTCTAAGTGGCCACATCGTTGTGGCTGGCAGTGCTGGTGCTGTTCGACCCGGTACTGGCAATCCCTCAGCACGTTTGCCACGTACCAGTGCCAGTCAATTGAATAGCGGTAATGGCACTAGTGCCACTAGTGCTGCCTATAAATTGGCTGCCAAATCATTGAATAGCTCCAATACTCGCAACGGCAATTTACGCACAAGGTGAGTACATAATTAAAAGATAAAATAAAACAAAAACAAAAACCAAAAATCAAAAAAAAAAAGTTATTAAACATTTCTTTACTTAGTTGTGCAAACAACAAGTATTGAACTACAATTTTTAAGACTTAATCGTTGTTTTTGTTTTTGTCTGAAGTTTATGGGTTAGTGACTTTATAAAATTTATTGAAAAGTTTTATAGTTAGAAAGATATGATTTTTGAAATATTTGTTTTGTCTATATTTTACATTAATTCTTTTGAACGTGTTCTGCATAGCTTATAAACTTTTTGTATGCCTTATTACCGGTACAATACGGATACTCAAATAAAAATGTAGGTGATATCGATATGACTTGTGAATGTAGGTTAGGTTAAGAAGAGTCACCTCGAAGACACAGAGGATCCGTTGTGCTTCTCTTCAGACTGCTAAACTAAAAAAGCTTGGCCACATCTTCCGAATTACAGCAAGCGATGTCGCTTATCCCATCGTTAATCTTTCGCCTAGTCATCTAAGCGTGCGGCTTGGTAATAACGGGCAGTAACACATAATGTGCTCGACAGTTTCTTTCTTCTATTTGTCTTCACTACTATCTATCTACTGGTTCTTGCCATAATGACGCTGTCTCACGCTATCTGTCAGATATTTTCTGTCCTCCTGCTTCTAGCCAGTTAGATAGAAGCCTATAGTAGTGACTAATGCCCAACCAAATCTTCCAAGTTCATCGGCAATGTCTTTTCCCTTAAGATCACCATGATACGGAACTCAACACAATCTACCTCTATACTTGTTTGATAGCACATCGAGAGCCTTCGATAGCCTTCAGGTCTGCCAGTAATTCTGCCTAGAACTCATTGCATTCATCTGGCAACCTAATGATCCTGCGTATACAATTTCCTATTCTACGCACGTGTGAATTCCCGTACCATTGCCCACATTAAACTTTGAACCATCAGTAAAAACCGTAATTACCTTGTACAGTTTACCAGACCCCCACCAACTATCCCTGTTCGGAATTACTAATAAGGGTAGCCTGTCGAAATCAAGCTCAGGCACTGTTAAGTCCTTTAGCCCAGGGGTTAGTTGTGGAGAAAAAGCAGTGAAAATACGCCGATTTTCTTATCGATTTAAAGGTACTGCATACTTTAGCGCAGTTTTTATTTTTGAAAGCGGGATATTTTAAACACGGTTGTGCAATAGATGGCGCTGTTTTAAAATAATGACAAAATATGAATTGCTTACTGCCAAATTGCCAAGTGAATAAAGTTTTTATTTAATTTGTATTTTTACTTTGTGGAATGTAAATTGTTATTAAAATATTTTAAACACCTTTTACAGAGCTTTACAATCATTTTTAGAATTTTAGAATTTTATATAAGTTTAAGAATTTTATCCAGGGATGGGTACCTTTATATAAAGTAAATACGTATGAGACTTAAAATTTGGTGTGGATTACTTTTAAAACAAAATCGAACAAAATATTGTCAGGACGGTCACAAAGTGTGTGTGGGCATAGCTAGTAAGTAAAAAAAAACAATATTTGAAAGATTTTTTTGAACAAAGTGTTATCAAGTTTGGCGGAGAAAAAGACTAGTTCTATTTTGCAAGTATGTTTGAAAACTTATGCATAAGACGGCATTAGAAAACAGGCGGATCTGAGTCTTAAGATATATTAAAAGGCCTTAGGCTCGGATAAATTTTAATATTATTTTCTCTTTAATTTTATGTACATAAAGCAAGGGGGTTATCAAAGCTTAAATATATGAATTTTATCAATCCTTTTTCGACATCTTTATCTCGGAATCTTTTGAAATTAGCTAGCATTTGTCACAGGCTTAGATGACCAAGGATCAAAGGAAAATGTATTTTATATGTATATTAAACCTTTTCTTACTTGAAACAAAAGGTCTACTTTCTTCCAAGGAATGCCTCTTCATCCTTCTATTCTGCCTTCTCTACAAAAAGTTGTAGCAATTCCTACTTATCACTACTTGAGTATTTCTCATTCTTTTTGTATCCTATTTAATTCTTCAGAGTTTGTTACACAGCCAACCTAATACATATTAGCTCTAATTCATATTAGCAACCTTTAATGTCCATGTTTCGACTCCGAACAGAATTACTGACCAAACATAGTACTTTATAAATCTTTTAAGAAGATTAATACTAATGTCATGACTTGTTACCAGTTTTTGAATTTACAGAATGACTTTTTAGCCATTTCTATGCGGACATTAATTTCTTTGTCCCATTTGTTATTTTCCTATAACATAAGTTAATATTCAAGTTATTTATATTTTGAAAACCTTTCACAATATGGATTTCTACTTTTGCCGTAATTGTTGATTTGTATAGTAACGGCGCTTAAGGGTAGTTGTAGATCATCAATATTATCGGCCACAAATGTTGGGGCATCAACATAAAGAATATTGTCAATATACTGCTCATTGACTTTAATTCCAATATTTAGATGTTTTGTAGCTTCTTAGAATAAAGATTCTGCGTAAACATTAAAATTAGAAGTACCTTAAGCTGGATAACTGCATTATTAACAGATCATGGAAACTTCAAGTTTCATCTAGCTAAGATGAAAATTGAAGAAGATGGTACTTGTGCCTGGAAGAAACTGAGACGATTGCACCCATTGTATGTGAATGTCCAACAGTGGTTAGTCTTATGTAGTTAGGACTACGACAGAATGTGGATGCCAATGGGGGATCTAAGCCTTAGCAATTGTAAGGCCGACATTCGACATTCGGGTAAAATTCCTAAAGTCAAGAGCACTTGACTTAATGAAAGTTAAGTTGCCGTAAAGTACAAGTTTTTTGCCTATAAACATTTCGGTGGGAAGGCGGTCGAAAAGGGACCCAGTTAATTTCGATAGCCCCATACATTAATAATAATAATAATAATAATAATAATAATAATAATAATAATAATAATAATAATAATAATACAGTCGAATTCGGTTAGGCGTAAATGAAAAATTATACGATTTATTTTTCACTTATCCGGAATTTTCAATTATGAGAACTTCGGGTAAGTGAAAACGGGTTGTTTTAAACGAAGTGAGCACTTGACATTAAAAACAAAACTGACGTAGGTATATTAAATTTCAATTCAGATTAATTTTATTAACTGCTAGCTGCGCCCGCCACGTCTTAGGCGTCCTGACAATATTTTGTTCGATTTTGCTTTGAAAGTAAATTTTTTATAATCTTACTTTTATAGTACTTCAGTTATGGTTTGTGCTATATAAAAAAGAGGTACCCATCCCTGGATAAAATTAAAAAATTTGTATAAAATTCTAAAATTATTGTAGAGTTCTGCAAATACCGTTTAAACAACCCGCTTTCAAAAATAATAGGTGCTCTTAATTTCGCAGTACCTTTAAATCGGTAAAATTGCGTACTTTCGCTACTTTTTACGGTTCCGTACACAAAGTGTAAAAACGTAACCCTATTGTTTTCGCTACAATGTCTGTCCGTCTGTCAGCGCCTTTTATCTCTGGAACCGTAATAGGTAGACTCTTGAAATTTTCACAGTTGATGTATAGCTGTTGCCGCTATAGCAACAAATACTAAAACTTATAGGGTGTTCCGATAGAGAGGTGTTATTCATGTATATGTGCATATTTCGTGAACTGTAGGTTGAAATTTACAAACTGTAATTAAAACTTAGTTCACTATATAAACAACTATAAAAAAATAAAAATAAAAATAAAAGGGTGTTCCGATAGTGGTGTGATTTGCATGTATAAGGCCTAAGTTTTGAACCATAATAGGTAGACCTTTGAAATTTTCACAGAAGGCGTATAACTGTGGAACCTATAGCAACAAATACTAAAACTTATAGGGTGTTCCGAAAGTGACATGTTATTTGCCTTTATATCTTTATTTCTTGAGCAATAGGAAGCAACCACTTAAAATTTGCAGTGATTTAAACTATGTTCGCGTTATAAGCAAGTATACATTATTAAACCTAAAAATTAACGGGTGTCCCGTTAGTGACGTGATTTGTATGTATATGACATAGGTTTTGAACGATAATAGGTAGATTCTTGAAGTTTTTCAAGGATGTGTATTACTATGGCCACTATAACAAATAGTAAAAATTAAAGGGGTGTGCCGACAGTGACGTGATTTGTATGCATATTGACTAATTTTTTAACCATAATAGATAGTCTCTTGAAATTTTCACAATACACAAATTGTGTATTACTATGACCCCTAAAAAAATAATATAAATTTAAAGGGTTTTTTGACAGTGACGTGTTTTGCATGTATAACGACATATTTTTTGAATCGTAATAAGTAGACTCTTCCAGTTTGTATAGAAGATGTGTTGCCATGGCCGTTATGAGAATTACTAAAAATTAAAGGGTGTTCTGACAGTGACGTGTTTTTCACTTATAGTAACTTATTTTTTTAATAGTAATAGGTAGACTCTTGATATATTCATACAAAGAGAATTGCCATGACCGCCATAGCAAATAACAAAATTAAAGGGTGTTCCGACAGTGACATGATTTGTACGTAAATAGCCTTATTTTTATAACCGTAATAGGTAGACTCTTTAAATGTTGTACTTCGGCCGCTGTAACAATTACTAATATCTAGAGGGTGTTCCATAAGTGACATGTTTTATTTTTTGAACCGCAATAGATAGGCTCATGTAAATTTCTATATATAGTGTATTACCATGGCCGCTATAACAAAAATTGCTAAAATTTAAAGGGTGTTCCAACAGTGATGCAATTATGTCTTTAATTTTAAAATTAAAGGGTGACTCATAAGACATGGAAAAATTAACAACTTGAATTTTTAAAGTTGTACTAAACATAGTACGGGACCCTAAGTGTGTGAGTCTAACTCGCACTTGACTAATTTATTTCTATTTCTTATTGAACGGTTACGTGGAAATAGTATCTTATTTTTTATTGGATTGCTTTAAATGTGTTCGGTACAATATTTGTTCCTGATAATTTATTTGACTTGAAGCTTCGTCATTGTCTCCAAAATATTAATGGTACGGCGAAGGACGGCTCTGTGATATGTAGTAGTATAAATAGAATAAATACATATCAGAAAAATTGTTGATGCCACTGCTGAGCATCGAACTCATGATCATGCTTTAGCAGTGAACGTGCTAACCACTTGAACTACAGCAGCCTAAAATATGACAATTTTAAGCAATTGATTTTCTTGCTATTTATATTAATTAACCTTAAAATTTCCTATACCTTCTGGTACGTCCTTATAATTCTACATTAACACTTGAATGCTAACCTAGCTCTACGAGTATCCATAGCTTCTCCAAACCCCATGTACAATTCACATTTTTTATATAATATTTTGATGTAAAATTTTCAAAACTATCTTTAGTGTATAAGACATTAGATTTATTAGCCTGTTGCCTTTTGGCATTATTCTTTTGTCATTATTTAAATTTCAATGCATTAATTTAAGAACTTCAAATCAAGCGGCCCTTCTATTTTTGGTTTTAAATTTTGGTAACTTAGTTTACTGCGTTAACTTAGTGTTATTTTATTTTTAAGTTTATAACAAACTTCTGTATCAAGAACAACAATTTTGCTCTTCATCTTGTCTTAAATCATGTCGTACTTGATGATTGTTCTTGTGCGTACGTCAAAAAGAAAAAAAAAGAAACCCTAGATTTTATAACCTCATGTTCTAAAATTACATTACTCGATGTTTACCAAAGTAAGAAATTTGCATTGCTGCCTATGTACTTGATTTAAAGTTAGTATTTTTATATAAAATATTCTACTTGTTTTCAATTTTCCATATTATTTTGCTTTTCATTCAACTACTGACTGGTTTGCGTTTGCTTTTTTTTTATTTAATAATTTTTTTTTTTAGTATTTTTTGCTTCTCGTATTTAATGTCATTTACTGTCATTTTTATATTTGTTTATTTTGTTTTTTTTTTTTAAGTCTGCAAGTAAAGTTGACAAAAATTAAAAAAAAAAATATCAAACATTTCGAATAAAAACGAAAGACTTAAGCAACAAACCTGTTTTGGTTTTTATTCATTTAAATTTTTGTTTTGAATTATTGTTGTTTGTTGTTTAAGTTTTTTTCTACTTTTTCTTCTTCTTCTTCTGGTTTTTGATATTTATTTTGCATTTTATTTGATTTTAGGTTTTTTTCTTGTATATTTATCTGTACGAGGGTGACCCCAAAGCTCAGACGACGTTTAAACCTGAGGTGAAAAGTCTTAGGGTTCCATCTTGTTTGTGTTTTCTTTGGAAACTACATATTTCCAGATGTGTGAAATGTATGTGAATTAAAAAAAAAAAAATAAAAAATTGGTCACCTTTTTATTTAAAAGTTCTCAGTCCAAGGAATATCAAAACTGAAGTAGATTTTTTATTGAGTTTTTAACAACAAAATTCAAAGTGGGTGGGGGCAAAAACCCAAAGAAGCCTTAGAAGCTAAGGAGTTTATTATCTTGTGGTCAATTAATTGATGTTTTCACTTTAGAAATGTCAAAGAAAATCTACACAGACATATTGTACAATCTAGCAGATATTGTGTGCATTGAAAGAACTCGCTTATTATGAAAAAGTTTTAAACAAGATTGATGCTCTTCGCCCTACAATAAAATCAAGAACAACCGTAAGGATATTGTGATTATTGAAATGTTAGAAAAAAAACACATCGGAACTATGGATCAGGGTTGTGAACTGTAATCCAAAAGAAGGCGAAAACAGTGTATGTTGCATGGAAAGTAAAGGGCTAAAGGCGTTTGAGTGATGAGATAGTTGTGTTCACCCAATTTACACACACCACTGAGAAATTTTCTTCACTATTATTTTATGAAAAGATGAAATCTGCTGCTGGCGATTTGTAATCCTAGAAGGCATATCTATGCGTATAAGTAATTAAATTTATAAGTTTTGACAATAAAAGTGTCATTAAAAAGTGTGATTAAAAATAATAAGTTTGATTTTATTTTTCATTACTTAAAGTGTTTATTATTATCATATAATGGAGCAAGGTCC
Source organism: Phasia obesa (assembly GCA_949628195.1). Lineage (NCBI taxonomy): Eukaryota > Metazoa > Arthropoda > Insecta > Diptera > Tachinidae > Phasia > Phasia obesa. Next base: position 94,786,349 of record OX451219.1, read on the forward strand.
AGCCCACAGGTAGCGACTTTAATATATGCATACGCCTCGCAGACGTATGTTAAGGCTTTACGTATCATCACAGTAGATAAGCGTTTTAGGGTTAAGAAGCAAGAGTTTTCTTTTTTAGAACCAAGAAATTAAAACCAAAAACAAAGTGTATCGAATTAATTGAACTTTAGCGTTCCTGGTTAATTTTTAAGCAACCCTCGATTGTTATTACCTCAGTCGTAAATAGATAACACATGTAAATTGTTTTTTTTATTTCATTTGTATTTGTTGCTTTTTTTTGATTATGTGATTATGTTAATTCTTTTTTCTTTTACTTATTATGGCTGGCAATGCTGAAGGAAAAACAATCTTAAAGAAATTTAAACAAACAAATTAAATATGCATTGCATCAAATCAAATACAAAATGTTTCATATTTTTGCTTAATCATCTTTAAAAAAAACTGACATTAATTATGGATTTGAATTATCGCTAAATTTAAAATTATTGAACAACACTAAAGGGCTACTTTTGAGATTTCCATAACTTGTGACTTGATTGACTTGAAAAATACCTGTTGTTGATAAATACGTAGCTATTGCTGTAACTTTATAATTGTTAATCGAATGTCATTGGTTTTTGTTTATTTTATTTATAGATTTCTCAATTGTGAGATTAATGATATTTTTCTGTAACCCATTTTGCCTAATTTATTTTGATAGCAGTTATAAAGGAGATCAAAATGTGCTAAAGATTTAGCGTCAGTACCTGGCCTTACCTGACTGTGATCTTACCACTTAGTGAAATGGCTTCGAGTAGCGTAGAGTACCCTATTATAAAAAACAAGTATTGCACAATGAGTAGCAATTTATGGAATATGGTAAGCGTGGTGCCATGTTTTAACCCCTTGTATAGGGGTTTTTGGAGATCATCAAACTCCTGACACTCTTCTGGTGCCTTTCCTGTCGATAATGCAACAGCACACTTTAACAAATTTGCACCATCCCTGCTAATCTTGATTCAAACTACAGCCACCACTTACATCCAGAAGGGACTTCACAAATAACCGATCACAGAGATGGGCGGCTCTCTGTCGAGCTATCGATTCCCGTGGTACAAGTTGTTTGGACACTGGTCGGGCAATGGCGATATAGTGCAACCGGGGGAATCATAGGAGATCTGTATAACTACGATGCCCTTCTAACTCTTCTTCAGTAAACGAGCTATTCAACATCTATAGAATAAATTTCATTGCATATGATTTGTCGCCAAGCAAGCTTGTTTGAGGTTTTTATAAAAATCATAAGATACAGCTCAACATTTTGCAATATTACCTACGAAGTTCTTGGCTTGCCTGAAGAAAACACCGAGAGTCTCAAGTGGAAATTGTACTCGCAACCCCCAGACTAATAGACTACTGCACTACCCTTTATTATATTGAGGAACTCATTTATACAAAGACTTTCCGAGGCTAGAATTCCAGGGAATGATACTGTTTTTGGTGTACGTATGGAATACAGTAACAATAATAAAGGGCGAATAATTTAAAAATTATTCTAGTGATGCTTCAACTTTAATTAATTCTCTGGATCCATTCTCTTAGAAATAAATCAATAACATCAGATTTTTTTGTCGATCAGTAGGCCAAATAGTTGTTTGTTCCATCGAAATTACATTTAAACCAACTTTAGTAATTGCCTTAAACAAAATACGACCTTTTGGAGCAGTAAGTCTTAATTTCCATAATGTAAGGGGGGGAAGGGGTTTTTTAAGAGCTTTCGGATTTTTAAGGATGTAAATGTTGACCAGGTTACACTTCAAACGGTTCATACGCTGCCTCCAATTTTGGCTTACTATCTCCAACATATCGTCCGCTATCTCACAAATAAATTCTTCAATATTGTTTTCCAATGCGTCAACTGTAGCATAGCCCCACAAAAAAAAAGTCTAAAGGCGTTAAATGGCCAATTGACCGGCCCCAAATGTTTAATAAGCTGTTCACTGAACTCGTCTCTCAATTGGGACATTGTTTCGCGTGGTGTGTGGCATGTGCCACCATCTGCCACATGTCAGCCAAGTCCAGTTCTTCCATTTTGGACAAACAAATTTGTAATCATCGCACAGTAGAGCTCGCCAAGCACAGTAACGTTCCTGCCTTCGTCGTCTTTGAAAGATGACGCCACCAGTCAATAATCTACACCAAAATGTGCATTATTTGGGATGCATTGGCAGTTCTTGGACTGCTTCTGGCTGCTCTTCACACCAAATACAGAATTTCCTAGAAAATGGACTCGTCGAAATTTATATAAGTCAGTGTGTAGGTTTTCTTTCATTGAATATCTAGGAGGGGAATAAATCGAAAAAGCGTCGCCGCGCAGACCAAATTATCTAATGAGCTCATATTTGCTGCAAGATGATCAAATTGGTTTGAAATAAATTCTTTTAGAACTCTGTCATTCTATAAATGTAATATGTTGCAGGATCTATGGTATTGTTACAAAAAATATCATTTGAATTAAGGAAAAGCTGATTGCAACAGAGTCTTGCAAGTTTTCCAAAGTACTTTATAGCACCCCAGATCATAACTTCACAACTCTCTCTCTCTCTGTTTCTCTCTCTCTTCTGTAGT